>JAKSZT010052738.1:28511-195384 GCA_026826555.1 Tolypeutes matacus | reverse complement strand
CCATTTGTATTTCTTCCTTGGAGAAGTGTCTTTTCAGGTCACTTGCCCGTGTTGTTTGTCTTTTTATTTTCAAGCTGTAGGATTTCTTTATATAAGCAGGATATTAGGCTGCGCTCACTTATATGGTTGCCAAATATTTTCTCCCATTGTGTAGGCTGACTTTTTTACTTAATGTCCTTTGAGGTGCAGAAGTTTTTAATTTTGAGGAGATACAATTTATCTATTTCTTCTCTTGCTGCTCGTGCTTTGGGTGTGACCTTCATGAAACCATTTCCTATTACAAGGTCCCGTAGATGCTTCCCTACATTATCTTCAAAGCTCTTTATGGTTTTGCCTCTTATACTTAAATCTTAGACCCATTTTCAGTTGATTTTTGTATAAGGTGTGAGATGGTATTTTTCTTTCATTCTTTTGGATATAGATATGCAGTTCTCCAAGCACCACTTGTTAAAGAGGCCATTCTCTCCCAACTGAGTGGGCTTGGTGGCCTTGTCAAATAAGGGATGACTGTATATGTGAGGATTTATATCAGAACTCTCAATTCGGTTCCATTGGTCAGCAGGTCTATCCTTGTGCCAATACCATGCAGGTTTGATCACTGTAGCTTTGTAGTATGTTTTAAAGTCAGGTAATGTGATACCTCCAACTTCGTTTTTCTTTTTCAATATGTCGTTTGCATTTCGGGGCCTCTCTCCTTTCCAAATCAATTTTGTAGTTAGTTTTCTCAGTTCTTTTAAAAATAGAATGTTGTTTTTTATTTGGATTGCATTAAATCTGTAGATTAGTTTGGGTAGGATAGACATCTTGATGATGTTTAGTCTTCCTATCCATGAACATGGAATATTCTCCCATTTATTTAAGTCTTCTTTGATTTCCTTTAATAGTGTTGTGTAGTTTTCTATATATATGTCCTTTACATTTTAGTTAAATATATTCCTATGTATTTGATTCTTTTAGTTGCTATTGTAAATGTTTTTTTTTTTTCCTCCACAGATTGCTCGTTATTGGTGTACAGAAATGTTACTCATTTTTGAGCATTGATCTTATAGTCTGTGACATTACTGAACTCCTTTAAAAGTTCTAGAAGCGTTGCTGCAGATTTCTCAGGGCTTTCTATGTATAGGACCATGTTGTCTGCAAATAATGAAATTTTAACTTCTTCTTTTCCAAACTGGATGCCTTTTATATCCTTTTCTTAGCTCCTGGCTTGAGCAAGTACTTCTAAGACAATGTTAAATAGGAGTGGTTATAGTGGGCATGCTTGTTTTGTTCCTCATCTCAGAGGGAAGGCTTTTAGGATTTCACCATTGAAGATGATGTTAACTTTGGGTTTTTCATATATCCCTTTATCATATCCAGAAAGTTTCCTTCTATTCATATCTTTTGCAGTGTTTTTATCAGGAAAGAGTGCTGTATTTTGTCGAATGCTTTTTCTGCATCTATAGAGATGATCATGTGTTTTTTTTTCTTTCAGTTTGTGTATGTGGTGTATTACATTGATTGATTTTCTTATATTGAACCATCCTTGCATACTCGGGATGAAACCCATTTGGTCATGGTGTATAATCCTTTTGATATGTTGTTGAATGTGATTCACAAGTATTTTGTTGAGGAATTTAACATCTAGGTTCATTAGAGAAATTGGTCTGTAATTTTCCTTTCTTGTGGTATCTTTGTTTGGTTTTGGTATGAGGGTAATGTGGGCATCATAGAATGAGTTAGGCAATATTCCTTCTACTTCTATTTTTTGGAAGAGCTTAAGCAGAATTGGTGTTAGCTCTTTCCAGAATGTTTGGTAGAATTCAGCTGTGTAGCCATATGGTCCTGGGCTCTTCTGAGCTGGGAGGTTTTTGATGAGTGAGTCTATCTCTTTACTTGTAATTGGACTGTTGAGTTCATCGATTTCTTTTTTCATCAATGTAGGCTGTTTGTGAGTTTCTATAAACTTGTCCATTTCCTCTAAATTATCATTCTAATTGGCATATAATTTTTCAAAGTATCCTTATATGATACTCTTTTTTTCAGTGAGGTCAGTAGTGATATCCCCTTGCTCATTCCTTGTTTTGTGCATTTGCATCTGTTCTCTCTTTTTCTTTGTTAGTCTGGCTAATGGTTTGTCAATTTTATTGATCTTCTCGATGAACCAGCTTTTGGTTTTGTTTATTTTTCTAGTGCTTTCTTATGCTCTATTTCATTTAGTTCTGTTTTAATCTTTTTTATTTCCTTCTTTGTACTTCCTTTAGCTTTAGTTTGTTATTTTTTCCAGTTCATCAGAGTGTGCATTTAGGTCTTTAATTTTAGCTCTTTCATCTTTTTTAATATATGTATTTATGCTATGAACTTCACTCTCAGGACATTTTTCGCTGCATCCCATAGGTTTTGATATATTTTGTTGTCATTTTCATTAGTTTCAAGTTAGTTGCTGGTTTCTTTTGAGATTTACTCCTTGACATACTGTTTGTCTAGAGTGTGTTGTTCACTGGTTCATTACTCATTAGTAATTTATTCAAGCAATTAAAATGAACATTATATTCCTTTACATTTTGCATTCACATAAAATCTTAAGTTGTCAAATATAATATCCATAAAAATTACTTAAATAAGATTTATTTTTGCTCTGATATATATGTTTTCTGGAATTTAAATTTATTGTAATTCCTTATTTTTTGTTGGCAATTAACTATAACTTGTTAATATTTTATTTTTTAATAACATATGTTTAAACGTGTCTCTCATCTCATCCATGTATTTTATCTTCATTTATGAGCACATTACATTTTCTGGTGATTTTTATGAACTGTGCTTGCCTTACGTTCATTTATGTGCTTTTCTATGATTTAGAAAATGTTTCCTGCTGTTTTTTCTTATCAACTATGGTCAACAGATTTTGTACTTTTTTAGACAGTGGTAAGTTCAGAAATTTCTTTTGTTTTAATTAAATTGAGTCTACACTGTCCTCTTATAATATATTCTAGAAACCATTTAAGATGTTGTCAAATAAATATAATATAACCACTGGACTATGTGAACACAATAAGTTATTGACATTTTCTTTTATTGTCCCTATGTGTGTCAGTGCATATCATCTTTAAAGAAAGAGGTGATCTGAAGTTTTTTTAAGATAAAATCCTTTTGTGTATGGTGGTATGTAAAAATTCTATGTATTGTAAACATAAATATTGAACTATTTAGAAATGATTAAAAAGTCTGAAATAGAGTATGATAAATTTGAATGATAATTTTTGTTTGCAAATGATTGATGTAATCTAAAAATAGTAAAAGCAGATTATATTTAATGAGCACCTACTGAGTTCTGGACAATATTCAAAGGGTTATAGATTTATAAGTAACAAACTTTATCTTTATAAGATAACTCTCAGATACTTGTAATATCTTAAATTTAGTCCCAGGTAATGAAAAGCTATCCTCTTCCTTGTTCAGGCAAAGACTTAAGAGTCATCCTGCCATTATCTTTACATCACACACATCACAAGTCCATCAGCCTATCACATTTATTCCCTTTGCAGAAAATACTTGGAAAGTCACTATTTCTCAACGCTCCTCTGCTACCACCTTTGCCTCCCCCAAAAACATTATCCTAATCTTTAAATAATTGTCAGAGGTTTTTAGATTGTCGCCCTGTTTTCTGCCTTATACTCCTTGAGTCTAATCTTAATGAAGAAGCCAGAGTGATACTGTTAAACATAAGTTGTCTTATATCACTTTTCTTCAAAAAAACTTACAAGAGTTCCCATAATGTTTAGAGTAAAAGTAAAAATTTTTAACAAAAATCTGCAGATCCAATGTAATCCTGTTCCTACTCCTTACTATTATGAACTCACGCTTTATCATTTCATCTACCACAATCAGGAATGGCCACAAGACCTCCTCACCCTTCCCTGTACACTTTATTTCTGATACTTCCTGGAACATTTCCAATTATTCTTCTTCCTGAAATCCTCTTCCCCCATTAAACTATGAGTGTCTTTTTTCATTTTCTAACTCTTAAGACCGTTCCTTACACCCTATTTAAGGCACACCTGTCCTATCTCACACCAATATCTCATCTGTTTTCCATAGAACTTATCCAACCTTATATTCTAAATATTGCATTTATGTCTTCTTTTTCTTCTTTGTTTTCTTACTTATTGAAAGTTTTGTGAGCACGAGATTTTTGCCAATTATGTTCAATACTATCCCCAACAGCTAGAAGAATGACTCAATAAATATATTTGAATGGCTGAATTGACATATGATGAAACTAGGGCACACAGAAGTTTTATAGCTTAAAGCAACATAGGTCAGGCAACAGGTTTAAGGACAAGCTCACATTAGAATCCAGACAGTCTGACATTGGAGCTATCATTCTTAATCATCACTTTATCTTAAGACATTTTTTTCTACTAATATATACTACTCTTTTCAGATTTGAAAACATACTATATATTATTTTATTAAAACCATGATCAAATACAGCGATGAGGAGTATATGTTGTTTGTTGACATCACTAGAGTTGCTAATAGACAACAGTGCAATTTTGGAGATAGTTTCAAAATATGTCCAAACATACAATTATTGTCCTATTTACAGAAAGAAAGAACCATGAAGAGGAAAGAGTGTCTATCAGGTGATGTAATTGGGCTGGGGATTTAACCTGTATTAGACAGAGATAAAGGCTGGTTGGTGTAAGAAAGGACTTCAGAAACATTATGGCTCAACAAAGGGAAGGCATGGTCCTTGGGTGCAACAGTGCAGACTCTAGCTAAGTAGGCTTAATGGGTGGCTCTTTTCCTTGTGGTATTCCTGGGGCTCAGATTTATTTTATGTTTTTGCTCTACTAACCCCCAAGAGATTGTCCATTTCTTTTAGGTTGAATAGGTTTCACATAGTACTTTGCCCACTTCCAGTCTGAGACAAAAGTGAGATTTTGACATTTGGAAAACTATTTCATATTTTTTTCTCATTTGGATGTTTTTTAAGTTAAAATACAATTTCTTTTAGAGACATAGGACTATCAATAGTACACATTTTTTTTCTGATTTTAAATGCAATATACAATTTAAAATTGTACATTTCAGCTTTATCAAATTTACATCTAAACGTTTTTTATAACATTTTCTTACTATCCTTTGCATAATTGTTTGTGAATCTAGAGATATCCTACTTTAATCTCTTTTGTTTATAATTTTTTATTTTCTCTGTTTCAGTCTGCCTAAAATAATATGTGACATATCTTGGAAAATTAGACCAATAAAATAATAGAGATTCAATTATTCTTTCCCAATTTTTAAGCTTCTACCCCACTTAAATACCCTTTATAAAAGCCAACAGATTTCTTGTAATTTTGCAACAACACCCCTTTGGCTGACTAATACAACACCTTAAATGTATTTTCTTATTATCTTTTGAGTTTTTTTTAATGTAATAAAGGAATAAACTGTATCAAAATGCTTCCATATGCATCTCTTACAAATATTAAAAATTGTGCAGCATTGCAGGATCAATTCAAGTCTCCTTTCATTCAAATCAAGTTTTTAAATTGTAAAATCAAAGTTTTGGCTATGGATACAACCTGTTTTTATCAGTTTAGTTATTCTTTGAAATTAACAAAAATAATTTTTATGGAAAATAAAAAGATTAGTGCTTGGATCAAGGATGTCTTCACTTAAGCTTATCAATGTTTGACTAATAATTCAGTCTACAAATTAGATAAATTACAATCAAGTTAATCAGCATTAAAATGCATTATCCCCCTTTCTTTTCCTTAGTAAAGTAGCAACCAAATTGTGAAAATGAACGATATCTATAAAGTTCTATTCATCAGGTCAATATGGTAAACACTCAAACTTTTCACTCTTCATTTCTGAGTTCTAGTATCTTTCCATCAAGGATGAGTTCTTTGACTTCCATTGCTCACATCACAACACACTGTGTAAACACTTTAAACCATTATCATTTAATACTGACTGTTATGAAAATTTGGTTACTCATCTATATCTAGCACTATATTAAAAATTCAATTGCTAAAAGGCATAATTTTGTCTGTCCAAAAAATTGTATGCCCTGAGCATTATAGTTTACTAATATATATATTAGTGAATTGTGAGTCAAGGAATGAGTTGGTTATAACAAGATTTAGCAATTCTATTATGCTGCTTTATAGTTACTAGACAATATATTAATGTTCATGTATACTAACAATAGATAATTTCTAATGAAATGATAGAAAAATATTAAAAACACACACTGAGAAACTCAATATTAGGAAACAATAAACCCTTCAGTTCATCAGTAAAGTCCATAAAATTGAAAAATGAATGAGTAAATGTAAAGATAATCAATTAGGAATAACACAAACAGGCAAAATGTAAAGAAAAAAAAAGTGGGATAAACTACCTAAGAGCTACAGGACAATATCAAACAGTTTAAAAATATGCCTGCATGTAGCACTGAAAAACAAGAATAGTGAAGGAATGGACCAGAAGACATATTTAAAGAAGTTATAGCCAAGGTATTTCCAAAAATAAGGAAAGATGGGAAGTGGATGTGGCTCAAGTGGATGGGCTCCTGTATACCATATGGGAGACCCTGGGTTTGGTTCCTGGTGCCTCCAGGTGAAAGCAAGCTGGCTTACACCTGCAGAGAGCTGATGGCCTGTGCCCATGTCTGAGGAGAGCTGATGGCCCACACCCATGGACATCTAGCACAGCTAGATGATACAACAAAGGAAAACAAGCAGACACAGGGGAAATGTGCAGCAAATGGACACAGAAAGCAGACAGTAAGCACAAGTGGCAAAGGGGGGAATAAATAAATAACTAAACTAAGTCTTTAAAAAAAATAAGAAAAGACATCAAATCACTGGGCTACAAATGTCAGTGAACCCTCAGGAAAGATAAATAAAAAAACAGTCAACTGACCAAAAAACATATCTAGATTCATCAGACTCAATGATGAAAAACAAACAAAAATGTAAAATTATGAAGGCACCCATGAGAAACACATATCAACTATAGAAGAAAAAACATTATTAAAAAAGGCTTGCCATCAATAATGACATTAATCAGAAGATAACGGAAAGTTATATTTAAAGTACTGGTATATTAAAAAAAAAATTCCAGGTTTTAATTACCATACCCACTGAAAACAAATTTAATATATAAGAACATAAAAAAGGCTCGTTAGGAAAATTAACACACACACATGCAAAGAGAAAGAGAGGGAAAAAAACTTTGTGCCAGCAGACTTGTGCTTTAAAAATTACATACACAGGAATATAAAAACTGGTGTGTGTAAACATATATATAAGTGATCCAAGAAGTAGAAATGAAGGTAAATATATCAAATATTTGATTTTTTAACTTTTAATTGTTTTAAAAGTCATTGTTTAATGCCAAATTAGGTTGATGAATTGGGTTTAAAACATATGTGTACATCTAAGAGACTCAAATCTTTGGGCTGTCCCTGTGCTAGCTGGGCCTGGAAACTCAGAGGAGTTGCAATATCTACTCTACAGCTCATTGAACTCACCCAGGACAACTAAAAAGAAGATGATGATAGACAATGACCATCCCAAGGGACAGAGAGAGTCTGCAACTGCACACAAGATAGTCCCATCCATCTTCTCCATGGGATAGAAGCCCCCTCTCAATTAGAGGTGGAGTGGACATCACCATCCCAGAATCCTCAGGATTGGGGAAAGAGCTATTGACTAGAGTAGACTTACTGGTATTCTACTATAGACATAATGTGATTCTAGTAGTGAAAGAAATTACAACATTGATGTGGAGCCAGTGCCACTGGAGGCTCTGGGGACATGGAGAGGGAAAAACATTTGTAATATGGGGACTTTTTGGGACTTGGGAATCTTCCTGCAATGATAGATATAGGCCATTTTATATCATCACATAACCTGCAGAACTGTGTGGGAGAGTGTAGACTACAATGTGAACTATTGTCCATGCTTAATGGCAAAGCCCCAGGATGCTTTTATCAATTGCAATGAATATGCTACACTAATCAAGGATGTTTATGTGGGAGGGATTATGGTTGTGGAGAGTGGGGCATATGGGATTCCCTATATTTTTTGTGTAACATTTATGTAATCTAAGTATCTTTAAAATTTTTAATGTTATTTTTAAAAATTATATGCTACTTTTAGTTACAAATGGATTACATTAAAATTATTAATAAAAATGCAATTTCTAACAATTAATTCTGTGGGACCAGAAATTAAGCAAGAATATGAGACTCACTGTTCCCTCAATCACAAATGCTCAAGCTATGGGGATGATCATCCTTTACAGGTTGCTTTTGGGAAACAGGAAAACATCCCAAAATAAAGCTTTCGTAGGCATTCTTTGCTATTTCATAACTCTAAGAGAAATTAATAATTTTATTTTAATTTTCAATGCAAGTAATAGTAAACATAATAATAGCCAACAGTAAATAGTGCCTAAACTCAGGAGGAAAGAGGTTAAATAAATTAGGTAAGGTCACAAATACAGTAATTGAAGAGCCCTCACATATTTTTATTTAACTCTTATATCAACTAAGGTCAAAATATTGGTCATCCCAGAGCTCACCAATATTAGAAGCTGAGCTGAGTAGGTTATATTTTCTTAGAAGATGAGCTGAGTAGGTTATATTTTCTCTCCAGTCTTGGAAACAGATCCCCTTGCCTTACCTCCTACACTGTTTCTAAGAAGCAGTAATTACTTCATCATCTTTGATCTATACTTTTACATAGCATGCACACATACCACATACAAGGCATATGGGATTATTCTCTTTGTTTTTGTGTTTTATCATGGTTTATTCCATCCCTAAAATATATAAAGTAGTTGTTTTCAACCAGGGGCAATTTTTCTCTTAGAGAACATTTCACAATGCCTGGAGACTTTTTTGGATGTCACAGCTAAGAATGGGGATGGTTTGGTACTTTTGACATCGGAGCCACAGCTGCTGACCTTATGAGAGGGGTTTACCCTGACAGCCATGGTCTATCTCTTCATCAAATCAGCAGGCTGGTTCTCTGAACATACCCACCTCTATTCCACACCCCCAATTAATACTAAATTTGTAAAGTCCTTTCTAGGCTCTGTCCCATTCCCCTGATCCAAAGACTGAGAATGAGATTTTCCCCAGAAACCTTTGCCCCAAAACTGTCAGTCTGGAAAAAAAAAAAAAGGAAATTATTATGGGAAATACATGGTTCATGGTCATGGAAAGAAAAAACTGTTTTCTAAGGTGGATAAAATGGTCATGGCTAAAACCACATGCTGAGAGTCTCAGAGTGATACTGGAGTGCAGGACCCTGATTGCCTGAGAAGAAATTAAATGGAAAAGGAAGATGCATCCCCTTTTTAGGGACTAAGGGTAATACTTTTGTCCTGGACCTTTCTCAAAGACATAGTCACACCTCAGGGCTGAGGCATTTTCCCCTTCATGTTTCTCATAACAGACAGAAAGTTTCTAATCCCACACTGCTTGTTGTGGGGAATATCACCTGCTATATATAAGGGTATTGAACACCTACAACATTTGGACCTGAGTCCAAATCCTGTGGCCTATAGATTCTCTGGTATGTGCAGAGAGACCTTGACAATGGGGAGTCTGAGAAAACAGCCTGTAAAGTTGGAGGAAAAGTGGAAATTGAAGATGTAATTTGGACTCGGGGGATAGTCTCCCCACTCACACACCTCCAGAGGATTCTGACACACAGGCTCTTTGGTACCTTCTCGATGTCTTACTTGCTGGAAATTGTGACTGCTCCAATGGATCTGTTAGTTCTCTGAGTGCCCAGAGAGGCCTTCTTGCTCCTCACTGGGGCTATCCCCAGGACCTGACACATCTCTTATACCCAAACCCAATGTGACAGATATATTTCTATAATTGAAGCAGAGGTCATGAGAGACATGGATACCAGATTTAGGGTAGAAGAAAAGTTTAGAGAAAGTATGGAAAGGCTCTGCCTTATTGGGAAAGTAGTGTTCTTCCTCTCATGCTCTCCTGAGCTTCAGAGTGTATTCATTTAGAGCTCATCATGTAGTAGCCTGTCACTTTCTTTTTCTAATGCCTGTTGCCTCTGTATCTGATTTTGTTCTGGGATATTTGTTTCTGTAAATGCATCTCTTCCTCTTTATTGTATAAATTGAATCCATTTCTCCTAAGACATCTTCTCAGTGTCATTTTCTAGTTATCAATTTTCTACTTCTTGGATTTCCCATTTTCCACTGTGTTTAATGATAGCAACTCCTTTTTCTCTTCTTCTTTCTTTAAACACTTTCCATTTTACTCTCCACTAATGGAATAATAGACTTCTCACCTTTTTCTTGACCTGAGTACTTCACTGTGAAATGTAGGGCAGTAGGAGAAATGACAATGGAATGTCTGGTAAAGCTCACTCTTCTCACAGTCTGTCCCATCTAGAGCAACAACATGCTGACCTCAAGGAAGTATCTCTCCAGGCAGCCTCAGGCAGCCTGGATATACTGTCTCTGTGGCCTGGTTCTATGAGAAACCTCTCCATAACCACAGGCACTCACAATCTCACCAACACTGTGTGCCAAGCATTTCTAGTTCTAAATTTAATATCCCCACCTTTCCTTAATCTGTCCCATTCCCTAGAATCAAGACTCTAATATGCTGTCTTTGCCCAGCCACCTTTGCCCCACATCTGTCAGGAATAGACACTGCTCAAAGGAGTGGGAATTGTTTTGGGAAAAACACTTTGAAGACACAGAAGTTTCTTTCAAAACAAGCACAGAAAAATATCAGCACCTAAACTGGCACCAAATGTCTCCAAGAGAGAAAGCAGTGTGGAATCTCCTTTTTCAGGGGATTAGGAGAATATCCCCTCAAGGATTCTGTCCTGCATGGCTACTAAGGACAATGATTATGTGTGAAACCTCAAGTCTAGGTGAGACACATTCCCCCTTGGTGCATCTCTTAGCAGTCTGAAGCACTGTCCTCCCACTCTTGCCTGTTGTGGGGAATCTCTCCTCTGCACTTATAGATACACACTTGCAAGATTTGTATCCAGCCTAGCTTCTAAATGCACAGTTTCTAGAGGGCAAGTGCTCAAGCTCACATTCCATCTCTACATAAAAGCATAGAAACACGCTACACAAGCTTTCTTTGCTTCATTTCCCTATCTGTAAATTGGTGATAATAATCATGCTTATACTAGAAGATTGTTGTTATGATATTAAAAGTTTATACATATAAAATTGGTGGCCCATTATAATCACTTAATAAATATTAGATGAAAATACTAGTCCTGGAAAATAAAAATCATTTTTAGTGAACCCACATATTTTGGTCTAAAAATATGCATTTTACATTGTCCATGTGAAAATGGACAAAAAACACTTTTACAATACAAATGCATCAGCAATATTATTGAACCCAAATTCTTTCATGTATTTAAAACTGGAGTGGACTCAAAAGGTTTTAAAGATGAACTTATAAAGATGAACTCTAATGAGGCAGTGTATGTAAGAACACCAGAGAATCTTGTACATTTTCTGGATAAATGCAAGTCAGCTGAGAGAAGCAACAGAGAAGAGAAAACACACCCTTTAATGCATTTGTTGATATGAAAGAAACTGTTTTCTAATGGCCTAAAATAGCTCTTCCTATAGAGGAAAGAGCATTTTAATACCTACAAATTCATTCTTGGTTGTTTTATAGTTTTCAGGAATGAATCATCAAGGTCCATTTAAATGATTTAGATATTAAATTCTATTTTGCAATATTACTACTGCTACACCAGTGAGCAATTTTTATTTACTACCATGATCTTTCCTTTTAAGTTGGGTGTCTTTATTAAAAATAGCATATTGCTGTGCATTTTTAATACAGCACAAGAGTCAGTCACGTAGGAAAAAAAATGATTTAGATGAGAAAGTCATTTAATAGGTTTTGTCGGTTTATTGAAAAATGGTGAGGAATGGGGAATGATTATAGGGTCATATTTGCATGTTGCAAAACTCATTCATGCTGCAGGATGGATACAAAGAACTGAGAAGGATTAGAATGACTGAAGATAAATACAAAGGATATGAAACAAATTTTTATGGTGGAATGTTGCCCACTTTTGTCCTGGGAAAACATGCCCCTTACTTCAGCCATCCTGCACTTGCTGTTTATACCAAGAAGTATTCAGAGAGCTGTTTTTTACTTATTTGTGTGGAAAACCTATACTGTGCAAAATTTTGTGAAGTTCTGCAGAGGTAAGAATGGTACCTTGAACTCATGCAATTGTCCTTGGCCACATTCTCTGTGTCTGGAGAAGTCACTCTGTCTTCATCCCAAATATATTGTGCTGCTGTATCAACAGGAACCAAGGAAAGTGATGGTTGTGGTTCATCCCTTCAGGAAGAAGGTTGAAATAGGGACTCCCTCAAGCATTATTTCTCTTACCAGTTCCCAAGAAATCAAAGTGGAGATGAATGGATTATGCATAAACAGAAATAGTGAATCCTCCTCTGCTCATCCTCCAATGATCTGGAAAAGATCCCAAATTCCCTCCTCAGGAATTTGCTCTTCCAGAAAGTGCTTCCTTTCTCTTCACACTCTCCACATACCTGTTGCTCCATGTCTGTCCATAAAACATCTATTTTGTTAATTTTCCCTTAATTTGAAACTATTACTTCTACCATCTATCCTCATGCCCTCCCAATATCATGACCCAAATTGTCCATCTCACCTGATGGCCTTACCATAAAGTGCATTGAAAAAACAGAGAAAATCAATCAACAAAGTAATCCCACACTGCCCTTCCTTCAAAATCTAAACCCAACCACCCCATCGATAAAGTCAGAAACCTGAGAGCAATTCCAAATACCTCCCTATCCTTCTTCTCATCAGCAAATAATGTCATTTTAAATCCAACTTCTCTCACCACTTGATTGGCTCCTTTATATTTCTACAGCCACCACCCAACTCCAAATTATCATTCTCTCTTACATGAAACACTCCACTAACTGATCCCCACTTCCATTCTTGCCCTATCCTGACTTCTCAAAAGAACAAGATGAGTCTTCTTTTGAAAGCACAAATCTATTTCATTCTATAACACAAATTAATACAAATATTACCACCTATTTCTGCTTTATTTTCCTACATTTAGTAACATATGATTTGTTTCCACTGCTAATGACAAACATGGAAATATTTCCCTTTTTAACTCTTGACATCTATGGATTTATTGTTTAATGATCTCAAAGTTCATACCAATAACATTTTAAGTTTTAAGAAAAATGCTAATTATGAAAGAATTCTTTGTTCTGTGTAATGGATAATTCATAAATTATTTTCAAAAACATGTGGTTAGTGGTATGAAAATCATCCCCCCAAGAGAAACAAGAATATATATTTTATTTAAATTAGATTAGATTTGATTTCATATGGTGAGGTGTCTTTGAATAGATAATGCCATGTTTTTAGCAATAATCTGTAGCCCATTAGCTGTCTCAGATTTTCATGTTGAAAACAGCATTAGGAATAAAGATGCAATACATAAGCAAAGACTTAAGTTAAAAAATGCAATCTAATTCTTTTCTATTTGGAAGAAAAAACCTTTAATATAATATTCAAAATCATTTAAAAGTTGTTAAAAGTGAATGTTTTTTATAATGTTCTTTATTTAGGGAATAGCTTTAAACAAATCATTTATCCACTATAAGCTTTGCTGTGTTGATCCAGAAAATTCACTAATACTGGTAAATTCCTCAGAGAGCCCTGTGTGCATTACATTATTTATCCAGTGTAATGTATTTGTAAAAATGCACATTTTGAGTGCTTTTTAACAGTTACTATTTATAGTTTTTTTCTTTGTTTTCCTTAAAACATCTTCTTGACAACACTCTTTTCCTCTGATGGTCTACCTTAAAACTAACACAAATAGCATTTAGGAGAAAGGTCTTTAAAATGCTTTTGGGGACTGAATTATAAAAGTCATGCTCAAGGTTTATTTTCTTCTTTCTGTAGTCAAGAATTGTTTTGTAAACATGTCCTTTTAAAGATATGATTAGAGTGTAGGAGGGCACACACTGCAAACTCCCAGAGCAAGGCGGATTGTGGACGGGTCCTGCCCGGGGGTCTGTGCTGTGCACGCGTGAAGTGAGAAGCTTGGGACATCTATCTGTGCGGATCAACAGTGTGGACTGAACGGTAAAGAATAGTGAGTTTTAAGGCTGCCGGTGGTGGTTGGCACAGACGGCTGAGCCCCACGGTTAGGGAGAAAAAATAAAATAAAATAAAATAAAACTGCCACTTGGAGCCATGAGCAGGGCGAGAAAGTTTTATTTTCTGGGGATCTGGCTGCCTGGCACCCCTTGGAACTTGTGTGAACAGAACAACCAAGCTAATCGGCACCCAGTGAACCAGAGGGGGGATTCTGGTCAGGGGATGGAGCTGATTTCCCTAGCGGCCCAGGGATAAGACTTAGGCTGCTGCAGAGCCAGGAAGAAGGGACACTCCCCAAAAGAGTGAGGGTTCTGTTGGAGGACAGGGAAAGGTATTTTTTATTTTTAGACATCGATCTGGCTGCCTGCACTGCCCCATAGCTTTGGGGAGCAGATAAGCCAAACTGAAGCAGCATCAGACTGAGAGCAGATGTGAATCTGCACTCAAACTGATTTACTTAGCAACCCAGTGACGCTGGTGCTTAGCTCCAGAAGGGATGGGATCGGCCGTCTTTAGCACTCCGCACTGACTAACATCAGAGCTACCGCTACCCTGGGGAGTCCAGGAAGTGGGATGTGCTTGATTAATTTCCACGGGCCGAGCTAGGGTCCTTCCATAAGGGGGTTGGTCTAGAGGAGGAATTATTTTGGGTACTGTATTTCACTAAAAAAAATAAAAATTAAAAAAAAAAGTGAGAAGGTCACTTAAACAAATGAAAAATAAATTCTTTTTAATTTAGTTTAATAGCTAAAAGCTGCTTCAGGACCTGCATATAGAACCCTGTGGGGAAATTGATTGATAAACACAAATAGGCAGAGAGGATCCACGTGGACCCTAGGGGAATCATTGACCCCCCCTTAGCTCTGTTTGACTGCTTGCCTGTGTGGATCTTTGGTTTCTCTCAGTTTCTTTCTGGTCTCTCGCTTTTCTTTCCTCTTTCCTCCCCCTTTTCTTTTTTCTTCCATTTTTTTTTTTAATTAGGTGCTCACTTGGAGGTGGAGTGGACATCACCATCCCAGTCCCCTCAGGATTGGGGGAAGAACTATGGACTAGAGTGGACTTGATGGTATTCCCTTGTTCACATATGGTGATTCTAGCAATGGAAGAAATTATAACAATGAGGTGGAGCCAGTGGCCACTTGACACTTTTGGGTCAGGGAGGGGACGAGCCATTAAAATACAGGAGTTTCTTTGGGATTTTGAGGTTGTCCTGAGTACCGTTGTGGCAACGGATGTAGGCCATTTTAAATCAGCACACACCACTCAGAACTGTGTGGGAGAGAGTGTGGTCTACAATGTGAACTGTGGTCTATGGTTGGTGGTCAGGCCCCAGGATGTGTAAGTCCATTGAGGGTGGTGGGCCACACTTGTGGGAGATGTTTGTGTGGGATGTGGTGTGAGGTGTGGGAGGTGGGCAACATGGGAATCCCAGTGAGTTCCGTGTAATATTTTAGGTAATCTAAGCACCTCTTAAAATATATTTATATATATATATAACATTTTTTAAGCAAATGCATATATATGCATATATATTTATATATAATTTTACAAATATTGGTATGTATTGTGAAAATTTTGATTTTTACCCACAATAAAAAATAAATAAATTTAAAAAAAAGATATCATTAGTTAAAATGTAGCCAAATTGAATCAGGGTGAGTTGTTTACATTTCCTAGGGTGCTCAAGCAAAAAGCATGAAATGGGTCCAGTTGAAGAATGGGAATTAATTCAAGCATGTTTTCAGGCTGGGAAAATGTGAAATTCAAGGCATCATCCGGGCAAAATTTTTGGTGTAGGCTGCTGGCAAATTTTGGTCCTTAGTTTGTCACATGTCACATCATATGAAGCATTTCCTTGTCTCTCCCTCTGTTCAGGGATCCATTGATATTCAGCTTCTTGCTTCCTATGGCTCTCTCTCACTCTCTGAATTTCATTCCACTTATAAAGGATTCCATTAATAGGACTAAGAACCATCCTGACTGAGTAGGCCATACAATAACTGAAAAACCTTCATCTAAAGGTCCAACTTACAAAAGGTTCACACGCATAGGAAAGGATTAGATTTTTTTTGTTGTTGAGTAAATGCAATTGCTCTTTATCTATTGAATAGATTTTTAGTTATTTTCTATTTTTAAAGAAGCTTTAGATTACATAAATGTTACATCAAAAATTATAGGGGATACCCATATCCTCTCTGCTCCTCCTCCCACATCTTCCCCCATTAACAACATCCTTCATTAGAGTAGTACACTTGTTACAATTGAGGAACACATATTAAACATTGTCACTAACCATTTGACTATAGTTTACATTATTGTGTCCACTTTGAACTGCACTATTTTATAGGTATTGACAAAATGTAAAAATGGGTTGTATCCATCACTGCAATGTCATGCAGGATAATTTCAATGTCCCCAAAGTATCCCTGGTTTCACTATTCTTCCCCCTCCCTCCCCTCAGAACCACTGGTGGTCACTACATTTATATCAATTACACAAGTTCTTCTATTGTTAGAATAGCCATAAGTATAAAGTCCATATTTTCATTCTCCCCTTATGTTTGTTCATTCCTAAATCTTGAGAATTTGGGGATGTTGATGCCCACTGTTTTGGACTGAGAGGGGGCTTAGATCCCATGGGGCAGTTGGGTAGAAATGTTTTGCTTGTAGTTGTAGATACTTTCTGATTTGGGGGGATGGACATTGTCCGTCATCATCATTTTGTTAGTTGTCCTGGGTGAGTTCAATGAACTGGAGAGTATGTGTTGCAACTCTTGCTGAGATTCAAGACTCAACTGGCATATGAACAGGCTGAAGATTTAAGTCACTGGGACATATATTAAATGAGTAGGTGCTAATTATACGTTCAAATAAAAGGAGCACAATAGTCATGAGCAGGGAAATTCTAAATGAGTTTAACTGTTACATTGGGAGCATATATTCCAAAGTATGGCTCACTGACAGGGTACCAAATTCCTGAGATTGTCTGTCCTGCCTATAGTGTCTAGATACCTCTAGAGCCCTCAGAAGCCCCAATGTTTGAGGCACTCTTTACTGTGGCAGTCAATGAGATCCTGCTGAGATATGCATAAGTGCAACCTCTAGAATGAACTCCCATCTTATTTTGAGATCTCTTAACCATAAAAACCCATTTGTATTTAATATGTTGTCCTTTTGATCAAGGTTTTTTCCAAATGCATTCCCACTTGGTGGTTGGTAATAATCTCACCCTGACAGGGAGGCTCATCCCCTGGAATAGTGTCCCACTTAGGGAGTGGGTGGGGGGAAGGTAGTGCATTTATATGCTGAGTTTGGCTTAGAGAGAGGCCATATTTGAACAATAAGGAGGCTTTCAGAGGTTACCTCTTAGGTATTATATAATAGTAGGCTAAGTTTCAATTTCATAAGAAAAGGTTCATAAGTACAAACATCAATATAACGGGCCTAGTGTAATTGTCTGTCCTCCTTCTCTAGGCACTTTCCATATAATCAGGGGTATTCTTGCTGCTCTATTAGAGTATGTAGCAGGACTTACCAGGATGGGAAATCAATATTCTTGGGTTATAGTATTGGTCTCCACCCACCTAGAAAATGACCCATGATGTCTTAAACTTATTCATATGCCATTGACACATGCCCCAGTTACACCCTTCCCCACACATACTTCCATCACCAACACCCTGCACCAGTGATTATCCCCTGCCACAGTTGTGACTCTTCTATGACCCAAAACCTCCTCAAAAACAAAGGTGATTTAAAATGGCCTATGTCCGTTGCCACAACGGTACTCACCACTCAGAACTGAGTGGGAGAGAGTGTGGTCTACAGTGTGAACTGTGGTCTATGGTTGGTGGCAAGGCTCCAGGATGTGTAAGTTCATTGAGGGTGGTGGGCCACACTGTGGGAGATGTTTGTGTGGGATGTGGTGGGAGGTGTGGGAGGTGGGCAACATGGGAATCCCAGTGGGTTCCGTGTAATGTTTTGGGTAATCTAAGCACCTCTTGAAATATATGTATATCTATATATATAAATAACATTTTTGTAAGCAAATACACATATATGCATATATATTTACATATCATTTTGCAAATGTTTGTATGTATTGTGAGAATTTTGATTTTTACCCATAATAAAAAAAAAAAAAACAAAGGTGAAAAAAATTAAAAATGATAAATTAAAATAACAAATAAAATACAAAATAAAAAGAATAAAAATAAAAGTAAAAATTAAAAAATTAAAAAGTGCAATAATATTTTTTTAAAAAATCAATTGTATTGATACATATTAATAAAGCATACTGTTCAGCCAAAGTGTACAATCAATGGTATTGGTATAATCGCATAGTTGTGTATTCATCACTTTAATCATTATTAGAACATCTTCATTATTACAATAATAATAATAAACAAGAAAATTATTCACCTCTCAATCTTTTTATGTTTCCCCTGCTATACATAGCTGCTATTTCTGGCTATTCTTACACAAGTATTTATTTATTTATTAGGCCATTTTATTGAGATATATTCACATACCATAAGATCTATCCAAAGTGCATAATAAATGGCTTTTAGTATAGTCACAATGTTGGTCATTCATCACCACAAAAATTTTTAGAACCATTTCATTACTCCAAAAAGAAAACTCCACATCTGTAGCAATCCTTCTCCAGCCCTACATAACCACTAATCTAATTTTCTTTCATTGTCAATATTTCTTTCATCACTGTAAGATCTCTTATCTTTCATGTAAAGTGACAATTTCTTCCATATGCTCTTCCAGTGTTTTATTTTTTTTTCTTTATCTTCAAAGAAGATTTAGATTACAGAAAAGTCGCATAAAATATAGGAGATTACCATATACCCAACATCGTCCCTCTCACCCCTATTAACATTTTCATGTATATGGTACAGTTATTATGATGGATGTACAAATATTGAAGCATTACTACTAACCATGGTCAATGGTTTACATTAAGGTTTGCATTTTGCACTGTACACTTTTATAGGTTTGGACAAAATTTAGAATGGCCTGTATCCATCATTGCAAGATCATGCAGAACAATTCCATTGTCCTGTGTTCCATCTATTCTTTTCTTCCCTCCCTTCCCCTTGGAACCTATGGTAACCACTAAGTTTCAATGTTTGAAGGATAATGTTCATAGTTACATGCAATAAAATTAAGGACTTAACATTTTGTTCTGATTTCTTTCATTAGGGTCTGCCTATGTTCTCAAGAGATTCTTGACCCTCTTATTGAGAACATAGCAGGACTCTCTAGAGTCTTAACACACTATGACAAGATGAATAATTCCATAGTCCATAGAAGCATGCCCCAGGTATGATCTATCTCTTATCCCCCTAAATTGTTATGCCCTACACCAGTAACCTCACCCTGTCATGTTTCCCAGAAGAACACCCCCACCATTGTAGTTTTAATCACAGACTCACATGGCCAGAATTCATCTACTCCTTCCTCCAGCACTCCCCCAGTTCCATGGAGAGTCCTACACAAGCCCTCCACCCTACTGCCTCTCACGTTCCTGCACCATTGAACCCTATCACATCACTACACCACTATCACCCTTAACAAATGCCCAATCACCCCCTTCTACCTTATCAAAGATTTTGCCCATATTGAGCATCAGCTCACAGCCCTCTACTCCCTGTCTCCTGATAGCCCATCTACCAGACTCTAGCTCTGAGTCTGATCAATTTGCATGAGTCAAATCAGTGATGTCATGTAATATTTGTCCTTCAATGACTGGCTTACTTCACTTAACATAAAGTCTTCAACATTAATCCATGTTGTCCCTTGTGTTGATACTGCATCCTTCCTTACATCTGAGTGATATTCCATTGTATGTGTATACCACAATTTTCTTATCCATTCATCTGTTGATGGACACTTGGGTTGCTTCCAGAATTTGACAATAGTGAATAATGTCACTATGAATATTTGTGTTCATATATCTGTTCATGTCCCTTCTTTAATTCTTCTGGGTATACACCCAGAAGTGAGATTGCTGAATCATATGGCAGTTCTATAGTTAGTTTCCTGAGGAATAAACTGTCCTCCACAATGGCTGTGCCATTCTACATTCTCACTAGCAGTGGATGAGTGTGCCCTTTCTTCCATGACCTTTCCAACACTTATAGTTCTCTGTTTTTGTAAAATAATGGTCAGTCTAATAGGATAAGATAATATCACTTTGTAGGTTTGATTTGCATTTCCCTAATAGTTAGTGATGCTGAACATCTTTTCATGTGCTTTTTAACCATTTTTATTTCATCTTTGGAGAAGTGTCTATTCACATTTCTTGTCCATTTTTTAAATGAGTTGCTGTCTTCTTAATTTTGAGATGAAAATTTCTTTATGTATGCTGGCTATTAAGTCCTTATTGGATAAATGGTTACCAAATGTTTTCTCCCATTGAGCACACTTCCCTTTCACTTTCTTGAAAAACTCCTTTGAAGTAAAAAAGTTTTTTAATTTTGAGGAGGCCCCATTTATCTATTTTTCCTTCATTGCTCATGCTTTGGGTGTAAAATTTATGAAACCATTTCCTACTACATGATCTTGCAGATGTTTCCCTACATTATCTTTTGGAACTTTATGGTCTTGGCTCTTATATTTAGGTGTTTGATCCACCTTGAGTTATTTTTTGTATACAGTGTGAGATGGTGATCCTTTCTCATTCTTTTGGATATGAATATCCAGTTCTCTAAGAACCATTTGTTGAGGAAGGCATTCTGTCCCAGTTGAATGGTACTGGTGGCTTATTGTAATATCAGTTGACTGTATATGTGAGGATCTATATCAGAACTCTCATATCAGTTCTATTGGTCAGTATGTCTATCCTTGTGCCAATCCCATGAAGTTTAGAGCATTGTAGCTTTGTAGTATGATTTAAAGTCAGGTAGTGTGATTCCTCCATTTTCATTTTCTTTTTCAATATATTTTTGACTATTTGGGGTCCCTTTCCCTTACAAATAAAGTTCATAATTAGATTTTCTAGTTCAGTAAAAAATGCTGTTTTTTTTTTTTTTTTAATTGGGATTGTGTTAAACCTGTAAATCAGTCTTAATGAAGTTTAGTCTTCCAGTCCATGAACCTGGAATATTTCTTCCATGTATGTCCTTTAGCAATGTTGTGTAGATTTCTGTGTACAAATCTTTTAAGTCTATTCCTAGGTATTTGATTCTTTTAGTTGTTATTGTAAATGGAATTTTTTTTCTTGATTTCCTCCTCAGATTGCCCATTATTGGTGGACAGATATGCTTAAATTTTCTGTTTATCTTATATCCTGCCACTTTGTTGAACTTGTTTACCAGCTCTAGAAGCTTTGTAGTAGATTTCTCAGGGCTTTCTATATATAGGATCAAGTCATCTACAAAGAGTGAAAGTTTTATTACTTCCTTTCCAATTTGGATGACTTTTGCATCTTTGTCTTACTCAAGTGCTTTCTAACACAATGTTAAATAAGATTGGTGACAGTGGGCATCATTTTCTTGTTCCAGGTTTTAAAGGAAAAGCCTTTAGCATTTCACTGTTGAATATGATGTTAGATATGGGGTTTTCATATATACCCTTTATCATGTTGAGGAAGTTTCCTTCTATTCCTATTTTTTGAAGTGTTTTTATCATTAAGGAATGCTGTATTTTGTCAAATGCTTTTTCTGCATCAATAGAGATAATCATGTGATTTTTTTTCTTTTGATCTGTTAATATGGTGTATTACATTGATTGATTTTCTTATGTTGAGCTATTCTTGCATAGTAGGGATGAAACACACTTGATCCTGGTGTATACTTCATTTTATGTGTTATTAATATGATTAGCAAGTATTTTGTTGAGAATTTTAGCATCCAGTTTCATAAAGAGATTGGTCTGTAATTTTCTTTTCTTGTGGCATCTTTATTTAGCTTTGGGATTAAAGTGATAGCACCATAGAATGAGTTAGGTAATGTTACTCCACTTCTATTTTTTGAAAGAATTTAAGCAGGATTGGTGTTAGTTCTTTACAGAATATTTGGTAGAATTCAACTGTGAAGCTGTCTGGTCCTGGGCTCTACATGGTTGGGAGCTTTTTGATGACTAATTCAATCTTGTTACTTGAGATTGGGCTGTTGAGTTCATCAATTTCTTCTTTCATCAGTGTAGGCTGTCTGTGTATTTATAGAAATTTGTCCATTTCATCTAAGTTATCTGTCTTGTTGACATACAATTTTTCACAGTATCTTCTTATGATACTCTTTATTTCTGTGGGATCATTGGTGATATACATTCCTTCACTTTTTATTTTATGTATTTGCTCTTCTTTCTTATTTTCTTTGTTAGTCTAGCTAAGGTTTTTCAATTTTATTAATCTTCTCAAACCACCAGATTTTGGTTTAGTTCATTTTTTCTAGTTTGTTTAATTCTCAATTTCATTTAGCATGGCTCTAATCTTTGTTATTTCTTTTTTTCTGCTTGCTTTAGGATTAGTTTGCTGTTCTTTTTCTAGTTCCTCCAGGTGTGCAGTTAGGTCTTTGATTTTAGTTCTTCCTCCTTTTATACAGGCATTTATGGCTATAAATTTGCCTCTCAGCACTGCTTTGTTGCATCCCATAGCTTTTGATATGTTGTGTTCTCATTTTCATTCATTTCAAGATAGTTCCTGATTTCTTTTGCATTTCTTCCTTGTCTCACTGATTGTTTAAGAGTGTGTTTTTTAACTTCCATATCTTGTGCCAATTCTGGTTCTCTGGTCCTTATTGATTTCCATCTTTTTCCATTGTTGTCAGAGAAATTACTTTGTATAATTTCAATCTCTCTGAATTCATTGAGAGTTGTTCTGTGACCTAGCATTCCTGGAGAATGATCCATGTGTGCTCAAGAAGAATGAATATCCCACTGTATTGGGGTGTAATATTCTGTATATATCTATTCAGTTTAGATCCTCTAATGTGTTATTCAAGGTTTCTGTTTCTTTATTGACTCTCTGTTGTTATATTCTATCTAATAGTGATAATGGTGTATTAATGTCCCCCACTATAATTGTAAAAGCATCTATTTTTCTGCTTAGTTTTTCCAATATTTGCCTTATATATTTTGAAGCATTGATAGATTACCCCTTTTACTAATATATAGTGTCCTTCCTTGACTCTTGCAATAGTTTTGCACTTAAAGTCTATTTTGTCAAAATTTAGTATAGCTACTCCTGCCCTTTTTGTGATTATTTTTTGCATGTAAAATCATTTTCCAACCATTCACTTTCAATGTCTTTTGTCCCTGGGTCTAAAGTGAGTTTCTTATAGACCTTATATAGATGAGTCATATTTACCTATCCATTCTGCCAAACTGTGTCTCTAGTTTGGAGAGCTTAATCAATTAACATTAAATGTTATTATTGTCAAGGCATTACTTACATTGGTCATATTTTCTTTAGGTTTATATAGGTCATATTTTGAAGGTCCTGGTCCTTGTAGCTCCACACAACATCCAGTTCCAAAAGATGAAACACTAAAATATATATCACTGAGAAAGCTGTGGACTTCCATGAAACTATTCATGTTATTCCTACATACCACAGCCACTCTGAGTGGGGTAAGACCATGATGGTGGCAACTTAGAAATTCTGTGAGATTGATGGGCCCCATCAGCTGTAAGGACTCAGAAGCCACCAACAATACCACCTACCTTCACCATTTCCAACTAGAAAAGTGCCAAAAAACAGGAAACAGGATTATATAATTCATCTTACAGTGGTCAGGGGCTTTCATAGGTCTTATTGATTGAGCTATCATCATGGACTTTAAAGGCAATGTCTGATCCAATCTTGAGAATGCTTGATGTAATCAAATCTCCTAAACCACTAATTCTCAACAGGGCAGTTGGCCAATCTTTGGGGAGCATTTTGAAATATTGAGTTAGCCCAGTTAGTGCTTGAAGAGAGTGGGGACTGCTATTATTGATACTGGCCAAGATTACCAGAGTTCCTGGAATGCTTAGGGCAGTATTGCACAATTTGACATTGTCCACAGAACAATCTAGTAGCCTTTGGACATATGGGTGGGTAAAAAACCTGCTTAAAGATTCCTGGAACTATCAAAATTCCTCATACACATAATTACAATATATTGTTGCATGCTTTTAAAATACAATGAATTTTGTAGATGTGCAGTGATGTAAATCAAAGGAAGATTGTAAATAGTTTTGCCCAGGAATTAAAAAATGTTCACCAATGCAAACTGTACATCTCTGCTAACTTATTTGAGGATTCATGACAACACAACTGAATATTTTGCACTTTTTACTCTTGAATTCATTTGATCATCAAGGGAATCTAGAAAATGCCACAAACCTCTTTGTACAGTAATATGTCTTCAAATAAAATGCATCTAACCATTTCATAATGAAATATATTATCTGTGAAATTACTTTTCTCTTATTGCTGTTTAGAGTTCAGGGAATCAGGTGGTCTTAAAATTATCTAGGAGGTACCAACAAATAAGGATAGTCATGTGACTTCATAATGGTGAAGGAGCAACCTCCATCTGTAAAGATACAGGTTGTATTTTTTCACATCATGCCTTAAGATTGATCTTTTATTGCAAATATTTCTAAATCATTAAACATTTGAAAACTGTGCTTCTCAAAGTGCAGCACCTGAATCAACTGGGAACTTGCTAAAATTGCATTTTCTAGGACCTGACCACAGATCTACTCAAATAGAAACTTTGGGGTGGTGCCAAGAAATCTGGTGTTTTTTTTTTTTTTTTTTTTTTTTTTTTTTTTAAACCAAACAGGTGATTCTGGTGTACACTAAAGTTGAAAACAATTGCCTCGAAGAAGAGATATCTGAAACTTGATGTACTTGTGAAGCACCTGGGGAGTGATTAAAATCTGTTCACTCCAGGCCAACATTGATACTAATTGAACCAGGGTCTCTGGTGGTGGGAACTACACACTAGCCAGGTAATTCAAATGTTCAGCCAACTTTTAAAGCATTGCCCTACTTCAAATTATTTGCATTCAAATCACCTGAGGATCTTTTTAATATGTCAATTTAGATTCATTCAGGAAAGGTAGGAGCATTTCCAAATTTCATCTAGATGATGCCAAACATCAAGCTGAGAGCCACCAAGCTGAGCAGCAATGTCTTAAAAGTTATACTACAGAAAGCCAACACAGCAGGACAGCTGGAGCGAGAGTGCAAATATGCTTCAAAAGTATATGTCTTAAGACATCTTCTTCTCTTTAATTTTCCATGCTTGATATACTCCCTCAATTCTCTCTACTACTCCTCTGGCCCTTTCCAACCTGGACTCACAGAGCAGACAAAGTAACACTTGCAAAAGACTAACCTGATCAGGATTCACCCTTGCTTAAAACTTGGATCAATTCCCTTTGTTAAAAATTTTAAAAATGAAAAGCCAAAAATCTTTAACTTGCCTGCTAGGAAAACACTCTGTGGGTGTTTAGTCCTGTTTTCTTCTTTTAAAATTCCATTCTTGGTCCAGTTTTGGCATCTTTGTGATAGTTGGAAAATTGTGTATTAAGAATTTACCCCACATAAGCAGCTACTCTCTCTAACACACTTTTCTAGAAGTACTGAGCTGACTGTCCATTAATCTTCCCCAAATAGTTTGTTAGCATCTTGAATTAAGACATTAAGCAGATCTTCTTAGTCCCACTTACAGGAATGAGACAACATTTCATTGTAAAACCAGTCCTAATGGCATTGTGGGCACCCTGTGGTGTAGTAAATCTGTGACTTCCCCCTTAATGACTGAAGGCTGGACATGCCTGTGTGGTAAGCAAAAACAGGAGTTATGAAAGCCCTGAATGTAGGAGCCTGCACATCAAGATCTAACTTTGAGTTGACTGATTAACCACTGAAATTGAGTTAGCAAGGATAAGGCTGACATGCTTGAGGAAAAACAAAATTAAGGAGTGTATCCTGCTCCTCATTACAAGACCCTTGAAGAAATCCTGCATCTTTGCTGACCTTGCAAACTGTGCCATGTAGCCTACACTTGTGTTTTCTATCTCTCTTCCTTTAATACGCTAGCTTCCTTTCTCAGTTGGAACTGGTTTAGGGAAGATTCCCCCAGTTCCTTGCATCTGTATTCACAATAAATCATCTTCTCACTAAAAGAAGCATTTCTCCTTATAGTGCCAGATCAGGTGGGTCCTTCTATAGGAAATAGTAGGGCTTAAGGTAACAATTTGGCTAGCCAAGCAAAGCCATGTTGCTCTGGGATGCAGCCTCCCCCAAAGATTAGCGCTATTACTAGTCTCATCTGCCGCAGGGGTTTCCCTTTATACCTCAGTTCCAAGCCTAGCAGCTGCACAGGCATTTCCCTGCAGGACTGGGCCTGGAGGCTCTAGGTGAAGTTTCTGCTGTGGTTCAACACTTGAGTGCTTTATGTGAAAGTTATTCTGATTCTGGCTCTTTCCCTGTGCAAGGTAAGTGTGTTAAATTCTTTCTTCTGATCTTTGCTTACTTTCACTTTTTTGGTCTGCTTATTCAGAGGAGATTGCTGAACAAATTTGTTGGTCTGCTGGTACTGAAGAAACTGTTGGATTAGCTTCATTGGTGTGCTCAAGCTGAAGAAACTATCCAAGTTTGACTTCATCTGAGGTCATGAATATGGACCTGGTGGGTTTGAGTCCCATTACCTGTGATCTCAGATTAGGAGGTTCCCCTGTTGAGTTTGGAACAACATTTTGCTTTGATGAGGGACCTATATATTTTGAGTAGGTCCTATACTTTATTGACTGCTTGAATTTCTTTCTTTTTTATTATCATGTACTTTTTAACAAATCAATTTTATTGATTTGTTATTCATAAAGCATAATGCATAAATCCATCGAAAGTGTACAATCAATGGTATTCATTATCATCAAATAATTCTGCATTCATCACTTCTATCATTTTTAGAGCATTTTTATTATTCCAATAACAGTAATAATAAATAAAAACAAATGAAAAAACCTCATCACCTCTCAATCACTCTATGCTTCCCCTGCTGTACATAGCTGCTATTCTTTTTCTGTCTCTCTAGTATATTTGTATTTTTATTTTGTAAAAACAGTCTTATATATGCAACATCACACATATTCATATTTTACATAAGGTTTCACTATGTTATACACTCCCATGTTACTTTTTTTTAGCTTTCCTTCTAGTAATATTCATAACCTTAGACTTACCTTTCAACCACTGTCATGTCAATATTATAGCTCTACTAGTTACAAACACTATGATGGGCTTTCACCATTTCAATTCATTTCCAAAGATTTACAAACAAACTTTATACCAATGTTGCACAAATTAACTCTTAGCTTTCCATTCTCTACCATCATTATATTCTCTGGCAACCTGTATTCTAATTATTAACTCCATGAATTTACACAATCTATTTAGTTCATAATAGCCCAGTCATAGGGTATTTTTCCTTTTGTGTCTGATTTGCTTCACTAACATAATGTCCTCCAGGTTCATCTATGTTGTCATCTAATTCACATTTCTTCTTACCACTACATAATATTCCATCGTGTGTATGCACCACAATTTATTTATCCATTCATCAGTTTATATATATCTGGGTTGTTTCCAACTTTTTGTAATTGTGAACATTGGTGTGCAGATGTCTGTTTGTGTCACTGTTCTCAGTTCTTCTGGGTATATACCTAGTAATGGTATTGCCAAGTCACATGACAAGTCTATATTAATCTTCCTTAGGAATTGGCAAATGGTCCTTGATATTGGGTGTAACATTCTATATTCCCAACAACAGTGAATAAGCATTCCCATCTCTCAACATCCTCTCCAACATTTACAGTTTTCTGAATTTTTAACAATGGACAGTCTAATAGGTGTGAAATGATATCTCGTAGTTTTGATCTGCATTTCCCTAATCGCTAATGATGTTGAACATTTTTCCATGTTTTTTTTTTTTTTGCCATTCATATTTCTTCTTTGGACAATTATATTTTCAAGACTTTTGTCTATCTTTAATTTGGTATTTGTCTTTTTATTGCTGACCTGTATGATCTCTTTATATATCATAGATATTAAACTCTTACCAGATATGTCATTACCAACTATTTTCTCCCTTTGAGTCAGTTGCCTTTTCACCCTTTTGAAAAAGTAATTTGAGGAGCAAAAGTATTTAATTTTGAGAAGACCCCATATATATGTTGCTTGTGCTTTGGGTATAAGATTTAAGAAACTACTGCTAATCCCAAGATCTTGAAGTTGTCTACATTTTCTTCTAGGAGTTTTATTGTTGACATTTTTATATTTATGTCCTTGATCCATTTTGATTTAATTTTTATATAAGGCATGAGACAGCCTTCCTCTTTCTTTCATTTGCATATACCTATCCAGTTCTCCCAGCACCATTTGTTGATTAGGCTGTTCTGGCTGGCCAAGCTGGGAAGGCTTGACAGCTTTGACAAAAATCACTTGACTGTATATGTGACAATCTATTTCTGAGTTCTCAGTTCAGTTCCATTGGTCAATCTTTCTATCTTTATGCCAATATCATGTTTTGTTTCGTTTTGTTTTGTTTTTAACAACTGTAGCTAAATAATATGATTTAAAGTCAGGAAGCTAGAGTTCTCACACTTAATTCTTTTTAAAAGACATTTTTGGCTATTAGGGGCCACTTAATCTTCCAAATAAATGTGATAGTTGGCTTTTCCATTTCTGCTAAAATGGCTGTTGAGATTTTTGTTGAGATTGCATTAAATCTGTAAATCTGTTTGGGTAGAATTGAAAATGTAAAAATATTTATTCTTCCAAACCATGAACACAGAATGTCCTTTCATGTATTTAAGTATTCTTTGGTTTCTCTTAGCAATGTTTTGTAATTTTCTGAATCCAGGTCCTTATGTCCTTGGTTAAGTTTATACCTAAATATTTTATTCTTTTTTTTTTTTTATTTATTTTATTTTTTTATTTTTTTATTTTTTCATCAAAATCTTTTTTATTGAAGTATATCATTCATACAAGTATATATATAAACAAGTGTTTATATAGTAAGTTGTAAACTTACAAAACTAATTTGTCTGTTGTCATATAGGGCTCCCATACTTCACCCCACCACCAACACCATGCATTGTTGTGAAATATTTGTTACAAACTATGAAAGAGCATTGTCAAAATATTACTACTAACTATAGCCCAAATCTTACATTTGGTGTATTTTTCCCCCAACCCACCCGATTTTTAACCCCCTGTATTAGTATTATATATTTGTTATCATTCATGAGAGAATGTTTTCATATTTGTCCTGTTAACTACAGTCCATCTTCTACCACAAGATTCCCTGTGTTATACAGTCCCATGCTTTCTACAGTCCATTCAAAGTGTACACTCATTGCTGTCATTTTCATCATGAATTGTGCTATCGTCACTTCAGTCAATTTTAGAACATTTTCATTACTCTAAAAGTAAAAATCCCATACCCCCTTATCTCCCCTATTTTTGTCCATTAGAATTGATATCTTCTTTGCCATTGCTGCAAAATCTTACAATATTACTATCATTCCTAAGTTAGAGTAGTTGTAATTTTCCCATGAATTACCATATTCTTAACACTTTGTAAAAGAACATTCTTAATATTTTATTCTTTTGGTCACTATTATAAATCAATTTTTTTTCTGATTTCCTCCTCAGATTGCTCATCATTAGTGAGTACAAATGCTACTGATTTTTGCATATTAATCTTGTATCCTGCCATATTATTTTACATGTCTTTTAGTTCTAGTAGCTTTGTTGTGTATTTTTCTTTATTTTTTAGATATAAAGTCTTATTATCAGTGAATATTGAAAGTTTTGCTTCTTCCTTTCTTATTTGGGTGGATTTTGTTTCTTTATATAACCTAATTGCTCTAACTAGAAGTTCTAGCACAATATTGAATAACAGTGGTGATAGAGGGCATCCTTGTTTTGTTGCTGATGTCAGTGTGATATCTTTCAGGCATTCAAACTTGAGTACAATGTTAGCTGTAAGTTTTTCATATTTGCACTTTACCATATTGAGAAAATTTCCTTCTTTCTTATCTTATGGACTATGTTTAGCAAGAAAATGTGTTTTATATTGTCAAATGCCTTTTCTGCATCAATCGAGAAGATCATGTATTTTTTCTTCAATTTATCATTGTGGTTTATTATTTCTTGTGTTGAATGACACTTGCATAGTGGAATGAAACCCTCTTGATCATGGTGTATCATTCTTTTAGTGTGCTTTTGGATTCTGTTTGCAAGTATTTTTTGAGGATTTTTGCATCTATATTCACTAGGGATATTGGTTTGTAATTTTCTTTTTTTCATAATATCTTTATCTAGTTTGCTATTAGTGTGATGCTGGCTGTATAGAATAAATTTGGCAGCATTTTTTCCTGTTAAATGTTTTGGAGATGGTTGTACAAGATTGCTATTAGATCATCTTTGAATGAATTGGTAGAATTCAATTGTGGAGCCATCTGGTCCTGGACATTTCATCCTTGAAATGTTTTTGATGACTGTTTCAATCTCATCACTTGTGATTAGTTTGTTGAGGTCCTCTATTTCTTTTAGGGTCAATGCAGATGTTTCATGTGTTTCAAAAAATTTGCCCATCTCATCTACATTGTCCAGTTTTATGGCTAAAATTGTTCATATAATCCTCTTATGGATTTTTCTTATTCCTGCTGTGAATGGTAATGTTCCCACTCTCATTTCTGATTTTATTTATTTACATCTTCCCTCTTTTTTTCTTTGTCAGTCTAGTTAAAGGTTTGTTGACTTTGTAGATTGTGGGAATGCTTTGGTTAAACCATCTTTGTAACAGTTTAAAACCTGCTTTGCTGCACAAGCAAAATATTGCTGCATGGGGAAAAGCTGCTGCATTCAGTTCCTGTTGAAAACAATAAGAACTTTCCTACTTTACACTGTTATTTAGTTAGAGCTTTCTGCTTCTCCATTATCTCCTGTGCAGCCCCGTACATTCTGAGTCCCTACACATACAGCATGTTCTTGAGCAAGCTTCCCATAGTGGTTGGACTGTAGATATACTGTAGCAGAACAATAAATGAGGCCTCCCCCAGAGAATACTAAGCTTCAGAGTGTTTTCATTTCATTCCCACAGCAATTGGTGACCCTGACGTGATCCAACACTATTTCGGGCTCTGTCGGACAGATCCCCACAAGATGTTGCAGGAAGATTCCTGCTGCAAGTAGTTTTAGGATGGCCCCTGTGAGCACCTTGGTGACGAAACATGGTCCAGAACCTAACCATCCTCTTAAAGGACATCAATGTCCCAGAGGTCAGTTGGTCCACCAAGATAACACAACTAATGTATGCAGTAGTCCCACATACTATTAGTATGTTGCAAAAACTTTGTCTTTTAGAGTAACATGAGGAATACATTAACCCCTAAACAGAAGATCCAATCAAAATTGTTACAGCAATTGCTTAAAGCTTTTAAATATAAAGTGAAAAAGGCCTTAAAACATGCATCTTCTCCATCCGTGCCTCTGGTTCCTATTCCAGTGACTGGGGATGCCTAGATATCTCAGAGTAACTGCCTTCTCCTTCTTCACCATAATTTAAAGCATGCAGTTATGCATGAAAGAGGCTTTAAACCATGGTGATGAATTGACAGCTTTGCCTATAGTATTTGCCATATGTTGATTTCATTAATAAATTTCAGGTAACCATACCACAACAAGTTGATAATTCTGATGCTGCTGAAGCATTACTTTTACAATTAGCTTATGAAAATGCCAATGAAGATTGTCAGAGGGTCTTTGCCCTTTGAGAAAAGAAAATACCCCAATGGAAGTTTATGTTGAAGCTTGTCAAAATATAGGCACTGAAACCTTTAAATCTCAAGCTTTGAGTCATGGCTCTTGCTGCCTCAGCAAAATGTTTTGTATGTGGAGAACCAGGACATTATGCTAAAGATTGCCCTTATAATACAAGAAGCTCACAAAAGAGCCTAGTTAAACAAGAGACCTGGCCCACTAAAGACTTTCCACAGTTCCATAAGGGAAAGCATTGAGCAAATAAATGTTTACATAAATTTGATAAAGATGGGAATCCACTGCTGGGAAAAGGGCAATGGGGCACTCCCTCTGGTGCTCTGAAATCCTTTCAGAGGGGTTTGTCCAATAATACCCAATAAAACAGAGCAACTTGGCTCCACCCCTATAGCTTTCCAAACCATTGCAAACTTATGTGCCACCTCTCGGGGAAGTGCCGGCTTGGACCTTGTCACTACTAAAGAATTAATATTTAAGAAACAAAATACAGTCTATCTAGCCAATTCAGGAGTGAAAAAGTCTATTCCAGAAGATTTAGTGGGTTAATATTGGGAAGATCTAGCATAAGTTGCAAGGGCACCACTCTTCTGCTAAACTAAGATAAGGAAAACATTCTGACAGCAATTCTGCAAGCCTCCAACTGTCTATATGATAATAAGACTGTGGGCTGATGGGGGCTAATAGAATTAAGCCACTGGAAATGTAGGAAAACTGAGCAACACATTTTCCAGAAAAATTCTCAATAGCAGTAAAATCAAAGATCTTTGTTTCTATTAATGTGTTGTACCTTGCTTTGTACTTACCTGTTTGTTCAGTGTCAGTGTATATTTTGATACCTTCAGATGGTAATATTAAATTTATAAATGAAAATTATGAAAAGAGTTCTATTCAAATGGCCAAAAAATTAAATAAGCACTTATATTAATAAATAAATATGGATACTAAATTGAAATAATAAAAATAGTTATAACAAAATTGAATTATTATATTGACAAGTTTGTTTAGCATTGATAGTAGTTGGATGTTGTAAAAGGTTTGCTTGGAGAGAGATTCCAAACTTATTTTTTATCTTATGTATGTAAGGTGTTGTAACCATTGGCCAGTTTGATGTAATTATGAATTCCAAAAATATAATTGGAACATGCATGTAAACTGATCTGTTAATCTGGGCATGATTGAGTTATGATTAGGGTGTTGACTGGGCCACATCAGTAGGGTGTTGAGCCCCACCCCTTGGTGAGTGGGGAATCAAATATAAAAGGCATGGCAAGAACAGAGTTGAAACAGTCTTTTGAGAAGTAGTTTTGATGTTGGAAAGAAGACCCCAGGAGAAGAGAAGCAAACCATTCTCCTGATCATCTACAGCTGACCTTGTTAAGGAAACAGGAGCTAAGCCTGGAGAGAAATGCAGCCCTGGGAAGAGAGTAACCCCAGAAGCCTCAACCCTGGCAAACGCCAGCAGCTGTCTTGCTCTAAAACATGGCAATGGACTGCGGTGAGAGAAGAAACTTAACACTTTATGGCCTGGTATCTGTGGACTTCTACCCCAAATAAATACCCTTTATAAAGACCAACACATTTTTGGTATTTCATATTAGAACCCCTTTGGCTAACTAACACAAAATTTTGTACTGAGGAGTGGGAAAGTGCTTTTGTAATTACCAAAATGTTGGAATGGTTTTATAAATGGGTAAGGGATATTTTTTGGAGGAATTGTGAAATGTTTGATGGAAAAGGCCTAGATCACTTTGAAGAGACTGTTGATAGTAACGTAGATGCTAAAGAGACTTTCTATGATGCCTTAGAAGTAAATGATGAAACTTTTATTGGAAACTGGAGGAAAGGTGATCCATGTTTTAAAGTTGCAGAGAAATTGGCAAGATTAACTCCTGGTGTTACACGGAAGACAGAATTTGAAAATGGCGAATCAGAGCATTTAGCTGAAGAACTTTCCAAAGTAAACTTGGAGAATGTGGCTTGACTTCTCCTTGCAGCTTATAGCAAAATACTAGATGAGCGAAATACACTAAGGATTGAACTTTTGGGAACAAAGAAAACAGAAACTGATTCCAGAGCTTCAAACTTTCTTGAAATCAAATTCCCAGATGAAAATGCCCTATTTGAAGACTTTACTAAACTTGGAACTCATAATCCAGAAGTGAAGATGCAGTTATCTCAGAAAGACTTGTGGAAAGTCTTACTGTCTGATGGCGTGGACCCCTGCTTCCTGCATGCTAAACCAACAAACTTTTTGAGAGAACTGTATGAACAAAATCACTATTTGCTTGGACTAAAAAGGACATGTGAAGGAGACATTGAAGAAGAAACAGCTTTAAAGAGAAAACTGTGGAAATAGAGATCTGGAATTAAGACATCTCTTTGGGCCAAGAGAGAAGTCCCACCCATGTGTACAGAGAGGGTGAGTTTGCCCCTGCAGTTGAAGAGGGTAGATGTCCTCACCTGATGTTCTGGGAGAGTTTTGCTGCCTCAGGGTTCAGGGAGGGTGGAGCACATTCCTCAAAGATTAGGGCAGTTAAGGTCAGCACCCCATAGATCTGAGAGGGTTGCTCCTGTCTCCCATGCATTAGAGAAGGCCAGGTGGTCAACCCATTTCTCTGAAAGGGTTGAACTTGTATGCCAAAGATTAGGGGGAATGTTGTCTTCACCTCACTGTAGTAGGGAGGCTAAGACTCTAACCCAAAGATTGGGTAAGGTGTGGCAATCACGCCAACACTCTTGGAGGGTGAGATCTGGAGCTTGGTCAACACCCAGATGCTTGATGAGGGTGGAACCAAAAAAATGGCCATTGGGCAAGCCTGTGGAAAGGGTGGGTTCCCATGTGGCCCCAAGGAGAAGAAACCATCTTCTTAAGAATGACTCTCAGACTTTGAAATCGAATGGAGGATGCCCTGCAGCTTTACTGAACTGAAGGGGATCCATGAATCATGTTTAGCCTCCCAATTTCTCCTTATGATAAAGAAAATATTTATCCTTTGTCTTTCCATTTGTGTATTGGAAGCAGTTAAATGGTTTTGTAAGTTTCAGAGGTCTATAGCAGACGGGACTTTGCCTCAAGATGAACTGTATTTCTTTAAAATGATTATGATATGATTTTGTAGTTGAATTGTTACTGATTTAAGGTTTTTTGAATATTGTAATGTATTTTTGGGATTCATAGGGTGGAGTGTAACTGTTGGTCAATTTGATGTAATTATGAATTCCAAAAATATAATTGGATCATGCTTGTAAACTGATCTGTTAATCTGGGCATAATTGAGTTATGATTGGGGCGTTGACTGGGCCACATCAGTAGGGTGTTGAGCCCCACCCCTTGGTGGGTGGGAATCAAATATAAAAGACATGGCAAGAACAGAGTTGAAGCAGTCTTTTGAGAAGCAGTTTTGATGTTGCAAAGAAGGTCCCAGGAGAAGAGAAGCAAGCCGTTCACCTGATCGTCTACAGCTGACCTTGTGGAGGAAACAGGAGCTAAGCCTGGAGAGAAATGCAGCCCCAGGAAGAGAGGAACCCCAGAAGCCTGAACCCTGGCAAATGCTGGCAGCTGTCTTGCTCTAACATGTGACATTGGACTGTGGTGAGAGAAGAAACTTAATGCTTTATGGCCTGGTTATCTGTGGACTTCTACCCCAAATAAATACCCTTTGTAAAGAACAGCCCATTTTTGGTATTTCACTTTAGCACCCCTTTGGCTGACTAATAAAGGTTTATAGAATGTGTTTTTATTACTAAGGGAAAAGGCAATAATTTTGTCCTAAGATAAAATAACTAGTTATTAAGAAAGAGCAAAATGTAGGACAAAACTTGAATAAATACAGAAAGTGCAGAAGGTGCATGGAAAAGGAGTTTTTGTGGTCAAAGATAAATAAAATTGGATGGCTCTATCTATAAAGTTTTAAAAAGCTTTAGTGTCAAATAGTGTAATAATAAAAAGTTAAAATTTTATTTTTTCTCAAAGATTCTTAAGTCAGGCTGTTTTAGTAAAAGTTTACAAAGAGTTTTTCTCCTGAATAATCAGTATACAAAAAAGAAAGTCTGTTTTATCAGAATAGCTTCTTGTACTTTAACCTTACCATTTCCTTAAAGAAGCTAGTCTTATCACTTTTAAAAGAACATAATGTCCAAACCTGCTTTCTCAAAGTCAAATCCTGAAAAGTAGCTTTTATTTCAAATTACTGCAAAATATTTGTTCCTTCACCTTGAAAAAAGTAAAGTAATGAAATAGTTAAGTTTATTTAATATGTGATAGTTTAAATAGCAAGTGTTTAAAATTTTTATAAAGTTAAAAAAAATTCTTTAACCCTCTGTTAAAGTTGTATGAATAAAAGTGTCATATGAATACTTACAAATTGTATAAAATTCCTAAAAATTTAACGATGTTTATATGTCACAAAAACAACCTCTCTGCCTAACAATCAAGAAGTGGATGCTTTAACTCATAGTTATCTGATTTTCCCCACCTCTGCTAAAAAAGCAGCTCTTTAGAAGCAAAAAGAGAGTAGCCATTAGGAGCTGCCAGGATTAGTACATAACAGCAAAAATTAATATCCAGTTATGTCACTATCACTTTGTTTTGAAACTTGCTAAAACTTTCTTTAGTATCTCCTTAAAAAATGTCAAGCCAACCCACAATCCCCTTCCTGTAAAATAGCCAACAATAAACCAAGTGTATATTCAACATTGTGAGTCATAGCCCCAGTTCCAATTATAATGCTAACAGCAGAACCAATGCAGGTATTAAGAAGTTAATGTGCTGCCCCACAGCCCAAACAGGAAATAATAATTTGTTGCTGCCTATACCTCAAGCGATACACAATAGGAAACATAAAGTCATTTTTATCATGCTACCAGTCTATATAACCTCACTGGTTAGGAATCTTAAACACATAGGAAATAAAAGTTTATTCATTGGATGTCTGCTACTTACAAGTTTTATTAATGTTTATTGTTATATAATCTACTGTAGTTATGACTTATGTATAAAATACTTAAATACTAATCAAAACTTAATACAATTCATTGCATACTTAAGTAATTTAATAACTTGCATGTTACACATGAATGTATATTATTAAATGTATATGTAAGTCTCTTGTTTTGAGTTTGAACAATCCTGAAACTGAATGATTAGAAAAAAATTTGGAGAGTGTTGTTCAAACCTAAAAGTAAAACATCATGCAGAAAACTTTGTTATCATCAAACCAATGCCTTGCTAGTTGCACTTTTCATATTTCAGTAAAAATCATGAGAACTAGAACATTGGGCACATCAGGAATGTTTTGTAACAAATAAGAACAGATAAAGGGCATTCCAGAGAGTGTTGGGTTCCTCCCTGGGAAAGCTGGTCACTTTCCCAGGGACTGAAGCCTAAACCTTGGAATGCACAGTCAAAGGAATGTTGTATTCCTTCCTGAGGAGGGTGGCCACTTCCTTAGGAATTAACACAGTGCTCACAAATTGTCATCTATAGTATCAAGTTCATTAATCATGAACACAGTAAAAAAAAAGATAGCCCCTATTCAAGCAAGTTAAAATCCCACCTTAGGAGAAGATACTCTTCACAAATGTTTTCAATCAAGACTCTAGTATAGGCTGTTAATTAAAAGCTTCCCAGCCAAAAACTAGATATTGGTGAGTTTGTATGTAAAACAGCTCTATTTATCTGTCATTCTGTAATTCTATTCAATATTGATTTAATCTTTTGATTAATTATGTTATTCTTGTTTCTTACTCTAATTGTCAATATAGTTATTAAACTAGATATGCATATTAACATTTAACATGAATCCATCTGGGACTCTAGCCAGAAGTGGGTCAGGTATATCAATGTGTCCTCTGGTTTAGTAAGCATGTAAATGTATGTATACATATCATAAGAGATTGAGATATAGCAGTTAAATCCCTGTTATCAATAATCCTTCATTCACTTTGTATTCTTTTAATTATTAACAAAAGTTCACTAACTAGATATCAGTGGAAAGTCATACCACAAGGAATACTCAATAACCCCACCATGTATCAATATTATGTCTTTCCAGCTTTAGACCCTACACATACTGCCTTCCCACAAGCATGTATTTATCACTACATGGATGATATCTTTATTGCAGCCCCCTTAAAAACATTTTTAACACAACTGTATAAACATCTTCAAAATACTCTTATCCAAGCCAGTCTCCAAATAGCCCCTAATTAAGTCCAATTAATTCAGCCTTAAAAACATTTACAATAGTTCATGTCATCTATAACAATAAAACAAAAAAGGGGAAGTATGGCTACCTCTCCTAGAGATAAAATAGCCCAAGCACTATATACTTTAAAATTTTAAACTGTCATGAGGATAGCTTTTCAGCAGCTGAGAAACATTTCTCCCCTCATCAGGAGAGTCATAAAGCATGAGCAAAAATTCTGTGCAAGGAAGTGTTAGGAGATGGACCTTGGAAGGGACCCTGTGACCTTATAATGTGGGGGTGAAGGTATGCATGTGTTCTTACTCCAACAGGCCCCTGGTGGCTGCCAGCAAAGAATGTGAAGATATACCATGACCTGGAAGGATCACCCATTCAACCCAATACTACAGATGGAGAAGATGATGATAGAGAAACAAAGGAACACCTGAATACAACCATGCTGTAACATTATCCAAACTTAGAGAGTAACTTGGGGAAATCTTAAACAATTAGACCAAAAGGCTAATGAGTTGCTATCTCACACTGGGGTACAACCCTCCCCAGAAAATAAGTTCCTTGCATATTTAGCTGTTATAGTATCAACTTTTACACAGGTACTAAATAACCTTCTCCTTTTCTTCTTACTAAAACAAATCCCATTAACTTCAGCTAATGTCCATCACAACTGGACTCATATCTTTAATCTAGTCACATGAAGGGATCCAGAACCCCACTCTCTACCAATGACACTACCTGGACTGCGGTAAACTGGATTCCTCCATCAGGCCCCCTTACAAAAGGCACTGATTAGCTACTCATTAATCATACAATTTGTTTTTGTCCAATTTACCCCCATTATGCTTTTCATGCCTTATGCCCTCAAATCTTACCTCAGTATTATTTACACTATAATGAAAGTTTAATTCTCAACTTGCTAACCTCATCTTTATTAAAACCATCTCAATTAACTCTTCTTCATTCTTTCCTCTTAATTGCAGCCCTCCTCCTGTCAACCATGGCCACCAGAACTTTCATTGGAACCCTGACTCTCTTAATGTTGTTTGGCACACCTGTCGAACCCCCATCCTCATCGTACCTCTTTATTATATAATCTCACTATTTTCAACTGGGGTCCTCAAGGACACTTATCTAGCAACAGTCATACTATTAATTTCTTCAACCCCTCTAATCATAACATCTTTTGGGCTGATGGAGGTCTTTCTGGCCCTATCCTTCATATGTAAATTACCAATACCTCAAAATCTCTCTTCATTCCATGGCATTTTCAAACCTGGTGACTTGAATAGACTTTTTTAACCATATCATCTCACATGGAGATTATACACATAATAATGATATTTTCAGCTTAAATTTATCCCATAACCTCATAGACTCTGTTATGATTTGAACCTCTCATCTTTTCTGTTACTTCTAAGCCCTTTTATTAATTTCAGGTTGTTAATAATATCTTCAAACTTTCTCTTCACCCAGGAGCTTATTTTGCTTCCTGCATATCCCATTAAAATATAACCAAACTCAATATTACTTCCATATTCCTGCTTAAAACACAAGCACAAGCATGGTTCCCAGTTAACTTATCTCACGCCTGGGAAGGCTTTTCAGGGTTAGTTCAACTTAACAAGGTCCTCGCACTTATTAAACCTAAAAAATTCATTGGTACACGTTTTGCTTTCATTATTTCAACCATTACCATAGCTGTCACTGCCCCCACTGTGGCAGTCACCCTTACAGAATCAGTCCAAACTGCTCATGTTGTTAATCAAATTATGACCAATGTCACTGATGAACTTTTAACACAAACTCATATCAATAATAATATTCTTACCAAACTTGATGCGTTAGAAGCATCTATTCTTTGGATAAGTGAAAAACAACAAGCTCTATTTACCAGACAAGATTTACATTGTCATTGGGAACATGTAAAAATTTGTGCCACCCCCTTACCTTGGAACACTTCTCAAGTTTCCTTGGAACAAGTGAAAACCCACTTACAAGTGGCTTTTTCCTCCCATCTACAGGGAGAAGAGCTTGCTCTCCAGCAACATCTGGAACATAATCTCAAATACATCTTGCTCAGTAAAACGTGTTTCAAACACTCAATGATAATCTACAATGGTTAAATCCATCTAATTTGTTTCATGGCCTAAACATAAGAATCTGTGTAATATCTCTTATTAGAATAATCATGATTCTTGTTTTATTGTTAATCTTTAAATTAAACCATCAAACCCTCCCTTGAGCTTGTCACGCTGAACAAAAATTCATCACCTTAGTCTCTGCCTTATCTCTGTCTTCTACATCCACATATCAAGAAGGTAAAATAAAACAAGGAAGAAGACTTAGGAGCCCTTTGGTTAAAATACCTTTAAATTAGTTTTTCATAAATATTATTAAACTATTTGTTTATTTTTGGTAAATGCTCTGCTCAGCTCTGCTAGCTAAGAAAAGTTTATTTAATCCATGCTTATGACAAATCATTTGTCCTAAACTTTTAAGCCTTATGTCTCCCGGATTTACCTCTAAGTCTCCTTTCTTTCCTTCTCACTTGCCTTTTCTACTTTTACCATATTCTGGGGGTATCCTGTACACATTGCATACTTGGGATTGCTTATGTCTCCTTAAGCTGTATAAGACTTCTAGGTGCTGGTAAACCTGGGTTTTCTGAAACTTGTAACCTGAGCCAGGGTCCCACCATTGAGCATGGGAATCCCTAGGCAAGTGCTGAGCATGGAGGCCATGAATGCTTTGGCAGTCTCACATCACCCTGTCTGGCCCCTGAGGATGGCTGGTTAGCCAAAGATGGGTAGGATTCCTTAGGAAAGGAACAACCTAAGACAGGCACAGTTGCAGAGAGGCCATCAGGAGAGAATTTGAGGCCTACAGAGGTAGGACATTAACCCCCACCCATCCCAAGGGAAGTCAACTGCCTCCCTGGTTACTTTGTTTCCCATGCACAGTCCAGTCAGGAACCCAGGTAGCAGACAGTGACCTAGGCTTTCTACTACCAATCATCAAATTAAAAACAAATATTTGTAAAGGCTGTGTCATGATACATTTGTCCTTTCCTTTTCTTCTTGCTTAAACAGAAAGGGGGAGATGTGGGAATGATTTGGTTGAACTATCTTTGTAACAGTTTAAAAACTGCTTTGCTGCACAAGCAAAATACTGCTACATGGGAAAATGCTGATGCTATCAGTTCCTGCTGAAAACAATAAGAACTTTCTTCCTTTACACTGTTACTTAGTTAGAGATTTCTACTTCTCCAATATATCCTGTGCAGCCTGGAATTCTGAACCCCTACACGTACAGCATGTGTTTGAGAATACCTCCCATAGTGACTGGACTGTATATATACTGGAGCAGAACAATGATCAGGACCTCCCCCAAAGAATACTAAGCTTCAGAGTGTTTTCATTCCATTCCTGTGGCAGTTGATCTTCTCAAAGAACCAGCTTATGGTTTTTGTTGATTCTATTTTGTTTGTTTGTTTTCTTCTTGATTTCATTTATTTTTGCTCTGCTCTTTATTATTTCTTTCCTTCAGCTTGGTTTTGGATTAGTTCACTGTTACTTTTCTATTTCCATCAGGTGTTCAGTCTCCAATTTTAGCTCTTCTTTTTTAATGTAAGAATTGAGTGCTATAATTTGCCCTCTCAGCACTGCCTTTGTGGTGTCCCATAGGTTTTGATATGCTGTATTCTCATTTTCATTCATCTCAAGATATTTGTTGAATTCTTTTGCAATATTCTTTGAAGCACTGATTATTTATGTGTGTTGTTTAGTCTCCATACATTTATAACTTTTCAGTTTTTCTATCCATTATTGATTTCCAGCTTCATGCCATTATTATCAGAGAATGTTTTGTATAATTTCAGTCTTTTGAAATTTATTGAAACCTGTCTGTCACCTAACATGTGGTCTATCTGGGAGAAGGATCCATGAGCACTTTTAAAGAATGTATATCCTACTGTTTGGGTTTTATAGATGCCTGTTAGGTCTAGCTAATTTGTCATATTATTCAAGCTGTCTGTTTATCCTCTGTCCAGATGCTCTATCCAATACTGAGGGTGTTGTATTTAAGTCTTCAACTATTATTGTAGAGACATCGACAGTTTTGCCAGTGTGTCTTTGGGCATTCAGGTTAAGTACATAAATATTTAGTATAGACATTTCTTCTTAGTAAATTCTCCCTTTTATTAATATATAATAACTTTTTTCATCCCTTATAACAGTTTTGCATATAAAATCTCTTTTGTCCAATATTAATATCACTACTACAGCTCTTTTTTTGTTACCTTCTCCATGGAATATCATTTTCCCACCTTTCACTTTTAATCTGGTTATTCTCTTACATCTGAGTTGTTTCTATTTTAGACAACATAGAGAGGGTGCATTTTTTAAAATCCATTCTATCAGTCTATAGCTCTTGATTGGGGAGTTCAAGCCATTAACATTCAATGTTATTACTGTAAAAGCATTAATTAATTTATCCATTTTCCTTTGGCTTTCTGTTGTCATACTGTACTATTGTCTGTCTTTTACCCTTTAATTTACTCCTCCTTATGAAATTCATTTCTACACTCTTCTCCATGTCTCTAGCCCCAGTTTTTACTTTTCAGGCTGCAGAAATCCCTTTATGATCTCTTGTAATTCTAGTCTTTTGATAAGATATTGTATCAGTTTTTGTTCATCTCTAAAGAATTTGAACTCACGCTCATTTTTGAAGGGCAGTGTTGCCAGATACAGAATTTTTGGCTGGCAGTTTTTCTCTTTCAGGACCTTCAATATCTCATAAGGCTTTTTTCTCACCTCCATGGTTTCTGATGAGAGGTTGGCACTTTATATTATCAATACCCTCTTGTATGTGATGTTTTACTTTTCTATTGCTGCTTTCAGGATCTCTTTATCTCTGATATTTGTCATTATGAATAGCAGGTATCATAGGGTAGGTCTATTCAGAGTTATTCTGTTTGGGGAGCATTGTCCTTCTTGGATATTGATATTTATGTCTTTCTTAAGGTTTGGGAAGTTTTCAGTCATTATTTTCTCAAGTATTCTTTTTGCCCATTTCCATTTTCTTCTCCTTCTGAGACATGGATAATGGATATGTTTGTGCATTACATGTTGTCATTCAAGTCCTTGAGACCCTGTTCCATTTCTTCCATTCTCTTTTCTTTAGGTTCTCCTGTTCTTTCCAGTTCAGTTGTTCTGCTTGAAAATCAATAATTCTGTCTTTGAGCATTTTAAATCTGCCTTTATGTGTCCCTAATGTATTTTATTTTCTTTACTTAGTCTTCCTTTTACTTAATGTTTTTTTTAAACAATTTAATGGCTTATATAATTCATACATAAACATAGATAAACTATAACTGTTCAGTAAACATTGTGAACTTACAAAACAAACATTTATAACATCACACAGGGTTCCAACACATCAACCCCCCAAACACCCTGAATTGTTGTGAAACATTTGTCAACAAATCATGAAAGAGCATTGTAAAATATTACTACTAACTATAATCCATATCTTCCTCCCCTATACATTTTTTTAAGGATTTATTTATTTACTTTCATCCATTTTTACCCACCTCACCCATTTTTGCTGTTTCTGTGCCCATTCACTGGGCAACTCTCTGTGTCTGTTTCCTGCCCTCTCTTCTCATCCTTCTCCTCCTGTATGAACTGGGATTCAACCCTCAGAATCTCTGATGTGGGAGAGAGGTGTCCTACTGCCTGTGCCACCCTATTTCCTGTTTTTTCGGTGCATCTTGTCTTGGTTCTCCCTTGTGTCACTCTCCTGTTACAACATCATCTTGCTGTATGGCTCACAGGGCCTGGGGGCACACCCACACATGGGGCCTGGTGTGACTCATGCATGGGGACTGGCAGCTCACCCACTCATAGGGCTTGGCAGTGCACCCACATATGGGGCCTGGTGGCCCACACACCTTCTATATTTTTTTTTTTTAATTTTTACTGGGAGGTCCCAGGGATTGAACCCAGTTCAATATGAGAAAGGGATGCCCAACCGCATGAGCCACATCTATCCCCCTGCTATATCTCTTAAGTTTGACCAAAGTTACCCAAAGTTACAGTCTTTTCCCATACAGGATGGTCATATAATAAATCAGGCTTAGTTTATCACCAGCATTCTAAAAACCAGACCAAGGGAGAAAAACTAGGTTTTGGGACACATGCATGGTTTCTAATATAGTGAATATTTACCCTACCCTGATTATCACAAAATTCAGTTCAGTGAGAATATTTGCACATAATGTATTTATTTTATTTTATTTTGAAAGAAGCTTTAGATTACATGAATGTTAAATTGAAAATATAGGGGGATTCCCATATACACCACCTCTTTGCTCTCCCACACTTTCCTCCATTAATAACATCTTTTTTTAGTATGGTACATTTCTTACAATTGAGGAATACATATGGAAGCATTGCAACTGACTATAGACCATGTCTATATAGACTATAGAGTTTACATACATTTTGCACAGCACAATTTTATAGACTTTGACAAAATGAATAATGCCTTGTATCCATCATTGCAATGTCATGCAGAACTATTCCAATGTCCCTAAAATGCCCCATGTTACACCTATTCTTCCCTCTCCTTCCTCTCATAAACTCTGGTGATCACTGCCTTTATATCAAGGTTGAAGTTTTTCCATTACTGGAATAATAATTCTACATAAGTCCATATTTGCATCCCCCTAGGTTTGTTCATTCCTTTATCTTGAGGATTTGGGGGTGTTGGGCCCCACTCTGGTTCCAATTGCAATGGGACTTAGATCCCATGGGGCAGATGGGTGGAACGGTCTTGATCACAGTTGTAGATACTCTGTTTTGGGGGACAGTTTTAATTATATGTACAAATAAAAGGGGCAGAAGAGCCATGTGTAGGGTAATTATAAATGAGTCTAACTCTGTTACAATGTGGAGCATATACTCCAAAGTAAGGCTGACTGATAGGGTGCCAAATTCCTGAGCTTTCTGCACTGCTTATAGTTTCTGGATGTCTCTACAGCCCTCAGAAGCCCTGCTTTTTGAGGCACTGTTTACTGTGGCAATTAATTAGATCCTGCTGAGACTTGCTTAAGTGTAACCTCTGGAAGGAACTCCTTTCTCACTTTGAGATCTCTTAGCCATAAAAACTCATTTGTATTTACCATTTCCTCCTTTGGTTGAGGTCTTTTTCCATATGCATTGCTAGTTGGTGCTTGGTAATAATCCCTCAGTGCCAGGGACCTAATCCTTGAGAATCATGTTCCACAACAGAAGGAGGAAGTGCATTTATATGCTGAGTTTGGCTTAGAAAGAGGTCACATTTGAGTAACAAGGAGGCTTTCAAGAGGTAACTCTAAGGCAATATATGAGCCTTTTATGGACCTCTAATGTATTTTTAATCCCATCCCTTGTGCCTTTCATTCCCATAAGGTCTGTTAACTTTTCTTTGCAGGCTGTCAAATTGTTCTTTATGCTCACCCAGTGTTTTCTTAGTATCCTTTATCTCTTTTGTCATGTTTTCTTTCAATTCTTTGAATTGATTTAGGACAGTTGTGTCATTATCATTGATTGTCTTAAATCCTGTTTCTCTTCAGTATCTTTGTTTAGTTCCTTTGTCTGTGACATTTCTCTGTTTCCTAGTATGGCTTTAAATTTTTTGCCAATGTCTAAGCATCTGAATAAGTTGGTGAATTTTCTCTGATGGCCAATTTCTCTCTTGCTTATTTTTCATAGCTCTTCTTTGATATTTGGTTAAACTTATTCTAAGTCTTTAAAATTGCCCATCTTAAGTTATCAAAATTGAGCCAGAGATTGACAAATAGGGTGTAGATTTTCTTCCAGGAGTTCACGTAAAGAAAGACCTAAAAGCAGTTTTTCTCCATGCAATTTCCAGACTGACCATCAGGTGGCAATCATGAAGACACCTTTCTATGGATGTGTTTCTTTCAATTTCCACTTTCCTATGTTTTGGTCTGGTCAGAGCCAAGATTCAAAGCAGGCTATGGTGGCCAATTCAGTGAAGAGAACTCCTCCCCCCTTCCTTATTCACTTGCAACAGTTGACAGGGAGGAAGACCTCTATAATCCCTTTCAGCCAGCTGCAGTGAGACAGGAGTTTTATCCCAGCTTAATATCTTTAGGGTTGGGGAGGGGAGTACTTCCCAGCCACCATGGGGATTTGATAACTCAAGTGGGTTGTTTTGGATTCTTTATCTTTCTGTCCCTCATCCTGCTGGGAGTTTTATAACACTATCCTGGTCTGATGAGACACAATGCAGGTCCCTCAGAGAGCATTTGGCCCCATCTCCATTGTTTTTGTGAGAGAATTGAGCTCAGCCTTCCTATTCCAATGCCATCTTCATGGAATTCACTCCTATTTTTTGTTCTGTCTTTGTTACTTCTGTTGGTGTTACCTGTTACCTAGACATAAAAAACTTTCAGAATGTGCTGGCTATATCTCCTCTGTATTGTAAAAGATAAAATTGCTTTAAATTCCACTGGTACCCTCTTAAGAAATAGAAAATGATTTCCTATTGCAATGTTGCCTGGCCCCCCAAAAAAGTAGATAGTAGATGGTTGTGAAAGGTAACCCAAAAATGACTCTTTAGGCTTCAATAATATCTTACAATTGAGATTGTTTTGTACTAATTATTTAAAATGATGATAAGGTATATTTGCATATAACCAAATTGTTTCATTACTCTGTCATGCTTGTTTAATATTTTTGGTAATTGTATATTGTAAGGAGTTTACTTAGAAACAGATTCCAAAAATCACTTTGGTAACTTAAGTATTTAAGGTATATAGAATTTTTTTTTTTAAGGAAAGAGAAAGTAATTTGTCCTAGGACAAAATAACTAGTTATTAAGAAGGAGGAAAATAGCTGGAGTATGGTTCTGTAAATAAAAACCCCTCGGTTTCCTTTAAACATAACGTTGAGTAAAAAACCTGTGCTTCAAAGGACAAAAGGGATTCTTCCTAATGTATATATGTTTAAAAAATTAATGTTATCAGTCTATTTGTATTTTAATTCACAAAGGAAAAATATATTCCAAATCTGAAAGCTCATAATATTTATGTAAGCAGTGGAAAAGTTAAAATGGGATGTTATTTTGACAATGTTTAAGTTTTAGACACATTTTATTCTGACCAGTCTTTATGTGTTAAAAACACTTCTTTTAAGTTTTGAATCAATAGCTTACTCCTGAACTTGCAGGCTATCTAAGTTACTCCAGAAGAGTAATCCAAAATATATGAGTTTATTGTCTGTCTGTCCAAACTGCTAATTTAATGTTTAATTGCATTTATATTGCTCAAGTATTCCTAACTGGTTGCTGTTTACAAATAAAAGTGTTTCCAAGAATAAGCATGCATATTATAGGCAATGCTGATCACAGAAGTGATTTTTTTTTATTTTAAATACTTAAAAAAAATGTATAGATACTTGGATTACATAAATGTTACATTAAAAATATAGGGGATTCCCATATGCCCCACTGCCTATTCCTCCCACACTTTCTCACATTAACAACACCCTTCATTACTGTGGTACATTTAGAGATGTAAAATGGAGAGCTTGGAGACAGCCGTGCCAAAAGAATGAAAATACGAGACAAATTAGTGAGTGTATGATTTTGTTTATATGTCTAACTCTGTGTCTGTCAGTTTGTTTAGTGTATATTTTCATAATTCTTGATGGTAATATCAAATTAACAAATAAAAATTCTTAAAACAGCTATATTCAAATTGCAGAAAACAAATAAGTGCTTATATATGTAAATGAACACTCCTGAAGCCCAAATAAGAAAATCCAAACAGGATGAAAAGTCATATAAAATCCGACTAAAGAAACTATTTAACAAAACTAAAATGTTTGTCCTGAATTCTTCTATAATCTTTCTATAGCCTATCTTACCACCAAGGTAAACTGGCCTGGGTGTCAAAAGTCAGGGTAGAAAGGAGTTTAGCCTAGAATTCTGTCTACTAAATCTGAAAATTAAAATGATAGGGATAGAAGGGATATTTCAGAATTAAACTTGTTTCACATAATCTATCCTATGATTTCCCAATTAATTTTTTTTTAATTTTTTTAAAACAGCAGAATTTTTTTGTCTAAATATTCTGTAAACTGGGACTCTGAAATCATGGGGCCAGCTGAGATGAATCATTCCTTGCCTTTTCTAGCTTGTTGTGTTCACCAGCAATAGTTGGTGTTCCTAGGATTGTCAGTGCATCACCACTCCAATCTCTGCCTTCATCTCTACATGGCCATCATCTCTCTATCTGTCCTCCCCTTCTTTTATTTTATTTATTTATTGAAGTATATCACCCATACATAAACATACATAAACAATGAATGTATAGTAATACTTGTGAACTTACAAAACAGACATACATAAAATCATACAGGGTTCTCATACCTCACCCTAACACCAATACCTTGCATTGTTGTGAAATATTTTTAACTAATGTTTAAAAAGAGCATCCTCATAATATTACTAGTAAACAAAGTATTTTACATTTGGTGCATTTTCCCCCCAAACTACCCTATTATTATCATTATTATTGTTGTTTTTATATCATTTATACATGAACATACATAACATATGACAGAAGTTGTAAACTTACAAAGCAATCATGTGCATGTGCAGAATTCCCATACAATACCCCTCTATCAACACACCACACCGTGGAGAACATTTGTTAAAGATTATGAAATAATATCATCAGATTATTACCAGGTCCATTGCATACATTTGGCACTTGTTCTACACTCACCCATAATCGACACAGTACATCTTTGGCATAGATACATGAATATTATATTAATTCTGTCAACCACAGTCCATATATCACTCTAGTTGTATTTTTTCCCATGTTTCTCCACATTCTCACACCCTGCAATAGTGATGTATATCTGCTCTAGCTCACAAAGGACACTCTTGTATCTGTACCATCAACCACAATTCTCATCCACCTCTGGGTTTACTGTGTTATTCAGTCCCTAGAGTATTCTCTAGCTTTCTTTCAATTGGTACATCCCTAGACTACCCTTTTCAGCCACATTCCAATTTATAAGCCAGCTGTTACTATAATGTGTTACCATCAACTCTATCCATTTCAATCCATTTACAGTAAAGTTAATTAAAACTTCTACATACATTAAACATCAGTAGCCAATCTCAGTCTTCCTCTTATCTCCTTTAAGAATATAAGACCTACCACCAGGTCTTGAAGATATTTTCCTACATTTTCTTCTAAAAGTTTTATGGTTCTTGTTTTTTTATTTAGGTTTCTGATCCATTTTCAGTTAATTTTTTTATAAGGTGTGAGATAAGGATCCTATTTCCTTCTTTTGACTATGGATATCCAGTTCTCCCAGCATCATTTGTTGAATTAACTGTTCTGCCAGAGCTGTGTGGGTATGAAAAGCTTGTCAAAATCACTTGACCCTTGGGAAGCGGCTGTGGCTCAATCAGTAGGGCTCCCGTTTACCATATGGGAGGCCCCGGGTTCGGTTCCCGGGGCCTCCTGGTGAAGGCAAGCCCGCCCGCATGGCGTGGTTAGCTGACCTAGCGAGCACAAGCAGCAAGGGGGGGATAAATGAATAAATAAATAAAATCTTTAAAAAAAATCACTTGACCCTAGATGTGAAAGTCTGTTTCTGAATTATCAATTTGGTTCAATTTGGTTCCATTGGTCTATGTATTTGTTTTCATGTCATTACCATGCTCTTTTTACCAATGTAAATATGATTTAAAGACCAGAAATGAGAGTCCTCCAACTTTTATTTTCATTTTTAAGATGTTTTTGGCTATTTAGGACCCCTTGCCCTTCCAAAGAAGTTTGATAATCTTGCTTTCCACTTATTTAAAAAATGCTGGTGGAATATTTATCAGGATTGCATGGAATCTGTATATCAATTTGAGTAAAACTGACATCTTAATGATATTTAGTCTTCCAATCTGTGAGCATGGAATGTTCTTTCAATTATTCAGGTATTTTTTTAAATTTCTTTTAATAATGATTTGTAGTTTTCAAAATACATGTGCTTTACATTGTTGATTTAGTTTATTCCTAAATATTTGTGTTTTATCTGCCATATTTTATTTTCACCACTCTGTTGGCACTTTTAGTTACTTTTATTGATATAATCTTCACTATTACAATCTCTTTCAAACCTTTTTCTTCTGTCTTTTCTTTTCAGACGGTAGCACACCCTTTAGTATTTCCTGAGAAGCCAGTGTCTTGGTTACAAACTCTCAGTTTCTGTTTATCAGTGAATATTTTAAACTCACCCTCATTTCTGAAAACCAATCTTTCCAGATTTAAGACTCTTGGCTGGAAGTTTTTCTTTTGCAGTATCTTAAATATATCATACCACTGTCTTCTTGCCTTCATGGTTTCTGATGAGAAATTGGCACTTAATCTTATTGAGTATCACTTAGAAGTTATGCATTGCTTTTCTATTGCTGCTCTCAGAATTCTCTCTTTGTCTTTGGCATTTGACCTTCTGATTAGTATGTGTCTCAGAGTTGGTCTATTTGGATTTATTCAGATGGGAGTAGGTTGTGCTTCTTGGACATGAATATCTATGTCCTTCAATAGGGTTGGGAAAATTTCCACCATCATTTATTCAAATATTCCTTCTGGCCCTTTTCTCTTCTCTTCTTATTCAGGGACACCCATGACAGTATGTTTCCACATCTCTTGCTGTCATTTAGTTCCCTGAGACCTTGTACAAAATTTTCCATTCTTTTCTCCCTCTATTCTTTTGTATGCTTGTTTTCAGAGGCTATTTCTTCAAGCTCACAAATCCTTTCTTCTGCCTCCTCAAATTTGCTATTATATGATTCCAGTGTATTTTTAAATTTCACTTATTGCACCTTACATTTCTTAATACCTGCTATTTTTCTATGCATGTTGTCAAATTCTTCTTTGTGTTCATCCAATCTCTTCTTAATATCCTTAATCTCTTTATTCATCTCATTGAATTTATTAAAATTTGTTTGAACATCTTTTTATTAGTTGCCTCAATGCCTTTATGTCATCTGGAGGTTTATCTTGTTCCTTTAACTAGGCCGTATCTTCCTGTTTCTTGGTGTGTATTGTAATTTTTTTCTTGGTGTTTGGCATCTGGTTTACTGGATATATTTATTCTGGGTGCAGTTTTTCTCTTTAGTTTAAGGCTTCCTTGTCCTTTCTCCCTTGCTGGTTTTATAGTAGGAACCAGGGATGTATTTGGTGCTGTTATCAGTGGAACCTCAAGCTGCCCTTATTTCCCCAGGGACTAATGAACCTTCCCACAACTTTCTCCTTTGCCTGGTGTAGAGACAGAGCCACAGCCGTGTGTAATAATATAAGTCATGCAGGCCTAGACTGTAGCTGCCCAGAGAGACTGATGAAGCTTCAAGCCCCTTTCTCCCCTGCGTAGGTTGGTGGTGTAGATGCAGGTGTGGGCAGCAATCTATTCTGTGTGTGTCCATAATGACCACAGTTGCCCCAGTATATGTCTGACTATTCAGTCTGTGTCTGCTGAATGTACCTGAAGTTACCTAGAAAAGCTAGTGCAGGGCCTGCCAGCTTCCTCCCTGTTAGAGTTCGGGCTGAAGCCTAGGCTAGGGCTGCAGGCTGATCTGCATGAAAGAAGCCATTCCATACTTTCATTGTGATTTTCAGTCACCCCAGTTTCCCTTATGCTGGAGGCAGGGCCAAAATGACGGCTACAGGCCTTTTTACAACTTGGAAAGTTTCAAACTTTAGCTGTTCTTAAGTATATACTTTAGCCAGTGAAATTTGCTAACCATTAGCTGAAATCGATGGCCACTGTCTCTTCTTCCCCTGTTTTTTGGGGGATGGAGCTTCCAATACCAGCCACAGAATAGCTCCTGAGGCAGTCTGTGCTGCCAGAGTAAGATGATCACTGGCCTTCATGGCATGGTCTGTACTTTCCCAGAGAGGCTGGTGTAGGTCCCACCAGCTTCCTCCTGCTGGAGGTGGGCTGGGGCTTATGCTAGAGCTGCAATCTGATCAAGATGGAAAGAAGCTGGTCCTTACCAGCACTGTGATTTTCATTCTGCCCTGCTTCCCCTTATGCTGGGGGTAGAGGTAAAATGGCAGCTACCTGCCTCTTTCTGATTTGGACAGGTTCAAACTTTGGCTGTTCTTAGGATTATACTTTAGCCTGCTGAGTGTACTAATCAGTAGCTGATGTTGGTGCCCAATCATCTCTTCCTCCCCCATTTTTGGGAAGTGGAGCTTCTAATTCCAGCTGCAGAATAGCTTCTGAGGCAGCTTGTGCCACCAGTGGAGGATGGACTGCTCTACTTATGAGTCTTCTTTGCAGATGAGCAGTGTCCTCTTTCCATCCTTTCAAGGATGATGCAGGATACTTTTCTGGTCTCCTGGAGCCCTCAAACAGGTGCTTTAGACAGCTCTGGGTGATTACTAACTGCACTGTAACCAAAGCTGACTCTAGGAAATCCTTACTCTGCTGCCATCTTTCTGGTTGGTTCCCCTATTAAATTTTAACACCTTTGAAGTGAGAGTAATAATCCAATGGCCAAATTTCAGTAAGTAAAGAAGAAGTCCTCTAAAGCTATGAAAAGGTTTTTCTGAATTAGGATTAAAACAAAATTATAATATATTCTCCAGAACCTGAAATTCAGTATACTTTTGAGGTTGTTCACAGTTTTAAGGTTTTAAGAAAACAAATATGATTCAACCTATGGAGGAAAAAGAAAACATTTCTTATCATTATTTATTTTGACTTTATTCTACTCAGGTTCTATCTCACTATTTTCATGTGGATATTAATAAAATATTGAGTCTTTTTAATCTTTTAGATGAAAATGAAATATTTTTGTCTAATAAAACTATTACAAACTTCATATAAAAATAATTGTTTTTGCTTAAATTGAAATGAAACTTTTTTCACAGAACAAAATGAAGGATATGAAACTTTAAGTGTATATAGAAAGAAGTATAAGTTTTGCAGAAGTTAATTCATAGTCAATGCTGACTAAAATCTGATAAACTTGTTTTAGGGAATGTATTTTTATCTAAGATAAGATGAATGGTTTCCATAATATCAGGGTGAAAATACATAGAACAAGACTTAACTGAATCTGGAAAGTTATAGAAGATAACATTAAGTAAGGGAAAGTGTTTTGCAAAGGAAAAATTTGTCTTCAGATGAAGTAACTATAGTCTATGTGATTATGGATTGTGATGGTTAGGCTAATGTGTCAATTCAGCCAGGAAATTGTGTCCAGTTGTTAGGTCCAGCAAACCACTGGGCTAATTGTAATGCAAGAGCATTTATGGGCATCGATCACCAGTGACTTTACTACATGGATGGCTGATTACATCTGCATCAGTTAGGGAGATTGCATCAGCAATGAGTGATGCTTTTATCCAATCAGGTGAATGCCTTAAAAGGGGAATTGATTTCAACATTCAGAGAGAATTTCCCAGCTCATCGCTGGACAGCCAAATTCTTCCAGAAACTCATCAAAGACTTTCATCAGACATTCATCACAACCCCTGGCTTGCAGTCTGCCTGCAGAAGCTTGACTTTTGCCTCCCCAATGTCATGTGAGAGACTCTTATAAAATCTCATATTATTGAAAGATATCTCCTGTTGTTTCTGTTTCCCAAGAGAACCCTGACTAATGCAGCTTGGTACCAGGACTGGTTCTTGAGGAACAAAATCTTAAACATGGGATGTCTGAGGTGGTTCTGGGAGTTTTGTAATTGGCTCTTTATGCTAATTGAACTCAAGGGTACTAATTATTCCATTTCCAATAATGAAGAGGTTGCTAACAGTCCTTGGCATGAGCTGGCAATAGAGATATGCAAAATAGTATCACTGGATTCCCCTACTTCCATGCTTATAAGAAACAAGGATCTGAGTGAGAGTGTTTTCAACACCTTAACAGAATTTTGTGGCATCAAAAAGTATAATGATGTTGGTTGGCTCTTCCTAGATACTCTGGATGTAGTTATAAAATAAAGAGATGAGCTAAAGTCTTCAAATATGAAACTTAAATGTGGCATGAATGATTTGAAAGTTTCTACATGTGCCTTGAAAGAAAATCTTGTCTCCTGTAGCCACAGACTTGAGATATCTGAGAATCAAACCCATTGTATGAGTAGCAGAATTACAGAGGAAACTAAAATCTCAACTTTTCAGGGTTTCTGCAATTAGAGTGAAGGCATTGATTGGAAAGGAATGGAACCCCGAGGATTGGGGTGGAGACATATGGGATAATGATAATATTGGTGGGGACAATGGAATAATAAATTCTGCTGAGAATTTACCACATAAACCTGTGATGGCCTGCCCTGTGGAGACCACACCTTGTCAACATTGTATCATCCAGCCTCCAGTCTGCCCGAGAGAGTCTGGACTTCCTTCCACCCCTGAGGTTCATACAAGCCAAACAGAAGCCTGCACTGCCCAGCATCCAGCCTGCCCCAGAGTGTCTTGGCCTCCTCCCAGCCACAAGGCAGGTACCAGCCAAATTCCAGCATACACTGCCCAACTTCCAATCTGCCCTGAGGAATCTACTTTCCAACCACTGCCTGAAGAGTTTAATCCTGTCTAACCAGAAGAAAATGCAAAGGAATGCCCTGAGGTCAGTAGCCTGCAAGACATCTCTAATCCTTCTCCTTACCCACCCCCACCACCCCCCTTGTCTTCCATACCTAATACTAGACTAAAATCACAACAAGCCCCCAGAGGTAAAATGCCAAGTGTGACCCATGAGGACGTATGCTATACTCTGAAAGAACTGCAACAGTTTTCCAACTTATATAGACAGAAATCAGAGGAATATGTGTGGGAGTGGATACTAAGGGTATGGGATAATGGTGGAAGGAATATAATGTTGGATCAGGTTGAGTTTATTGATATGGGCCCACTGAGCAGATATTCTGGATTCAACACTGTAGCTCGAGGGGTTAGAAAGGGTTCTAATAGTTTGTTTGGGTGGCTGACTGAAACATGTACCAAACAATGGCCTAGCATGACTGATGTTGAGATGTCCGAATTGCCCTGGTGTACAGTACATGAGGGGATTCAAAGGCTTAGAGAGATTGGATTGCTGGAATGGATTTACCATTTGAGACCTGCCCACCCACCCCAGGAATGTCCTGAGGACACACCTTTAACCAGGACTGTGAGGAATAAATTTGTAAGACTAACTCCATCTTCTCTGAAGAGCTCTGTGGTTGCTCTTCTCTGTATTCCAGATGTTAGTGTAGGGAGGGCTGTAATGGAATTGGAATCCTTAAACATTATGGGGAAGATCGGATCTCGGTCTGATAAAAGACATGTGTTTGCAGTTAATCGCCAAATGCAAGGTGGGCAAGGCTACTGCAATGGAAGACAGATTCAAAACAGCACACAGAATAGTCTGAGTCACATGTAGTTAGAGCGTGGGCTAGTATATCATAGGGTACCTAGAAGTGAAATACATGGGCAGCCTACTAAATTTCTTCTGGATCTGTATAAACAGAAGTGTTTCAGGTCGAGTTAACAAATCCCTAACTCAAATTACAGATGCAAAGAATCATGGCCCCTTAATCAATTCCCAGACTTGAGACAGTATACAGACCCAGAGCCCCTTGAATGAGGAGAAGGTCAGGTCCTTGGGGAAATTTCCAATAATTTATACTCTTAATCTTCCTCCCACCTTTCCCCAGGGAGACCTATTGCCTTTTGTCAGAGTAACTGTGTATTGGGGAAAAGGAAATGATCAGACCTTTTGGGATTATTAGACACTGGCTCAGAAGTCACATTAATTCCAGGAGACCCAAAACATCACTGTAGCCCACCAGTCAGAGTAGGGGCTTATGGAGGTCAGGTGATTGAAGGAGTTTTAGCTCAGGTCCTTCTAACAGTGAGTCTTATGGGCCCCAAAACCCATTCTGTGGTTATTTCCCAAGTTCCAGAATGCATAATTGGAATAAGCATACTCAGTAACTGGCAGAATCCCCACATTGGATCCCGTTCTTGTAAAGTGAGGGCTATTATGGTTTGAAAGCCTCTAGAACTGCCCCTGCCTAGCAAAATATTAAATCAAAGGAAATACTGAATTCCTGAAGGGATTGCAGAGATTAGTGCCACCATCAAGGATTTGAAGGATGCAGGGGTAGTGATTCCCAACACATCCCCATTCAACACTTCTATTTGGACTGTGCAAAAAAACAGATGGATCTTGGAGGATGACAGTAGATTATTTAAACTTAACCAGGTGGTGACTCCAAGTGAAGCTGCTGTCCCAGATGTGGTATCATTGATTGGGGAAATCAACACTTCCCCTGGTACCTGGTATGCAGCTGTTGATCTGGAAATGCTTTTTTCTCAATTGTCATTAGTAAGGACCACCAGAAACAGTTTGCTTTCAGCTGGCAAAGCCAGCAGTATACCTTCATGGTGCTGCCTCAGGAGAATGTCAACACTTCAGCCCCATGTCATAATATTGTCTGCAGCAATCTTGATCATCTCTCCCTCCCATAAGACATCACACTGGTCCACTATATTGATGATATCATGTTGATAGGACCTACTGAGCAAGAAGTAGCATAGACTCTAGATTTATTGGTAAAGCATTTGTGTGAGAGAGGTTGGGAGATAAATCCAACAAAAATACAGGGTTCTTCCACCTCAGTGAAATTTCTAGGTGTCCAGTGGTGTGGGGTCTGTCAAGATATCCCTTCTAAAGTAAAGGATAAGCTTTTGCACCTGTCCCTTCCTTTGACAAAAAGAGGCACAATGCTTAGTTGACCTCTTTGTATTTTGGAGACAACACATTCCACATTTGTGTATGCTACTCCAGCCCATTTACTGAATGACCAGAAAAGCTGCTAGTTTTGATTGGACACTGGAACAAGAGGAGGCCCTGCAACAGGTCCAGGTTGCTGTGCAAGCTGCACTAGCACTTGGACCATATGATTCAGTAGATCCAATGATGTTGGAAGTTTCAGGGGCAAATAGAAATGTTGTCTGGAGTCTGTGGCAGGCCTCTATAGGGAAATCACAATGCAGACCCTTAGGATTTTGCAGCAAATCCTTGCCATCCTCTGCAGATTACTGCGCCCCATTTGAGAAGCAGCTTTTGGCTTGTGGCTGGGCCTTAGTAGAGACTGAACACTGAACCATGGGCCATCAAGTTACCATGAGAACTGATTTGCCTATCATGAGCTGGGTATTGTTTGACCCAACAAACCATAAAGCTGGGTGTGTACAGCAGCACTCAATAATAATGTGAAAGTGGCATATATGAGATAGGGTTCAAGTAGGTCCTGAAGGCACAATTAAGTTACATGAGTAAGTAGCCCAAATACCCATGGTCAACACCCCTGCCATGTTACCTTCCCTTTCCCAGCCCACAGTTTTGGCCTCTTGGGTAGTCCCTTATAATCAGTTGACTGAAGTTGAGAAAACATGGGCCTGGTTTACAGATGGCTCTGCATGATATGCACGTCCCACACAAAAGTGGACAGCTGCGGCACTGCAGCCCATTTCTGGGACATCCTTGAAGGATAGCTGTGAGGGCAAATCCTCCCAGTGGGCAGAACTTTGAGCAGTGCACCTAGTTGTTCATTTTGCTTGGAAGAAGAAATGGCCAGAGGTGCATTTGTACTCTGATTCATAGGTTGTTGCCAATGGATTGGCTGGATATTCAGGGACTTGGAATGAACATGATTGGAAAATTGGTGACATGGAGGTCGGGGGAAGATCTATGTGGATAGACCTTTCTGAGTGGGCAAAAAACATGAAAAGTTTTGTGTCTCACGTGAATGCTCACCAGAGTGTGACTTCAGCAGAGGACGAGTTTAATAATCAAGTGGATAAGATGACCTGTTCTGTGGCTAATGCTAAGCCTCTTTCCCCAGCCACTATTGTCATTGCCCTATTGGCTCAAGAACAAAGTGGCCATGGAGTTGGAGATGGAGGTTATGTATGGGCTCAGCAACATGGACTTCTCCTCACCAAGGCTGACTTGGCTACAGTCACTGCTGAATGCCCAATCTGCCAGTGACAGAGACCCTCACTGAGACCCTGATATGGCACCATTTCTCAAGGTGAACAGACTGCTACCTAGTGGCATGTTGACTATATTGGGCCACTTCCACCATGGAAGGGGCAGTTATTTATTTTAACTGGAATAGACACATACTCTGGTTACAGATTTCCATTGCTGGCACACAATGCTTGTTCCAAAACTACCATCCATGGACTCACCGAATGTTTTATCTACCACCATGGCATTCCAAACAGGATTGCTTCAGATTAAGGAACCTATTTCACAGCAAATGATGTGCAGGCTTGGGCACACGCCCATGGAATTCACTGGTCTTACCATCCTCCCCATCACCCTGAAGCAGCTGGATTAACAGAAGGGTGGAAAGGCCTTCTGAAGACTCAATTATTGTGGCAACTAGGTGGCAATACCTTGCAGGGTTGGGTCAATTTTTTCCAGGAGGCTGTATATGCTCTGAATCAGTGTACTCTCTATGATGTTATTTCTCCCATAACCAGGATTCATGAGTCCAGGAATCAAGGGATGGAAATGGGAGTGGCACCACTCACTATTACCCCTAGTGACCCACAGGGAAAATTTTTGCTTCCTTTCCATGCAACCTTAAGCCCTGCTGGTATACAGGTTTTAGTCCCCAAAAAAGGAGTGCTGGCACTAGGGAAAACAACAATGATTCCATTGAACTGGAAGTTAAGACTGCCACATGGCCACTTTTGGCTCCTCTTACCTGTGAATCAACAGGCAAAGAAGGGGATTACTGTACTGGATCGGGTGGTTGATCCTGACTATAAAGGTGAAATAAGACTACATGTATATAATGGGATAAAGAAGAGTTTGCCTGGAATGTAGGAGATCCTCTAGGGCTTCTCCTAGTACTGTCATGCCCTGTGATTAAAGTCAATGGAAAATTGCAACAAACCAATTCAAGCAGGACTAACAATGGCCCAGAATCTTTGGGAATGAAAGTTTTGGTCACTCTACCCGGCAAAGAACCATGGCCAGCTGAAGTGCTTGCTGAAGGTAACTGGAATATGGAATGGGTAGTAGAAGAAGGTAGTGATAAATAAGAACTTTGACCATGTGACTAGTTATAGAAATGAGGACTGTAATAGTCATGAACATTTCTTCCTTGTTTCATTATGAGTATGGTTGTATATGTACACTAAACGAATTTCTTTTTTTTCTTCCACAACCTTTTCCCCTATCATATGAAAAGCTATATTAATTTCACATCATAATATTTAAGGATGTCAAGTTTAAGAGTGAATATTACCCAAGGACATGCACCATATTCTGTGGGTGAATTAATGCATTTCTTGTTGTATGCAGGGGAGTTGAACATTGTTAGGCAGAAATATATATGTATTCTTGTCTGTTTTTGTTCTTACTTAGAGACTAAGTATGGTTTAAGGTAATGTGTATAGTTGTTGAGTTGACAAGGGGTGGACTGTCATGGTTAGGCTAATGTGTCAGCTTGGCCAAGTAATTGTCTCCAGGTGTTAGTTCCAGCAAGCACTGGGCTAATTGTAATACAAGAGCATTTATGGACTTCAATTACCAGTGAGTTTACTGCATGGATGGCTGATTACATCTGCATCAATCAAGGAGATTCCATCAGCAATGGGTGACATTTTTATCCAATCAGTTGAATGCCTTAAAAGGGGAAGTGATTTCAACATTCAGAGAGAATTTCCCACCTCATTGTTGGACAGCCAACTTTTTACAGAAACTCATCAAAGACCTTTCATCAGACTTTCATCGTGTCCCTGGCTTGCAGCCTGCCTGTGGAACCTGGACTTGGGCATCCCCACGGTTGTTTGAGAGACTCTTATAAAATCTCATATTATCAACAAATATCTCCTGTTGATTCTGTTTCCTGAGAGAACCCTTACTAATACATGGATTGTTATGAGAAGTTTGTAAAAGTATTTCCTAAACAGAAATATTGAAATGTAAATCAGTGATTCCAGGAAATCACTATTAAGTAGAAATCTATAAGTTGATATTGGTAATAAAAGGTAAGTTTATAGCAGAAAACCCCATTAAAATCCACCTCAATTTCTTATGACCTATGCTAAGGTTTGTTTACTGCATGGTTTACTGTTGTAAGAATAAAATTTGACTATTTTTCTCTGTCAAGTAAAAAAATAGATTTCTTCCTGTACTGTTGAAGTTTCTTTATGAAAAACAGTATCTTTCTAAAAGAAAAAACATGAAAAAGAAATTAAATGTGTAATTTACTTATATATTTAGGGATTGTTTAAAAAAATTTTAAAGACTTTTAAAGTTCTCACTGTCTATTCTAACAATATTAATATGCATGGTGATATTATTGGCTATAGTGTTAGTTATTCTTAGAAAAATGTAATGTTATAAAACAATCAAAATATCTTATTTGTTAATCTGTTTTACTCTGATACTTCTCTAAAAGAATATGAAGTCACCCCATCATAAACACAAAGGAACTTTAAAGGAAAAGCAAAGCAAAAGTTTATATGTTTTTGCCTGTTGGTTAATATAATCTTGGTAAAAGAGTAAATGTGGGGGGGGGCACGATGGCATCTGTTTAGGAGGGCCGTCACTGACTAGCTCTCTGAGGATGGCTGATTGTGGACCGGGTACTACCTGGGGGTCTGTGCAGTGGGTGCCTGGAGTGAGAACCTTGGGACATCTCTCTGCAGGCAGATTGATGGTGTGGACTGACTTTTGTGAGTTTTAAGCCTGCCTGTGGTGGTTAACACAGACGGCTGAGCCCCACACACAGGGAAGAAGGTTGGTTTGAACCACGACTTCAGCACAGCAACCTGGTGTGAGGGAGCATTCTCTGAGGGAGGGAGGGCTCTGACAGAAGGTGTGAAAGGGTTTACCTTCTGTGGATTTGGATGTCTGGACTCCCTCATAGCTTTGGGGAGCAGATAAGCTGGCTTGAAGCAGTGTCAGGCTGAGGAGAGAGGCAAATCTACTGAGGAAGCGTGATTTACCTAGCAGTCTGGTGACACTGAGGCTTGGCTCCAGAGGGGGTGGAGTCAGCAAATTTTATCACTCTGCACTGACAAACACCAGAGCTTCAGCTTCCCTGGGGATGCCAGGAAGTGGGAAGTGTTTGATTAGTTTCCATGAGCTTAGATAGGGTCTCCTCGGTGAAGGGGGTGGTTTGGAAGAAGACTTATTTTGGGTTCCGAATTTCACCAAAAAATAAAAATAAAAAGAAGACAGTCACTTTAAAAAAATGAATTCTTCTTTTTAATTTAGTTTAATAGCTAAAATCTGCCTCAAAACCTGCAGATAGAACCCTTCAGAGAAATTGACTGATAAACACAAGCAGGCTGAAAGGTTCCACAAGAAACCTGGAAGGAACAGTGCTCCTCCTCAGCTTTGTTTGACTGCTTGCATGTGTGGTTGGTTGTTTTTCTCTATTTAGTTGTTGTCTCTTGCTTTTCTTTCCTATTTCCTCCCCCACTTCTTTTTTCTTTCTTTCTTTTTTTTCTTTTTAATTAGGTGCTGCTAGCTTGTCTCTTCATTGATGTGCTTCTTCTTCAGTGATTACCCATTCTCTATCTATACTGATTTTGCTTCCCAAACTATCTATTCCGCTTCCTTCATCTTTCTGCCTTCTGCTTTCTGTTGTAGTTCTTACACACCACAATTTTTCATTATCCCACAACTTTGGGGTATCAATTTCTATTCTATCTGTTCTGTTTTCTTATTTTTTATTAATATTAACTTTTTACTTTCAGCGCTTTCTTCATTCTATCTCTCCCTGCTCATCATTCTAGCCCTCTAAATCATTATATATGTATATATTCCTCTATTTGGTTTCCTAGTCCATTGTAGGTACTCCACTTTTTTTCCCTATAATTCTATACTGCCTACATGAGTTAAATATTCATTTCACTAAGTCTTATTTGACCCCTCTTCTAACTATTATAATATTACTATTATCCTTCTTTCTTTCCCACATCTTTCAATTCCTCTGGCCCTAATCTTTTACATTCAAGGTAACACAGAAAGAAGCAAGGAAATAAAAAAGAAGAAAAAGTGTCTAAGAGAAAACTTAACACACACACAGAACCACCAGCTAAATAAAACTCTAGAGCAGAGAGAGAAGCTAATCAACTGAATAAACCCATCAAGATAAAAGGATGACTAGAGGGCAAAAAAAAAAAAAAATTACAAACCATACTGAAAAACAGGAAGACATGGATGAGTCCAATGAACAAACTGAAAACCAGGAAGAGATGCAGAACATCGCACAACTAATCAAAGCTTTCCAAACAAATATCATGGACCAACTTAATGAAATTAAGGAAGAAATTAAGGATATAAAGAAGACACTGGGAGAACATACTTAAGAAATTGTAAGCATACACAAAAAGATAACGGATATGATGGTGATCAATGATACAATCCAAGAAATCACAAAGATGCTGGATACACATAACAGCAGATTTGAACAGCCAAAGAAAGAATTAATGATGTGGAAGACAATACATCTGAAATCAAACAGATAGTAGAACAGATAGGCAAAAAGATAGAAAAAAAATCCAGCAGGGAATCAGGGATTTAGGAGACAACACAAAATCCACAAACATATGCATTATTGGCATCCCAGAAGGAGAAGAGAAGAAAAAGGGAACAGAAGGAGTGTTGAAGGAAATAATGGCTGGAAACTTCCCAACCCTATTGAGAAAGAAGGATGTACAGATACAGGAAGCACAGTGCACCCCAAACAGTATAGATCCCAACAGTCCAACTCCAAGATATATACTTGTCAAAACGTCCAATGCTCAAGACAAAGAGAAAATACTCAAGGCAGCAAGAGAAAAGAGAACCATCATATAAAAACGAAGCACAATAAGATTAAGTGCTGATTTCTCATCTGAAACCATGGAGGCAAGAAGACAGTGGTATGACATAGTCAAAGTACTAAAAGAAAAAAAAAAAAAAACTTCCAGCCATGAAATCTCTATCCAGCAAAACAGGCATTCAAAAATGATGGAGAGTTCAAAATATTCACAGATAAACAGAAATTAAGAGAGTATGTCAATAAGAAACCTGCACCTCAAGAAACACTAAAGGAAGTTCTACAAGTTGAAAGGAAAAAATAAGGGAGAGTTGGAGGAGAGTTTAAAAACAACTAAAAAGACAAAAACTGAAACAAAACAACATATGATATACATTAACCCAAAGAAAATATGAGTGAAGTAAGAAATTCATTGTGAGTAATAACACTGAAAGTTAATGGATTAAATTCACCTCTCAAGAGACATAGATAGGCAGAATGGATAAGGAAATATGATCCATCAATATGATGTCTACAAGAAACCCACCTTCGACCCAGGGATTCAAGGAAGCTGAAAGTGAATGGATGGAAAACAATTTTACAAGCTAGCAATAGCCAAAAAAAGGGCAGGAGTAGCCACTCTAATATCAGACAAAGTAGACTTTAAATGCAAAACTATTGTAAGAGACAAAGATGGACACTATTTATTAGTAAAAGGTGTAATCTCTCAAGAAAAGAGAACAATGATAAACATTTATACACCTAATTGGGGTGCCTGAAAATACACGAGGCAAACTCTGGAAAACCTAAGTGGAGAAATAAATGCCTTTACAATTATAGTGGAGGACTTTATCACCATTAGACAGAACATCTAGACAGAGAATCAATAACAAAGGCACTAAATAATACATTAGAAGACCTGGAATTAATAGACATATACAGAACACTACACCCAAATACAGCAGGATTTACATTTTTCTGGAGTGCACAGGGAACATAGTCCAAGATAGACCACATGCTAGGCCATAGAACAACTCTCAATGAATTCAGAAAGTTTGAGATTATACAAAGTAATTTCTCTGACCACAATGGAATGAAATTGGAAATCACTAAGGGCCATAGAAACAGGTTAGGCACAAAGATATTGAAGTTAAACAACACATTCTTAGACAAACAGAGGATCAAGGAGGAAATCTCAAAAGAAATCAATAACTACCTTGAAACTAATGAAAATGACATCACAACATATCAAAACCTATGGGATGCAGCAAAAGCTGTCCTGACAGGGAAGGTCATAGCCATAAATACATATTTTTAAAAAGAAGAAAGAGCTAAAATTGAAGACCTAACTGCACACTTGGAGGAATTGGAAAAACAACAACAAATTAAACCTAAAGGAAGTAGAAAGAAGGAAATAACAAAGATTAGAGTAGAACTAAATGAAACAGAGAGTAAGAAAGCACTAGAAAAAATAAACAAAACCAAAAGCTGGTTATTCAAAAAGATCAATAAAATTGACAAACCCTTAGACAGACTAACAAAGAAAAAGAGAGAACAAATGCAAATACACAAAAGGAGGTATGAACAAGGGGATATCACAAATGACCGAACAGAAATAAAGAGTATCATAAGAGGATATTTGAAAAATTATATGCCAACAAGAATGATAATTTAGAAGAAATGCATAAGTTTCTAGAAACTCACAAACAGCCTACATTGATGAAAGAAGAAATTGATGAACTCAACAGTCCAATTACAGGGAAAGAGATAGACTTAGTCATCAAAAACCTCCCAACTAAGAAGAGCCCAGGACCAGGGGGCTTCACAACTGTATTCTACCAAACATCCCAGAATGAGATAACACCAATTCTGCTTAAGTTCTTCCAAAAAATAGAAGTAGGAGGAATATTGCCTAACTCATTCTACGATTCCAACATTACCCTAATACCAAAACCAAACAAAGATACCACAAGAAAGGAAAATTACAGACCAATTTCTCTAATCAACCTAGATGCTAAAATCCTCAGCAAAATACTTGCTAATCACATTCAGCAACATAGGAAAAGGATTATACACCACGACAAAGTGAGTTTCATCCAGGGTATGCAAGAATGGTTCAAGATAAGAAAATCAATCAATGTAATATACCACATAAACAGACTGAAAGAAAAAAATCACATGATCATCTCTATAGTTGCAGAAAAAGCATTCGACAAAATACAACACGCTTTCCTGATTAAAAACACTGCAAAAGATAGTAATAGAAGGAAACTGTCTGAATATGATAAAGGGTATATATGAAAAACCCAAAGCTAACATCATCTTCAATGGTGAAATCCTAAAAGCCTTCCCTCTGAGATTGGGAACAAGACAAGGATGCCCACTATCATCACTCTTATTTAACATTGACTTAGAAGTACTTGCTTGAGCACTGAAGCAGGAAAAGGATATAAGGGAACCCAGATAGGAAAAGAAGAAGTCAAAATTTCATTATTTGCAGACAACATGATCCTATACATAGAAAGCCCTGAGAAATCCACAACAAAGCTTCCAGAACTCATACAGGTATTCAGTAATGTCATAGGCTATAAGATCAATGCTAAAAATAAGTAGCTTTCTGTACACCAATAACAAGCAATCTGAGGAGGAATTAAAGAAAAAAAAATACCATTTACAATAGTAACTAAAGGAATCAAATACCTAGGAATAAATTTACCTAAAGATGTAAAGGACTTATATACAGAAAACTGCACAACACTGTTGAAGGAAATCAAAGAATACTTAAATAAATGGAAGAATATTCCCTGTTAATGGGTAGGAAGACTAAACATCATCAAGATGTCTATGCTACCCGAACTAATCTACAGATTTAATGCAATCCCATAAAAATCAACAATGTATTTTCTAAGGAACTGGAAAAACTTACTACAAAATTTATTTGGAAAGTGAAGAGGCCCCGAATTGCCAATGACATATGGGAAAAGAAAAATGAAGTTGGGGGTATCACATTACCTGACTTTAAAACATACTACAAAGCTACAGTGATCAAAACTGCATGATATTGGCACAAGGATAGACCTACGGACCAATGGAACTGAATTGAGAGTTCTGATATAGATTTTCGCATATACAATCATCTCATATTTGACAAGGCCACCAAGCCCACTCAGTTGGGATAGAATTGCCTCTTTAACAAGTGGTGCTTGGAGAACTGGATATAATTATCCGAAAGAATGAGAGAATACCATCTCACATGTTATACAAAAATCAACTCAAGATGGATCAAAGATCTAAATATAAAAGGCAAAACCATAAAGATCTTGGAAGATAATGTAGGGAAGCATCTACAGACGTTGTAATAGGAAATGGTTTCATGAAGTTCACACCCAAAGCACGAGCAGCAAAAGGAAAAATAGATAAATGGGATCTCCTCAAAGTAAAAATCTTCTGCACTTTGAAGGACATTATCAAGAAAATAAAAAGGCAGCCTACCTAATGAGAGAAAATATTTGGCAATAATATATCTGATAGGAGCCTAATATTCTGCATATATAAAGAAATCCTACACCTCAAAAAGAAAAAGAAAAACAACCCATAAAAAAATGGGCAAGTGACCTGAAAAGACACTTCTCCAAGGAAGAAATAAAAATGGCTAAAAAGCACATCAGAAAATGCTCGACATTGCTAGCTATTAGGGAAATGCAAAACAAAACTACAACGAGATACAGTCATACACACATCAGAATGGCAGCTATTAAAAAAAACAGCAGTATATACGTGTTAGAGAGTATGTGGAGGAATAGGAACAGTAATCCATTGCTGGTGGGATTGTGGAATGTACCAGCCATTGTGAAGGACAGTGTAGCAGTTCCTCAGAAAACTAACAATAGATCTTCCATGTGATCCAGCAATTCCACTGCTGGGTATATACCCAGAAGAATTGAAAGCAAAGACACGAACAGATATATGCACACCAATGTTCATAGCGGCATTGTTGAAAATTGCCAAGATTTGGAATCAGCCCCCATGCCCATCAATAGATGAATGGATAAACAAACTGTGGTACATACGTACAAAGAAATATTTCTCAGCTGTAAGAAGGAATAAAGTGCTAACAACACAGGAAATAACATGGATGAATCTTTTAGACCTTATGTTGAGTGAAGCAAGCCGGACATTGAAGGATGAACAGTATATGACCTCACTGGTTTGAATTGTGGAAAGTGAGCAGTCTCTGAGAACCATTGTGTGAAAGATAGGTTAACAAGGGAGAGAAAGAGAAGAGTAGGTTGTGAGCCATCACCCATATGGACATATTCTATGGTAAAGTGATAGAGTATAGTTGCATATTGAAGGATAGGACAGGTGGGTGGTGATATTACTGCGTTTGTTGATGCAGTGTTGATAAGTGAGTAGCTTAGGAAGGGCAGGTTAGAATACCCAGGGTATGTAACTATGAATCTTGTCATCCAATGAGTCAATACGAGGGAGTTTCATGTGCCCCAGTGTGATGGGAAGGAAGAAACAGGAAAGATCAAACAGGGGTATTTAGTGGTCATGAGAAAAGTTTTTCATTCCCTTACAGTAATGGATTCAGGACATGGTAAATATCAGGAAAAATTACTAAACTATACAGTCTAATTTGTAAATTATGCTGTAAACCATTGATAATGTTTAGTAGCTATGTTTCACTACCTGTATAACAGTTATAACAAAGCTACTGTCCACAAAAAAAATAAAAAGAAAATATTTTAGTATGGGGTGAGGAAAGGAGAAGGAGTTTGGGTATATGAGAGTCTCTAGTATTCTGCGTATGATTTTCCTGTTACCTAAAACTTCTTTGACAATTAAATGAAAATTATGGAGACAGTGGGGAGTGAGAGGGGGAAGGTGCCCCAGTACAGACTGGACACCAGATACTGCAGTGATAAAAGGAAAAAAAAAATTTTTTTTTTAATTTTCTCATTTTTTGAATGTTCCAATCTGTTAATCATATTTTATTTTTAGTTTTTTTCTCTGAGTTTCCATGCATTTTACCTCTTGTATTTAAGGTTTTCATTATGATTTCATTTTCCTATTAATTGTATTTGGTTATTATATGGGCTTCATCTTCAAGGAGGATTTAGATCACAGAAGGGTTACAATGGGGGCTGCAGAGGATGATTGGTGGGGGGTGTGTAGGATGGGGGATTCATGGGAGGAAGTTCATCTGAATATACATGAAAGATATATAAAATTGTTCAAATGTTCAAGGGGTGGGGCATGGCCAAAGTTGGTAGACAATCACTGAATAAATGAGGAAATACAGAATTCCTAGCCTGGAGATCCCTGCCACATCCTCCAAGGGAGCAGCAACAGTCTCCCAAGTGCAGGGGGAGTGTCTGGCAAAATAGGATGCTCCACGGATGGGTTCTTGCTATTGATCACTAACTTTATGAGTCTTTGCTCTTGTAACTAAAACTTAGTTTACTGTTATGGGGTGCCTAAGTGTTGGAACCTGAGATCCTCCTTGTTGCTCAAATGTGGCCTTCTCTAAGCCAACTCAGCACATAAATGCATTACCTTCCCCCCAGTGTGGGACATGACCCCCAGGGATGAACCTCCCTGGGATTGAGGAATTAATACCAAGTGCCAACTGGCAATATGACTGGAAAAATACCTTGAATAAAAGGGGGAAACTGTAACGACAAATGAGTTCATGTGTCTGAGACTTCAAAGTGAGTTGGGAGGTCATCCCAGAAGTAACATTTACGCACACCTCAGTAGGATCTCATAGAACACCAAAGTGGATATCATACCACACAGAAGGGCTCTTGATGGCTCTGGAGACACCCTGGTCCTATATAAGTGAGGATAGCTTCAGAGATTGATGCCTTATCAGTGGGCTCTACTTTGGAATCTATGCTCCTGAGAGTGACAGAGTTGGACTCAAATAAGTCCTGCCTGCACATGGTCCATCAGTCCCTTCTCTTCAAACCTATATGTGATTCTGGAGTTTGTAGGTGTACTTCTAGAGACTGGAGCCTCTGGCATGCCCATGTGCCAGCTGTGCCTGGAATCTTGGTGGAACTGAACCTTCTACTCTACAGGTCAATGGACTCACCCAAGTCACCTGGTGAGGAGACAATGATGGACAATGGCCATCCCAGGGAATGGAGAGAGCCTGCAGCTGCAGGCAGGATAATCCCATCCACCGTATCCATAGGATATGAGCCCACTCTCACTTGGAGGAGGAGTGGGCATCACCATCCCAATCTTCTCATGATTGTGGGAAGAGCTATGGAGTAGAGTGGACTTAATGGTGTTCTGTTGTAGGCATATTGTGATTCAAGCAATGAAGGAAATTATAACATTGAGGTGGAGCCAATGGCCAATTTTGGGCCAGGGAAGGGAAAATTAGTTGTAATACAGGGGCGTTTTCAGGACTTTAAGTGACATGACAATGCAGATATAGGCCATTTTACATCAGCATATACCATGCAGAACTGTGTGGGAGAAAGTGTGGTCTACAATGTGAACTATGATCCATGCTTAGTGGCAATGCCTCAGGATGTGTATAGCCATTGCAGGTGATGTGCCACACTAATGAAAGATGTTTATGTGGGATGTTATGGGAGGTGTGGGAGGTGGTGAACATGGGAATCCCTGTAATTTTGTGTAACATTTATGCATCTAAGCATCTTTAAATATATATATATATATATATATACACACACACAACATTTTTGTAAACAAATGCACATATATGCATATATATATTTTTTATATCATTTTACAAATATTGGTTTGTATTGGGAAAATTTGATTTTTACCCACAATAATATATATATATATATGGTAGTTTACATCATCTTGCATTTCTAATGCAATTTCTTATAGTGGCTGAATAATAGTTTATTTAAAATTCAATTAAAGAATGTTGTAAGAATAAATAGCCTGAAAGAATAGGTATAATTTACATGTCTTTAAGAGAATTTGCTTTTCACAAATTTTCATTTTATAAATATAATCAAAATAACAAACACCAATCAACAGAAATAGAATAAACCTGTTACAGTTCAGATTATCTGGAAAGTAAAATATAATGTGGAAAAAGACATTCTGAGTGAGGCCTGTCCCTCTTTCCTGTGACCCACATTAATCTTGTTCTCTGGAGGAGATATGTGAGTATGGCCCCTGTAATGTGATGATAAATATGGGCTCAATTCTTTCTCAGGGGTGCCTGGAGATAAAGGACATTCCCTACAGATGGTTGCATGTGGGAATATTCCTTCCCCTTTTCCCCAGAGCATTTTGTAAACATTCACTGGAAACTGCTTCACCCAGTATGTGCATTATTTTATAGCAGCTGGCCCAACCCTCTGTTTCCATCTGTTCTTGTTGGGAAGGGAGACATGTCCCTCACCTACATTACACAGGAGTGGTGAATATGGGCAGCTACTCTGCATCAGCTGTGGTGTAGTGCTCATTGGTCATGGGAGATCAAATCTCACTAACGAAGCTGACCTTTCTTTGTCTCTTCTCTTTCTGAGTTAATATTGTTCCATCTAGTGCCTGTGAAAGACATGTTTCCCTGATGACCTCAAAATCTGCATGAACTCTTTGTTCTCCTCCATGTGGTGAGACTCCTTCCTTATAGGTGGTAATTGGTGTCATGGAGTGTTTGTATACCAACAAAGCACTCCATGGCATGGAGGGGATATAAGGATTCATCAATTCACTCATCCCAGTGTGGTATCCACTCCCTGGAGGGTAATTTACTGGGTGCTGGCTACATGGTTGCAGGTGAGATGTAAACAATATTATATGAACAGTGAAATAATATGTGTTGGATGGTGGTAAAGAGGCAGGACATGGATCAGAGGAAGAATAGGAAAATTATAACCAGGTTGCTGGACACCTGCACACTTACATGGCACTTGCTGACCCACACAGTGTTTCAATGGTTTCAAATTACTCCCAACGGGAGTCCGGGACCCTGTTAGGAAGTTCCACTGAATGAAGGCTGTTTTGAAGTCCAAAGTTACTTAGACTTACTCTCAGCATTGCTTACAATGGAACCATGAAAATATTTTCCTGAAAGTTAAATGCATTAGTTAAAAGACAGATATGGTCAAAAGACAGGGGAGTTTCATTGTGGCTTGTTTAGTACATCTGTTCAGACTCAGATGTCTCCTGGGGAATCTAACCACTGATGCCCTGCTGCAATGTATTTTTTGCCTGCATGGAGCAGGCCAACCAATAGGATAAGGATGGAGACAAACGCATGCCATGCTTAGTCTGTAAGGCTAGGAGAATGAGAGTAATATGCCTAACTGTGGGCAGCCTCAAAAAGTAAAGCACCTGGAGGAATGTTCATGAGGTCATAACTGCCCTTCAATAAAGACACATGGCAACATCTTCCCTTTCCTGGTCAGTATGTTGATGAGACAGTCCTGTCTTGGACAGCATTGAAAGCATTAATGAAATGAGATCCTGCCCAGGGTAAGATTCCTGAATCCTTTCTATTATCCTCAGGGACATTAGTGAGTGAAGTGTTAGAAAAGATCCACCACAGTGCCTTGTTTTGTGGTGGAATTAGCAGCACTGCATCAGTCATTTTCAATTGAGGTGGCCCAGAAGATAGAAGCCCAGCAATGGGAATCTGTGCCAGGAAAGCCATAAAAAGAACACAAAGAACAACCAAGGAGAAACAAAGGACAGACAGGGCTGGCCCACACACAGAGCAATGTGGTTTTGGTTAACAAAGCATGGGATAGACAAAACAGAACTGTACTACCTTCCTACAGAAAAACTGCCAACATTTTGGGGCAGAAGGTGGTCCCTCTAAGTAAAAGATTAAGGTCCTTTTACTCTCCATAATTGAGCAGGAGGAAGAAGACTCACATACCTGAAAATGTTTACAACACTGCAGAGCTGACCAACAAGCACAAGGTACAGCCCAGGACAGAGAAACACATGCCTTGTTAAAGCCTCCTTGTGCATGGTCCAGGATGGTAAGAAAGACAATTCTGATGGTGAGCATGATGAATCAGATAGGAAGGATGCTCCCCAACACCTGTATCCCTCATCTTTCTTGATAAAAATAATGTTTAGGGAAGGGACCAAGGAAATGGTGGGTCTCTGCAAGGAATCATAAGCACTATGTCCCCAATAGGGTGGATGGGGAAAGGGGGGATGCAAACCATAGTGGGTCTCTTAGGTATAGGTGAGTAAGTGGTGAAAAGCCCAAGCTTCTTTAGAGAAAGCAATAAAGTGGATGACAAAAATCATTCCTACAGATGGTTGGCTTAGTTCATGGAGAAATTTGTAAAACTCAAAAGAGATGAGTTTTGTCATATACAAAAGCAATTATAGACACATACTCTGGTATGGGAAAGCAATTCTTATGCATATTTTGGCAGCTGGAACCACTATTGTAAATGTGGAGAAACACCTCTGGAAAGTGTTATGTCTCTGACTGGAATCCAATCATACCTAGGTTCTTGGTTTACAGAAGTAGGCATACTCCCACCCACCAGCAAAGGCGTGAGAGGACACTGGAAGAGAAAACAAATAGCAACAACATAAAGGTCATCAGGAAGAACTTATCTGATGGTAACCTCATCTGAAAGTATTTTTCACTGAAGAATCCACTGTAAAGAAAAACAGGTGCTGGAATGGCTATTGGAAAATAGTAAGCTTTGAGGAAGTGGAAGATCAAGGAGTTCCCTGTTAAGGTTACAAATGCAAAATTCCATTCTCAATATACACAACTGCTCTTTCTATTCTCCTACTGGAATGCACTCCACTGGGGTGGTTTGTGGTCTGAGCTGCAGTGGTATTATGGGAAAGTCCTTTTGTTTCCAAACTAGACATGAGTCAGATCCCTTCCTACTGAAAAATTGAACATTCTGAAAATTGGCAGTCTGAAAACGGAACAATCCCTATGTCTTCAATGTATTTTCATATCCTTGTTTGGTGTGGTTTCTATGTCTTGTTGGCAAAAGTCTCTTTGAAATAAAATACTAAATGTATGGAATGACAGAATGACAGATTCTGGATTCTGGGTGTAGCAGTTTGGCAGTTTGATATACTTAAGAATCCCCAAAATAGGTATCAGATTATGCTTGTAAACTGGTCTGTTAATCTGGGCATTATTAAGTTATGATTAGGGCATTGAATGGGCCATGTCAGTAGGGCATTGAGGTCTGCCCCTTGGTGGGTGGGGTCCCAAAGATAAGAAGACAAAGGACAGAGTTGAAGCAATTTTGACGTTGGAGTTCTGATGAGGAAGGAGAGAAGGCCCCAGGAACGGATGAGCCATTCACCTGATGATTCACAGCTGGTCTTGTGGAGAGAGGCAGAGCCTAGAGAGCCTCATAGTCTACAGCAGACCTTTGGAGGAAACAAGAGCTGAGCCTGGAGAGAAACAGAGCCCCAGGAAGAGAGGAATCCAAGAAGCCTGAACCCTGGCAAGTGTCAGCAGTTGTCTTGCTCCAACACATGTTAACAGACTTTGGTGAAGGAAGAAACTTATGCTTTATGGCCTAGTAACTGTAAGCTTCTACCCCAAATAAATACCCTTTATAAAGACCAACAGATTTCTGGTATTTTGCATCAGCACCCCTTTGTCTGACTAATACACTGAAGAATTCTTTAGGCAATGGAACCTCAGTTTTCCATGACATGTGTTTTATTTGATTTAAATAGTTTCCTTTTTAATTCCTTTCTAAATTTTGATAGCAATATTAAATTGTATTTTAAGAGGAGTATTTATGAACCATAAGACTATTTCTAATGTGTGTTTATTTTTCCATAATTTTTTTTATCCTTGCCATGAACATATATTACAATGCTAAGATAAGAGTTAAGAACCATAATTTTGTGTTCTAAATGTTTGAGTTACCGTTTAAAGTTATATTCTGGTTGATTCAAATCTTTGTTTAGAACTGCATAAAAACAGAACTAGAAATCAGCCAACATATTAGATTGTCAGCAACACTATTTGTTGCTTAAATATATGTAAATACTAATCTATTGAATTAATTTCACCTCACATTACTTCTAACAGAATTCATCATTCAGTATAGACAGGTTACTTCATAATTTTAAATTGTTATATATAATAACTTCAATAGTAAGTCTTCTTCAAAATTCTTGACTCTTTCCTGAATTGTGTGCTAATGGGTCCATATAAAGTGTTTCATTTTGCATTATGCATTTTCTGATGTGAAATCCAGCTGAAGATTTTCCTTAATTGACTTTAGGACTGTTGTGCCCTCAACATAATATTAATCCTAAGGAATAAGTGATCTCTAATACATGCCTAAATCCATGAAAATGATAAGAATTTAATACAGTGTGACTTCTCAATTTTCCTACATGTATTGTCATATGAATAAATGACTTTGTGTGGTTTTTCATGAATAACATCTCCAGCATGAATTATCTGGCACTCCATCCAGGGGCTTCATCCTCTGGTTAAGACTTGTCTATCAGTCAGAAACAGTGGATGAAGACTCTCCCAGTTTCATTATATTTATAATATGAGTTCTTTCATGTTGTAAATCATCAGAACATCTACTAAAGGCTTTGCTATATATGTAACATACCAATATTCTCCAATATTAATTCACTTAAATTGATAAAGTAGTCAGGATGACAAAAAGTTCTACCAGATTAATTACAATGTGTTTATTCAGTGTTTGAATTTTCTAGTATTTCAAAGGATAAGGCAAAGGCTGGAATCTCATCCATATTCAAATCATTTATATTATAAGTACTTTCATCTAATCTAAAGTCAGAACATTGATTGAAATGTTTCCAATACAAGGCATTCATAGGCTTTCTCTCTAATGTGTTCTCTTCCATGTTGTCTCAGGGCAGAACAATAAATGAAGGCTTTTCCACATAACATTCATAGAGTTTCTCCCCTGTGTGGTTTCTTTCATGCTGTCACAGTACAGAACATTGGGTGAAGTCTTTTTCACACTGATGATATTTATAGGGTTTGTCTCCAGTATGAGTCCTCTAATGTTGTCTAAGTCTGCACTTTTAGGTGAAGATTTTCCCACATAGATGACATTTATAGGGTTTCTTTCCAGTGGGAGTTCTTACATGTCTTCTCAAAACAAAACATTGAGTGAAGGCTTTCCCACATAGATGACTTACATAGTGTTTCTCTCCAGTGTGAGTGTTTCTCACATAAATGACATTTATAAGGCTTCTCTCCTATAAAATGAGAAGGAAGCTTGTGGAAGTGGAAGATGTTCTGTCTAATGGTGATGATGGTGTATGTATTAAAGTCCCCCACTACAATTGTAGAGTCATCTATGACTCTATATAGTCTTTCCAATGTTGGCCTCATGTATTTTCAAGTGCCCTGATTAGGTGCATAAAAATTTATGATTGTTCTTTCTTATTGAAAAATTACACCATTTACTAATATATATTGTCCATCTTTGTCTCTACAACAGTTTTGCATTTAAAATCTATGCCTGCCCTTTTTTGGTTATCATTTGCTTGTAAAATAGATTTCCAGGCATTCACTTTTAGCCCCCTTGAATCCTTAGGTCTAAGGTGGGTTTCTTGTAGATAACATATAGATGAGTCATATTTCCTTATCCATTCTGCCAATATGTGTCTCTTGACTGGTAAGTTTCATTAATTAACATTAAGTGTTATTACTCTCAAGGAATTTATTACATCAGTCACATTTTCTTTGGGTTTATGTATGTCATGTGTTGTTTTTATTTCACTTTTTGTCCTTTTATTTGTTCTTACACTTTCTTTCTATGCTCTCTCTCCTGTTTTTCCTTTCAACCTGCAGAATTTCCTTTAGTATTTTGTGAAGGCCAGGTTTCCTATTGGCATACTCTCTTAATTTCTGTTTATCTGTAAATATTTTGAACTCTCCAACATTTTTGAATTACAGCTTTGCTGGATAGAGAATTCTTGGCTGGAAGTTTTTTTCTTTTAATAACTTGATTATGTCATACCACTGCCTTCTTGCCTCCATGGTTTCAGATGAGTGATCAACTCTTAATCTTATTGAGCTTCCCTTGTGTGTGATCATTCTCTTTATTCTTAACACCTTGAGTATTTTATCTTTGCTTGAGCATTGGACATTTTGATAAGTATATGTCTTGGAGTAAGCCTGTTGGGATTTATACTGTTTGGGGTGTGCTGTGCTTCCTGGACATGAACATCCATCTCCCTCAATAGAGTTGGGAAGTTTTCAGCCATTATTTCCTTCAACACTCCTTCTATTCCCTTTCCCTTATCTTCTCCTCTGAGATGCCTATAATGCATATATTTGTGCATTTTGTGTTGTTCTTTAAATACCAAAGTCCCTGCTGATTTTTTCTATCTTTTTATCTATTTGTTCTATTATCTGTCTGATTTCAGATGTACTGCCTTCCACATCACTAATTCTTTCTTCTGCCTGTTCAAATCTGCTGTTATGTGATTCCAGCATCTTTTGATTTCTTAGATTGTCCGTTTACCACCATCATATCCATTATCTTTTTATGTATGTTTACAATTTCTTCAGTATGTTATCCCAGTGTCTTCTTAATATCCTTAATCTCTTCCTTCACTTCATTAAGTTGTTCCATGATATTTGTTTCTTATTAGTTGTTTGATGTTCTGCATTGCTTCCTGGTTTTGGTTTGTTTATTGGACTGGTCTGTGACTTCCTGTTTCTTAGTATGGTTTGTAATTTTTTGTGGCCCTCTAGTGATCATTTATCTTGATGGATTTATTCAGTTGGTAAGCTTCTCTCTCTGCTCTAGAGTTTTATTTAGCTGCTGGTTTTTTATGTGTGTCAAGTTTTCTCTTTGACACTTTGTTCTTCTTGCTCTATTTCCTTGCTGTTTTCTATGTTCCCTTGAAGGAAAAAAATTAGGACCAGAGAAAGCAAAAGAGGTTAAAAAAAAAAAGGTAAAGGATAATAAGAATAAGAATAAAAGTTAGAAGAGGGGCCATATAAGACTTAGTAAAATGAATATTTAACTCATGTAAGCAGTGTAGCATAAAAGCAATAAAAAAGTGGAGTACCATATCCATGGGATATAAGCCCTCTCTCACTTGGAGTTGGAGTGGACATCACCATCCCAGTCCCCTCAGGATTGGGGGAAGAACTATGGACTAGAGTGGACTTGATGGTATTCTCTTGTTCACATATGGTGATTCTAGCAATGCAAGAAGTTGTAACAATGAGGTAGAGCCAGTGGCCACTTGACACTTTTGGGGTAGGGAGGGGATGAGCGGTTGAAATACAGGGGCTTCTTTGGGAGTTGGAGGTTGTCCTGAGTACCGTTGTGGCAACGGATGTAGGCCATTTTAAATCAGCACACACCACTCAGAACTGAGTGGGAGAGAGTGTGGTCTACAGTGTGAACTGTGGTCTATGGTTGGTGGCAAGGCTCCAGGATGTGTAAGTTCATTGAGGGTGGTGGGCCACACTGTGGGAGATGTTTGTGTGGGATGTGATGGGAGGTGTGGGAGGTGGGCAACATGGGAATCCCAGTGGGTTCTGTGTAATATTTTGGGTAATCTAAGCACCTCTTAAAATATATATATATAACATTTTTGTAAGCAAATACACATATATGCATATATATTTATATATATATATATATATATATAAAAAGTGGCGTACCTATAATGAAATTGGAAATTGAATAGAGAAAAATATACAGCATGATTTAAAAGGCCAGAATGATGGGAGAAAGAGAAAGACTAAGAAAACGACAGAAAAAAAAAAGTTAATAAAAAAAGGAAAACAGAATACACAAGAAAGGAAACAAAACCAGAAAAGTTGAGCACTAAAAAAGAAAGGTGGAATGCAAGAACCACAAGAGAAAGCAGAAGATAGAAAGATGAAGGAAGGAAAAAATATATAATTGGTAGTCAAAATCAATATACACAGAAAATGGGAAATCAAGGAAGAAGAAGCACAGCAAAGAAGAAACATGGTAGCACCACCTAATTTTTTAAAAAGGGGGGGGGAGGAAAGAGGAAAGGAAAACAAGAAACAGAAAACAAACAAATAAACACACAACTAAGCAGTCAAACAAAGCTAAGGAAGAACAGCATTCCCTCCTGGGCCCTTATGGAGTTTCTCAGGCTGCCTGTGTTCATCAATCAATTACCCTGCAGGCTTCTTTCTGCAGATTTTGAGGTGGATTGTAGTGAGTAAACTAAGTTAAATTTTTTTTAAATGTAAGCTTTTTTTTTTTTTTTTTTGGAAAAATAAGGGATCCAAAAGAGGTAGTACAAAAATAGTGTCTGTGTTTTACCTTTCCTAAAGTGTCACCTGGATGTTAAATATCCCAGTGGATCACTACTCTTAGAGGAGCCAGAAATTTAATTAGGGAACTCATATATTCAAGACCAAAACTCCTCCACTGAGCTACCTTTCTAATTGAGTCGGATAGCTCTTCAGAAAGCTATTCAGTCACTCCCCCCCCCCCCCGGTAGGTTTGACTCACCTAGGGCAGCAGGATTCAGCAGGATGTATGACTATATTCCTCCTCCCCTCTCCTGGTCAGTTTGAGTTCCCTTTTGTAATTCAAATGGAACCTTGATGACTGAGTTCACCACACAGAAATGATTTTCAAGCCTCTTCTAGAACACCCTCTCTTCCCAGACGACAATAAATAGGCTCTTGGAAACTTATTAAGTGCTTCCTACTGCCTGACTCCCTTAGAGGAATTGAAATTCTGGTAGTCCTCATTGCTGAATTATTAAATTCATTGACGCCACTCTGTTTCAGGCCAAACCTCTGTATCCCAGGGCAGGTAGGTAAATCAGGTTTCCTCAGCAGATTTGCCTCTCCCTTCTGCCTGGTGCAACTTTGAGCTGCTGGTGTGCTCCCTAAAGCTCAAAGGGGGTCCAGAAAACCAAACCCACAGAAAGGAAACCCCTCTCCAACCCTTGCCAGATCCCTCCCTCTCTCAGAGAATGCTCTCTCTCACTGGGTGGCCAGCAGGAGTCAGGACTCACACTAGCCCCCTTTCCTGAGGATTGGACTTAGCCATCAGTGATTTTCAAGCACAGAGCTAAAAACTCATGCTTTTATCTTGAGCAATCTATCTCCCTCTCCAGCTCCCTCTAGATTGATGCCCCAAGGGCTCCCATTCCATGGGCTTCCAGAACAGCTCACTCAGGCAGTACCCTGTCTGAAATCAGTCAGCTATATTTTGTGAGAGATGTGGTGAGCACCCACTTAAAACCAATGCCATCTTGCCTTCCCTCCCCATTACTGTGATTTTCAATCTGCCCCACTTCCCCTCACGCCAGAAGCAGAGTTAAAATGGTGGCTCCACCCTCTTTAAAACTTGGTATTGTTCAAACTTTAGATGTTCTTAGGATTATACTTTAGCTAGACAAATTTACTAATCAGTAGCTGAAGTCAGTGACCAACCATCTCTTCTTCACTTGTTTTTGGGAAAAGGAGCTCCCAACACTAGCCACAGAATAGCTCCTTATCTGGCTTGTGGAGCCAGAGTAGGATGAGCATGGGCCTCTACTGTGTGGCCTGAAATTTCATGGAGAAGCTGGTGCAGGTCCCCCCAGCTTCCATCTGCTGGAGTTGGTGCTGGGACTTCTGTTAGAGCTGCAATCCAATCTGGATGGAAAGAAGCTAATCCATACTTTCTCTTGCCTAGTGATTTTGTTAATGGGTTCTCCTTTGAATTTTGGTTCAGCTTATTCTAAAATTTTAAATTTCCCAGCTTATATGAAAATAGGGAAGGGACCCACTAATAGGACCAGAAGAGATCCAAGTAGACCTGGGGACATGAGAGATTCCAAAAAGATTTTTTCTTCCTGCAGTTTCCTGAGTTGCCACAGAAAGTTTTCTTTGGCAAATATTCCAAGGAAATGTCTTTTCAAACTTGATTTGCTGGTGATTCTGGTCTGTCCAGAGCTGAGATAAAAATTGGGCTCTTCTAGCCAAGCTCACTGAAGAGAAATCACACTCCACCCTCTAGCACATTCTCTCTCTTCTCAGATAGAAAGATATCCATTCTTCTCTAAGTTGGCCACATTGTGCCATGGGCTTTACCGAGGCAGTTTTCCTTGAAAGTGGGGCATGATGGATGTCATTTCCAGCCCCAGGGATAAATAACTCACAGTTTTAATTTGAGCCTCTTTGTCTCTCTGTCTCTCTCCCTCCTGAATGATGCACAGTAATCTCCTGTTCTGCAGATCTCCAAAGCAGTTCTTTCAAACTACTTTTTCCCATTTCTCCATAGTTTTTGTAAAAGCGTTGAGCTCTGTCAACCTACTCAGGTGCGATCTTCCTGGAAATTTCCAGCACTTATTTTTTAATAGTATATATTTTAAACTAATCCCTCATCTTTTACATACATTGTGTCTTTTCTTGTATTTATAGATCCTTTGCATTTTCTGGTCTTCTTTATTAACTGTGCTGGCCTTGCTTTAATTTATGTATATTTCTATGATTTAGAAAATGACTCCTTTCAGTTTGTGATGACAACAAAGTTCAACAGATTTTCTAATATCTCTTACAACACTTCAGGAATACTTCTTTTTAAATTAAATTAAGGCAAAATTGTCCTCTTAATATATTGTAGAAAGCATTTATGATTTTATTAAATAGGTGTAACAAATTTTGGGGAATATGAAACAGTATTTATTTTGTACATTTATTTTATATATTTTTATCAGTAAATATCAGTATTTTAAGCAAGAATACATCTGATGATTTTTAAGACAAAATCCTTGTGTTCAAGGTAATATTTCAAAATTCTATGAATCTAAGCATAGAATTGCCATATGATCTGGCAATCCCATTACTAGGTGTATACCCAGTTGAGTTGAAATCAGGGGTGCAAATAAATATATGTACAGCAATTTTCATAGCAGCATTATTCACAATTGCCAAAAGATGGAAGCAACCAAGGTTCTCCATCAATAGATGAATGGATATACAAAATGTGATATACACATACAAGAAGAATATTATTCAGCTCCAAGAAAGAATAATATTTTGACACATGTGACAACATGGATGAACCTCAAGAACCTTATGTTGAGTGAAATTAACAAATACAAAAGGACAAATATTGCATGATATCATTGATATGAGCAAAAAAGTGTGAGCAGACTCATGGAGGTAGAATCTGATGATAGGTTGCTAGAAGACAGGAAATATTTAGATATTGTTGAACTGATGCTTAATCTGTGCATAATTTATAATTTGGTTGATTGTAATGGATAGGGAATGTATGTAAGTGATGGTGACACCGCAAGGTGCATGTCATTAATGATACTGAAGTATGAGCATGAACATGGTTGTAAAAGGAAAGTTGCATTCATATATGAAACTAGAAGCAAAGTTAGAGGGTAGTGGGGTGGTATATGGGGAGAAATGCACCTAAAACATACTTCTATGGGATATGAATGTGTTCCTGTTGTCATAAGTATGTTTTCTCAATAGATAAAAGCACACAAATCAACTAACAAAATATTACACTTCCACTCTGAGGAAGCCCTGCTATTTTCTCAAATAAAATGGCAAAAATCTGTGGAATATATAAGTCAGGCCTACCTGCCAAGTCCTTGATCCTAATGCTTGTATGTATGAATCTTATTCCTGCATAAATGAAACTTAGCCTAATTATAATTAATGCCTAATAGTTAACTCCTGAAAATCTCCTTAATACTCAAATTACAATCTCTCTGAAAGACAAACTTTGAAAATAAACTCACTATATTGCCTCCAATGTGGGACATGACTGCTGGATATGAGTCTCCATGGAACTGAGAGATTATTGCTAAGCATTAATCAAGAATGCATTTGGAAAAAGACCTTCACCAAAAGGGGGAAATATTAAATAAAAAAGAGCTTATATGGCTAAGAGATTTCAAAGGTGTTGGGAAATCATGTGAATAATATGCTTACTTGGGTCTGAGACAGACTTCCCTAAATGCCACCACAAACAAATCCTCAAATAAAGGTACTACTGAAGGCTCTAGGGACACTTGGATAACAGAGGAAGGTTCTACAGCCTCAAGAAATCAAGAATACTTCAGCAGACACTATCTGGGTATATATGATAAACTGTGTCTCCAATATAACATAGTTACACTCATTTATAAATCTCTTAATCATGATTCTTCTACTCCTTTTATTTGAACCTGTAATTTTCAATATACTTAATTTCATTTCTTAAAGACTTTAATTTTTGAACTGTTCAATTTCCAGTTCAGCACTGAATCCACACAGAGTTCTGGACAACTCCTACTCTCCAGTTCTTGGGCTTCCCTATGACAAATAACAAAACAATGATTATGGACAGGTCTTATTCCCAAAATGGGGAACGTTTGCAGCTGTGGACAAGATAATTCCATCCATCTGTCCTGTTGTTTCTGATTCTCCTCTCAGCCTGGGGCTCTTGTAACAGATGCCTTCCTGTGTCCCTCAGAATTGCGGAATAAACAGTTGTGGTGATTGTGACCAAGGACCAAATAAATTAGTTGTTATTTTGCTTAACTTATAATACGAGAAAATGTAATATAGAACATGTAATACTGATATAAAGATAGTGGATGCCTGGTGTTCAGAAGGGATGGGCATATTTGGGTGGTGAGATACTTCTTTTTAATACTGCAGTGACAGACACATAATATTAAGCATTGGCCAAGGCCTATAAATCAGTATAGCACAAAGTATATATATATATATATATATATTTATTATGGGTAAAAATCAAAATTCTCACAATACATACAAACATTTGCAAAATGATATATAAATATATATGCATATATGTGTATTTGCTTACCAAAATGTTGTTTATATATATATATATATATATATATACATACATTTCAGGAGGTGTTTAGATTACCCAAAATATTACATGGAACCCACTGGGATTCCCATGTTGCCCACCTCCCACACCTCCCACCACATCCCACACACAAACATCTCCCACAGTGTGGCCCACCACCCTCAATGAACTTACACATCCTGGAGCCTTGCCACCAACCATAGACCACAGTTCACACTGTAGACCACACTCTCTCCCACTCAGTTCTGAGTGTTGTGTGCTGATTTAAAATGGCCTACATCCGTTGCCACAACGGTACTCAGGACAACCTCCAACTCCCAAAGAAGCCCCTGTATTTCAACTGCTCATCCCCTCCCTACCCCAAAAGTTTCAAGTGGCCACTGGCTCCACCTCATTGTTATAATTTCTTGCATTGCTAGAATCACCATATGTGAACAAGAGAATACCATCAAGTCCACTCTAGTCCATAGTTCTTCCCCCAATCCAGAGGCGACTGGGATGGTGATGTCCACTCCAACTCCAAGTGAGAGAGGGCTTATATCCCATGGATATGGTGGGTGGGATGATCCTGCTTGCAGATGCAGGCCCTCTCCATTCCCTGGGATGGCCATTTCCCATCGTTGTCTCCTCACCAGGTGACTTGGATGAGTCCATTGAGCTGTAGGGTAGGAGTTGCAGCTCCACCTAAATTTCATGAACACCTGGCACATAGGTAGGCGGGAGGCTCCAGTCTCTGGAAGTATACCTAAAGACTCCAGCATCGCATATAGGTTTGAATAGAAGGGACTGGTGAACCATGTGCAGGGAGGACTTATTTGAGTCTAATTCTGTCACTCTCAGGAGCACAGATTCCAAAATAGAACCCACTGATAAGGCATCAGTCTCTGGGGCTATCCCCCCTTATATAGGACCAGGGTGTCTCCGGAACTCTCAGGAACCCCACTGAGTGGGGTGATAGGCACTTAGTATAAACCACAATGTAAACTATAGTATTTGGTTAGTAGCAATTCTTCAGTACTGATTCATCAATTCTAACAAATGCACCATACTATCCTAAGATGTCAATAATAAGGAAAACTATGTGTATGGGTGTGTAGGAGGTTATATGGGAATTCTCTATACTTCTGAGGTAATTTTTCGGTAATGAAAATCTAAACTATATCTAAAAACAAAGTTTAAAATATAATTGCCCTAATATTTAAATATACTCTGTTATTTCTATTACCCCTATTCTACTATGTTCCATCAAAACAATTAAAGCAAATTTCTGATTTGTAACTCTACTTACTTAAGAATGTAGAGAGTCCTACCTCTTTTCTCACCTATGTTACCTAGAAGACATGTGGCTCAGTTTTAATATAACTGAGTAAACTGAAACACCGTATCTCAATTTAAATATAAAGCTCATATTGTAGTTTGAGATTTTAGGGTAATTCCTTCTAAAATACTGTTTAGATGATGAAAAACTTTTCTTTTTACCTCTGGAACTGAACTGGTCGCTCAATTAAAAAGTACTGAGATGATTATACATTTGAATACTTATGCCAGTTCTTTAATCTCTTTTTGAATTCTATTGGGGATACCTATGGAGAAAACACAGAAACTCTCTTCTGAAACAGAAGAGCAACAAGATAAGATTGTTTCCCTATAATATTCAAGTGAATGTTTCTGGAACAACATACTATGTGATAAAAATGAATACATTTAAGCACTTTGACACCTATAAAAAGTGATCCCTCAGTTGAAAATTAACATGGTATAGGATTGAAAAGGGAATGTAATATTTATGTTCTAGTACATAATCCTAGATCTGGTTATGTACAAGCTATGTGGCTTTAGGTTAATAACTTAAATCCCCCTAAATCCAGTTTCCTCTTGCTGGTAATAAAACTTTTATAACTCCTCTAATATTCAATAAATATGTACATAATAAAATTTTAAAAAGCATAAACTTTGACAATTTCAGGATTTAATAAAATTACTGTGCTTCTCATTTAAATTTTAAACTTCTACACTTCACATTGGCATGTGAGATAATTTAAGCTCATTGGGAATCTCACCAAGAGGAAAAATTTATAGATAACCTGAGAGTTGGGGCATTATACAGATAACTGTATTATTTGATGTGAATGAACATTAAAATATTAGAGGATTGTTAGAAGTAATTGTCATAAGTTTTGAGTTTTATATGGTCTTTCCTTGTTATGGAATCTCATATACTAAGCTAGTGGCAAGTACCTGGATATATAAATAAGAAAAAAATAATAATACAAATTTTTAAAAATCCATGGATGCCTTGGTCTCACAAACCAGAGATTCTAGCTGTGGATAGGTAAATTTTGTAATGGAATCTGAATAAAAGGAAGAAATAAATAAATATGATATTTGTAGGTCACCATTTGGAAACAATTGATTTATTAATTCAAAGCAAAACCAAATTGATATAAAGATTCAAAGTAAAACAATTCAAGTTTAAACAAACCATTTTTTTGCAGTAATAGATGAGCTGATTTTACAAACTGTATGCAAAAGTAAAGGAATAAGATAATCAAAAGAATTTTGAAAAAGAGGTATAAAATTAGAGGATTCCCATAATCTGATTTTAGGATTTGCCCAAACCTAAGATTGTCAAGATAGTGTGATATTATTGAAAAGACAGATATTTTGAATAATAGAATTGAATAGAGAGTTTAAAAATAGTTTCACACATATATGGTGAAGATTAGTGCCAACAAAAAGTTTTGAAGAATGCAGAGGTGGTGATTACATCTCATTACTATTCAACACTCCTATTTGACATGTGCAGAAAACAGATGGATCTTTGAGGATGACAGTGGATTATCATAAACAAATTCTTTAATCTAATTGCAGCTGATGTTTTAGATATGACATCAATGCTTGAATGCTTAAACCAGTCCCCAGATATTTTGTATGAAGCTATTGATTTAACAAATATTTTTTCCCAATACATGTTCATTTGTTTTTAGCTGGAAAGGCCAGCAAAACACATTCACTGTCACTCCCCAGAGGTGTAGTAAATCTTTAGACTTATTTTATAGTCTAGTCTACATATTTATTGATCAAATAGTATGCTGATTGGAATTAGTGAGCAAAAAATCCAACTGTTCTAGACTTATTGTTTAGATATTTGCATGTCAGTAGATGGGTAATAAATTCACCAAAATTCATGTAGCTTCCATATCAGTAAAATTTGTAGGCAACACATGGAGAAGGCAAGGTGAAGATATCTCATTCCTAGTGAAGGATAATCTGTTGCATCTGCCATCCTACAACCTAAAAAGTGTCAGAATACCAAGTGTTCCTGCAAGCAGCTTGGAACCACATATTTCTCATTTGAATGTGTCACTCAAAACCATTTATTGGGTAACAGAAAAAGCTGCTAGTTTTGAATGGGGACTGGACTATGATGAGTCTCTTCAAAAATTCTAGACTAACATGCAAGTGATTTTGCCACCAAGGCCATACTGATCCAGCGTATCCAATTGTGCTTGAAGAGTATGTTGTTAAAAGGATGTTGTTTGGAGCCTTTGTCAGGGTTCTAAATGAGAATCACAGAGCAGAAATGTGGGATTTGAGAGCAAAGCTTACCATCCTTTGCAAATAATTATTCTCATTTTGCAAAATAGCATTTAGCTTATTACTGAGCCTCAGTAGAGACTGGATGCTTACAACTGGGTCACCTAATACCATGATAACTGGGTTGCCCATCATGAAATGTATGACTCACTAAGCAATGAAGTTGGGCATGTGCTGCAGCACTACATCATCAAATGGAAGTGGCTTGTAAGAGATCAGGCTCTAGTAGTCCCTGAAGATATAAGTTAGTTACTGAAAATGTTATTCAAATGTCCATGGTCTCTCTCCCTTTCTCCTTACTTTTGCTCACCCAGTCCAGACCTTTGGCTTCTTATGGATTTCCTTATATGAAGTGAAAACTTGGGCCTTGCTTACAGAGGGTTTTACACAATATAAATACACCACCCAAAAAATGGACACCAGAAGTACTATAGCCCATTTCTGGTTTATTAATATAGGGAAGTTGTGGAGGATAATCCTTACTTAGTCCAGAACCTCAAGCAGTGTACATGGTAGTTTATTTTTATTAGAAAGAGAAATTGTCAGATGTGCATTGTATAACAACTCATGGATTGTGCCCAGTAGTTTGACTGTGTTGTAAGGGTTTAAAAGGAATCTGGAAAATATGAGGCTAACTTCTTGGGGAAAGGTGTGTAGACAGAACTTTCTGAATGGGTGAAACCAAGAACCTATTTATGTCTCATGAAAATGCTCACCAGAATATTCCTTTAGCAGAGAATAGATTCATAATGAAGTGGATAGGATGACTGGTACTGCTAATACAAGGCAACCTTTCCCTAGTGATTGTCCAAGTGGCTCAGGAACAAAGTGGCCATGGTGGTTTGGATGTAAGTTATGTATGGTCTCATTGTCATGGACTTCCACTTAACAAGGCCAACCTGGGTAGAGCCACTGGTGAGTGTCCAATATGCCAGCAGCAGAGACCAGCACTCCGTCCCTGATATGACCATTCTCCAAAGGGTTCATCCAGTTTCCTGATGGCAGGTTGATCATATTGGGCCATGTTCATCATGGAAGGGGCAGCACCTTGTTCTTAATGGAAAAGATTCTTCTTCTGGATCTTGAAATATATTCTCTATACACAATGCTTTTTCCAAAACTTACATATATGTGACCTATAGAATGACTTAACCACCATCATGATCTTCCACAAATTTGCTTCTGCTCAAGGAAAGCACTTTAAAGCAAATGAAATATGGCCAATAGCTCTCATCATACCTGTATTCACTTGGAAAATTTTGCTGTAAGTCACTAAAATAATATAATACAGTACTCATTCTGTCATGATTTTGTCCTTGGAGCTTGTCTTTGATCTAGATATAGCATTCTCTCTACTCTTCTATTTGCTAAGACAAAGATGGTCAGAATCTCATTTGGCAGTGGCCACCTGACAGTTATGAGGCCTGGGACAAGATGTGTGAATGAGTGATATCTTTTGACAGAATATTTCTAGCTATATTAGGATCCTCTAATATAAAACCTACCCTCCTCCAGGAAAAATTCCTTGATCTTTATGTATTCTTATTACAATACAATGTTGAAACTGGCTTTCTAAATGGTGGAACTTCATCCAAGATAAATTGAATGAAATTGCCACTTGGGGGAACATTTGACCTGAACAAAATTGTTCATTTGTGATTCACCTCAGAAAATAAAATAAATAGGATTTCTGAGACCCAATGAACATTTTTTATTTGCATGAAAAGACCTCCAAATGATATTCTGAATAAAAAATTGCTTCACCTAGGATTAATTTTACCAAGCTAATGAGAAATTTGACAAATTTAAGCTATGACTAGACTCTTTACCTTAGTAAATGATCATCCTTCTACTGATAAAGTCTGGAAAAACTAAAGGGAGAAATAGACTTACCTACAATAATAGTTGGAGACTTCAATACACAATTCTCATCAATAGATAGAGCATTTAGACACAAGAAAAATAAGGCAACACAGAACTTAAACATATAAGTGAACTAGACCTAACAGACATATATAGAACATTGCTCCCCCAAACACCAGGGGAACAATGTTCTATATTGTTCTCAAGTGAGTATGGATCGTTCTCCAAGAGAGACCACATATTGAGTGAAAAACAAGTCTCAATAAATCAAGAAAAATTGGAATTATATATAGCATCTTCTCTGACCATAATAGAATGAGTCTGACAATCAAAAACAGGTGGAGAACTGTTTTTTTTTTTTTTTTCAGAAAAATTCAAAATATGTGGTAGTTAAAAAACACAATCTTAAACCATTAGTGGGTAAAGAAAACATTGCAATGGGAATTAGTAAATATCTCAAGATGAATGAAAACAAGAACACACATATCATAATCTATGGGAAGGAGCAAAGGCAGTGCTGGGAGGGAAATATATAGTCTTGAATTCATTCATTAAAAGAGATGAAAAAGCTAAAATTAAAGACCTAACTGCATACTTGGAGGAACTAGAAAAAAAAAAAAAAGAAAGAAAAAGAATCCCAATTCAAGCAGAAGGTAAGAAATAACAAAGACTAGGGCACAAATAAATGAAAGTTAGAATAAAAAAAAACTATATAGAAAATTAACAAAACCAAAACCTGGTTCTTTCTCCCCAAAGACTGTGATGTTCTGGGTCTGGCTAGCAGTCATTCTTTGTCCTTGGCTTTTCCGTCAAATGCAATGTACATTGTGATGTCATTCTCATTTCTACTCTGAATCCATTAATTTCCTGCTTCTGTATTTTCTCCCCTCATCTGAATTTATTCTGCTTGTAAAGAACTGGAGAAATGTATTACAACTGAAATGGATTCAGTTCAACTTAACTAAAAATAACATCATAAATTTCCTATTTAAAACAGAATGGCTTAAGTTTCAGAACATGGTTTTTGGTAGTACAAAATTCAGTCTGCAAAAGTTCTTAAACTTTTGTTTCTTATTGTTCCTATTTAATCCATTTTTAGTGAATGTTTTCATATGGTGAGAGATTGGGGCCACGTTCATTATTTTGCATATAGCTGTGTGGTTTTCCCAAAACCATATTTTAAAGAGACAATTCTTCCATCATTGAATGGATGTTGCACCACTTTCAAAAATAAACTTTCCATAAACCTGATGGTTTATTTCTAAACTCACAATTAAATACCATTGATATTTATGTCTGTCCTTGTACCAGTGTAATATGTTTTGATTACCATAGCCTTGTAATAAGTTTTAAAAATGGAAAGTGTTAGGACTCCAACATCCTTCTTTGTTTTCATGATGATTGTAGCAGTTTGATCTTATTTATGAATTCCAAAAAGAGATATAGATTATGTATGTAAACTGGTCTGTTCCACTGAGCATGACACCCTTTGATTGTATTAGATTCTGCTGAGATGCCTTTGATTAAATCATGTTAAAATTATGGCTTTGATACAACCCCATGTCAGTAAGGTGGTTCAGTTTGAGTCCCCACCTGCTTTGTGGGCTTTATAAATGGACACTCAATCAAGGAGAGCACAAAGGTAATATGAAGGAGAATAACACCGAAGAGTAGAGAGAGCCCCATAGACACAGAAGAGGAGAGAACTTGTCAGCTTTGTTCCTGCAGCCACAGGAAGAGAGATGATTCATTTGCCTGATAGTTTATAGTTGACTTTGTGAAGAGAACAGAGCAGCTGAGCCCAGAAAGAAATAAGCCATCCAGCCTATAGATGAGATCAGAAGAAGCTGGGCCCATAAAGCCTTAAGAGGAAAGAGGAAGGCTGGACCCAGCGGACATCACCTACCATCTTGCTTCAACACATGGCAACAGATCTTGGTGAGGAAATCCCTCTTATGGTGCCTTGAGTTGGACCCTTTAGGGCCTTGTAACTGTAAGTTTCTACCCCAAATAAATACTCTGTATAAAAGCCAACAGATTTCTCATACTTTGCATGAGCACCCCTTTGGCTGACTAATGCAATGATTGTGGACACTTGGGCCTTCACTATTCCATAAAAAGTTGTTGGATTGACTTTTCTGTTTCCATTAAGATGTCCCATTGATATATGATTATTTCATTTAATATATAAATCATACTGGGTAGAATTGACACCTTAATAATATTTATCTTCACATCCATGAACATGGCATATCCTTCCATTTATATAGGTATTATTTGAGTACTTTCAGAAATGTTTCCTGTTTTCTCAGTATAAGTCCTTCATAGCCTTTGCTAAATTTAATCATTGCAATTTGATATTTTACATTTGCTCTAGTATTCAGGATTTTATTTTTTGATTTTCTCTTAAAACTGATAATTTCTAGTCTATAGAAACATCTGTGATATTTTAAATTGATATTGTACCCTCTATTTTGTTACCTTAATTATTAGCTCTTAACATTCTTGTAAGCTTTTGAAAATTTTCTATATATAGTATCATGTCATCCACAAACAATGAAAGTTTTAGGTCTTCTCTTCCAATTTGGATGCCTTTTATTTCATTTTCTTGCTTAATTACAATTGCTATAACAGACTCTACAAAGATGAATTATATTTGTGATAGTGGGCACACTTGTCTTGTTCCTATATAATGTTAGCTACAGGATTTTCATATAGGAACTTTATGATTTTGAGTTAATTTCCTACTATTCCTAGTTCTATGATAGTTTTATAAGACAGGTGCTGGATTTTGACAAATGACTATTCTGCCTCAATTTAGATGATCATGTTTTTATTTCTTTTACTTCATTTTATTAATATAAGGTGTATTAGGTTAGTTGATTTTCCTGTGTTCAACCATGGTTTACTGGGATAAATCTCAGTTGGTCATGGTGTATAAATCTTTTAACATGTTGTTAGATTATGTTTGCTAGAGTTTGAGTGTTTTTGCATCAATATTCATAAGGGACCTTGGTCCATAATTTTTTTGTGGTATCTTTATCTAGCTTTGATATTAGAGTGTGGCATAGTTTATAGAATGAGTGAGGAAGTATTACCTCTGATCCAATTTTTGGGGGGAAAGATAAGCAAGGTAGGTGTTTGTCAAAGTTTAAAGAAACTCATTTATGAACCCATCAGTTGCTGTTATTTTGATAGTTTAGAGGATTTCATTACTGATTTGATCTCTATTATTTAAAATCTATTGAAATCTTCTATTCCTTCTTGAGAATGTGTGAGTAGTTTGTCCATTTCATCTAGGTTATCTATTTTCTTGGGGCACAATTCTTTATTTTTCTGTCTTATAGTCTCCATTTTATTAGAGTAGAGTGTATAATAAAGTACTTTCTTTCATTTCTAATTTTAATTATTTCTGTACTGTCATTTTTGTCTTTGTCAGACTAGCTAAAGTTTTTTTTTATATTATCCATCTTTAGAAAGAAACAACTTTTGATTTAATTGACCTTCCTATGTACTTTTCTTTTCTATTTCATTTATCTCACTATAATCTTTGTAATTTCTTTCCATCTGTTTCTTTGGAGTTATTATGCTCTTCTTTTTAGTACCTCAAATTAGTTTCTATATTTGATTTTTTTTTCCTTTTTTAAAAAATTATTCAGAGCTATGTATTTCCCCCTAATTACTGCTTTAGCTTCATATATACAATTTTGTATGTCTTGTTATTGTCCATTTTTGTCAAGATATTTCTTTTTATATTTTTAAAGAATCCTTAGATTACAGAAATCTTACATCAAAAATATAAGGAATTCACATATACCCCAATCTTTCCCCATTCTACAGTTTTCCAAATTAACATCTTTCATTAGTGTGATACATATGTTATAATTGATGAACACATTTTAAAGCATTGTTACTATGCATGATCTATAGTTTACATTATGTTTTACACTCTGTGTTGCACAATTTTATAGGTTTTGACAAAATGCATAGTGGCCTTTATCTGTCATTGCAATGTCAAGTAGGATAGTTCCAATGTCCCAAAAATGCCCCCATGTTCCACCTATTCTTCCCTTTCCCTCCCATCAGAACCTCTGGAGACCCCTGCCTTTATATCAATAAAACAAATTCCTCCATTGCTAGAATTATAACATTTCTACTGTAGTCCATATCTGCATTGCCCCCTTATGTTTGTTCATTTCTCAATCTTGAGAATTTTGGGATAGTGATGCCCACTCTTCTTCCATTTGTAAAGGGGTTTAGATCCCATGGGGCTGATTAATGGAACTGTCTTGCCTGCAGCTGTAGATTAGCACTGTTTCTTGGGACAGGTATTGTCCATTATTATCCTTTTGTTAATTGTCCTGGATGAGTCCAATGAACTGGAGAGTAAGTGTAGTAACTTTGCTGAATTCAGGGCTCAACCAGCATATGAATAGACTAAAGTTTTAAATCTCTCAGACATATATTTTAATAAGTATAATGGTAATTATAGGTTCAAATAAAAGGGTCAGAAGAGACAAGTATAGGGAAATTATACATGAATCTAATTCTATTAAATTCAGGAGCATATTTTTCAAAGAAAATTCCACTGACAGGGTGCCAAATTCCTGAACTTGTCTACTCTACTTATAATGTCTGGTGTTTACCAATCATAAACTTACATAAAAAGATAACACATCTGATGATGATGAATGGCACAATGCAATAAATAAAAAATACACATGAAGCACATAACAGCAGATTCGAACAGACAGATGAAAGAATTAGTGACATCAAAATAGTACATCTGAAATCAGATAGTAGAAGAGATAGATAAAAAGAAAAAAAATCAGCAAGGACTCAGGGATTTGAATGACAATGGGAAACACAAAAACATGCACATTATAGGAATCCCAGAGGAAGAAATGAAGGGAAAAGGGGTAGAAGGAGTATTGAAGAAAATAATGGCTGAAAATTTCCCAACTCTTTTGAAGTATATGGACATGCATATCAAGGAAGTGCAGCACACTGCACATAGTATAAATCCTAACAAACCTATCCCAAGACATATACTTATAAAATTGTCAAACACTCAAGAAAAAGAGAGAATACTGAAAACAGTATGAGAAAAGAGATCTATAACATATAAGGGAGGCTCAATAAGATTAAGGGCTGATTTCTCATCTGAAACCATGGAGGCAAGAAAGCAATGGTATGACAGTTAGGGTGCTAAAAGAAAAACAAATCAGCCAAGAATTCTGTATCCAGCAAAGCAGGCAATCAAAAATGAGGGAGAGTTCAAAATATTCACAGATAAACAGAAATTAAGAGTTTGTCAACAAGAAACCTGCCTTCAAGAAATAATAAAGGGAGTCCTGTAGTTTGCGTGGAATATCGGTGGAGTTGCAACTCCTACCCTACAGCTCAATGGACTCATCCAAATAACCAGGCAAGGAGACAACGATGGGCAATGGCCATCCCAGGGAATGGAGAGGACCTGCATCTGCAGGCAGGATCATCCCACCCACCATATCCATGGGATATAAGCCCTCTCTCACTTAGAGGTAGAGTGGACATCACCATCCCAGTCCCCTCAGGATTGGGGGAAGAACTACGGACTAGAGTAGACTTGATGGTATTCTGTTGTTCACATATGGTGATTCTAGCAATGGAAGAAATTATAACAATGAGGTGGAGCCAGTGGCCACTTGACACTTTTGGGGTGGGGGGGGGATGAGCAGTTGAAATACAGCAGTTGAAATACAGGCTTCTTTGGGATTTGGAGGTTGTCCTGAGTACCGTTGTGGCAACCGATGTAGGCCATTTTAAATCAGCACAGACCACTCAGAACTGTGTGGGAGAGAGTGTGGTCTACGGTGTGAACTGTGGTCTATGGTTGGTGGCAAGGCCCCAGGATGTGTAAGTCCATGGAAGGTGGTGGGCCACACTTGTGGGAGATGTTTGCATGGGATGTGGTGGGAGGTGGGCAACATGGGAATCCCAGTGGGTTCTGTGTAATATTTTGTGTAATCTAAGCACCTCTTAAAAAATATATATATATATATAACATTTTTTAAGCAAATGCACATATATGCATATATATTTATATATCATTTTGCAAATATTGGTATGTATTGTGAAAAATTTGATTTTTACCCACAATAAAAAATAAATTTAAAAAAAAGAAAAAAAAACAGGAGAGAAGGGTTAAAGGAGAGTGTAGAAAGGAAGATTATTTGTAAGAATATCTAAAAAGGTTAAAAGATAAATAAACACGACATGATTATAAATATAAATCTAAAGAAAATATGGTTAATGTAAGTAATGCCTTGACATTAATAACATTGAATTTTAATGGATTAAACTCTCCAAAGAAGAGACAAAGATTAGCAGAATGGATAAGGAAATATGACCCATCTCTCTGCTTCCTACAAGAAACTCACCTGAGATCCAGAGATGCAAGGAGGTTGCAAGTGAATGGTTGGAAATCAATTTCACATACAGACAATAACACAATGAGGGTGGGAATAGCTAAAATTTTGGGACAAATAAACTTTAAATGCAAAGCTATTGTAAGATACAAACAAGGACACCATATATATTAATAAATAGGATAATCTATCAAGAAGAAAGAACAATCATAATCATTTATATACCTAATCAGGGTGCCCCAAAAGACATGAGGCAAACATTGGAAACATTCTTAACTGCCTTTGTGATTCTTTCTCTGACTCATTGTTTCTCTAAGGATGTACTCTTTAATTTCCATATAGTGAATTTTCCAGGAATTTTTCTGTTATTCATTTTAACATCATTTCCGTGTTGTCAGAGAAGATTCATTTTATGATTTCAATCTTGTTAAATATATTAAGTCTTTTATTGTGATCTAGTGTATGCTCTATCTTTAAGAATGACCTAGGTGCACTAAAGCATAATGTGTATTCTGATCATTTTGGTTGAAGTGTTCTACAAATATCTTTTAGCTTTAGGTTTTTTATAGTATCACTCAAGTCTTACATTTCCTTATCAATCTTCAATATAGATGCTCTATCCATTATTAAATGCTGGATATTGAAATCTATTACTAGATCATGAAACCATCTCTTTCTTCTTTTAAATGTGCTAATATTACCTTCATTATTGTGGGTATCTGCTCTTTTACTACACATACATTTATAACTGTTATGTCTTCTTGTTGACATGACCATTTAATCAATATGTTGTCTACTATTTGTCTTGTTTAATAGTTTGGTCTTGAAGACTACTGTTTAATCTGATATTAGTATAGCTACCACAGTTCTTTTTTGGTTACAAAAGGCATGGAATATTTTTTCTATCCTTTCACTTTCAACCAACTTGTGCCTTTGAATTTAAGTTGAGTCTGTTGTATTAAACATAGAGTTTTAACCATTGTGCCAATCTCTGTCTTTTGATGGAGAGTTTTTTCCATTTTCATTTAAAGTATTTAAAGTATTTACTCATAATGCTTCCACCATTTTAACTATTTGCACTTTGTAAATTTTATACTGTTTTTGTTAGTTTTTACTTTATTCTCTTAATTCTTCATGAATGTCTATTTTCATATCTTTTTAAATATTTTGTATTGCAGTATTTTGAGTCCCTTCTCATTTTCATTGATTTAATTTATCAGATACTTTCTTAGTGGTTACTAATGATTTAAATAAAAGATCCTAAATCTATATAAATCTTTGATTTGATCCCAACATAACTTCAATAAAATATACATTGTTCTTGTACACCAGCATTTTCTCACTTCATTATTGTACTTATTACAAATTATATCTTTGCACATTAATATCTTAAACCATAGAATTTTCATTACTTTTTAAGCATGTGCTTTTTAGAATCTGAACAAATAGGAAGTGGAATTGCATTGAGAAACACAGTAAAATATAATACTGGAGCTTCTAATTACCCATAGGCTTGCTTTAACCAGTAGTCTTTAGTCCATTCTGCTGCTTCAATCCACTGTCTCATGTCCTTGTTTTCTATCTGAAGCACTCCCTGCATTAGTATTGTAGGGCAAATCTAGCAGTGTTGATCTAACAGCTTTTGTTGATCTGGGAATGTGTTAAGTCTGCCCTCATTTATAAGACACCTTGCCAGATATAAAATTATTGGTTGAAATTGTATTCTTTCAGCATTTATGTATTTCATCCCACTGCCTTCATGCCACCATGATTCTTTTTTTTTTCACAATTAACTTTGTTTTTTTTTTTTTTATAAATATATATGCATATATGTGTATTTGCTTACAAAAATGTTATTTATATATATACATATATTTTAAGAGGTGCTTAGATTACCCAAAATATTACACAGAACCCACTGGGATTCCCATGTTCCCCACCTCCCACACTTCCCACCACATCCCACACAAACATCTCCCACAGTGTGGCCCACCACCCTCAATGAACTTACACATCCTGGAGCCTTGCCACCAACCATAGACCACAGTTCACACTGTAGACCACACTCTCTCCCACTCAGTTCTGAGTGGTGTGTGCTGATTTAAAATGGCCTACATCCAGCACTTAATTTTACAGTAACTGCCTTTTACATAACATGTTGCTTTTTTATTCTTACTTTCAGAACTCACTCCTTTTGTTTGCATACTATAGTTCTACTACATTTTTTCTGGAATAGTTCTGCTTTAGTTTATCTTGTTTTTTTTTTTTTTTTCCTAATATTCATGAATTTTTGTGCATGTTTTTCATTAGAATAGATATGTTTTCTGCCATTATTTCTTTTAATATATCTCATGCCCCATTCTCTCCTTTTTCTTCTCAAAATCATATTAAGACACTAAGTTTCTGTTCACTTTTTCTCATAGTTTTCTTTTTTTTTCTCCAATACAGCCTGAATCATTTCAGTCTTGCTGTCTTTGCTTTCACTGATTGTTTCTTCTCTATATCCAACCTATGGTCTTCTTCTCTGGTGATTTTTGAAGTTTTTTCTTCTTTCTTTATATGGACCATAGTTTCTTGCATCTTTGTTTCATCAGCTTTTATTTTTTCTTTATTTTTAAAGAAGTTTATATTACAGAAAAGTTACATAAAAAATATAGGGGATTCCCATATACCTCATTCCCTTCCTCTCTCCCATTTTCCCCTTTTAGTAACATCCTTCTTTAGTGTGGTACATTTGTTACAATTGATGAACAAATGTTGAAACACTGTTACTAAACATAGTGTATAGTTTACATTATGATTTACACTTTGCACCATACCATTTTATAGGTTTTGACAAAATGTATACTGGCTTCTGTCTATCATTACAAGATCATACAGAACAATACCAATGTCCCCAAACTGTCCCATGTTCCACCTATTCTTCCTTCCCCATCCACTCAGAATCACTGGTGACAATTATCATTATATCAGTGTTAGAAGTTATTTCATTACTAGAATAATAATAAGTCTACTTTGGTTCCTGGTTGCATTACCTCCTTATGTTTGTTCATTCCTCTACCTTGAAGATTTTGAGTTGGTGATGTTCACTCTGCTTCTGATTGATGAGGGCTAAGATATAACTTAAGCTTTTGTTCAACAATGTACATTTTACTATTTTAATTTTTGTGACTATGGTATTAAGTCATGAGTTGTATGTTTCTAAAGTTTTATCCAGATACTTATCTGACAACTAATTATTTGAATGTCATGAGCTAACAAAAAAGTTTAATGCAAAAAAAACATGTTTCACTGTTTTTGAAAATTGTCTCAGTAGTGTCTGGTACTCTCTTTCAGAATCTAACTTTCCTATTAAGATCAACTTGAGGCAATTTTGTGGAGTCTCTACTTCTCTCAGAAATTTCCCTTTACATTAGATTTAGAGTGCCACCCTTATAACTATGAAATAGAAATTAACCCCTTCAAAGTGCTCTTTTGTAGTCCTAAAGCCAGGAATCCTTTCTCCCAGGCCTCATTGAATTGATTGTCTCTTCCACTCCTTTAACTGTCTTCTTCCTGTTTCTGCCTTCATACGAGTTCTGGGAAGAACAAGACAGCAATGGGGGTCCTGTGTCAGACCTTCAGAAATCAATATATATGCACTCCAGTAGTATATAAAGCTTGTCTGCTCCATCTAAAACAGAGACAGGGGCCCACAATAAAAGTTCAGGTTGGCTCCACAATGTTCCTGGGAGGGGTTGCAGTAGATGCCAGCTGGTGCTACCAGTTTTAAATTGTATTTTCTTGATTCACGACTCTGTCTGTTACTGCAATATTTTAATTATTTTCTGTAGTTTGGTGAAGATAGTTTGGCCGTTTTACATATTTTTCAAATATTTCCTGGATAAACAGAACCTAAACTGTCTTGTGCTGCCAATTTGGTTGCCTAGAATCCATCATAATAATAAAAAGAACACATGAAATTTTATTTTCTAGAGAACATACTAGCAACATAACGAAACGAAGTAGGGTAAAAAAATCCAACACAGGGAACAAATTTTTATATTAATATGATATCATCTAAAATGAAGTCAAAAGTGAAGAATCAGATTTTCAAAAATATATATGAAATGAAAATTGCACATAAATATTGATTTAAATGTCAGTGGATTAAGCACTCTGATTAAATGCCCCATAAATGACTTTATTAAAAAATTAAGTCCCACCAATATGATATCTATATTTAGTAGATGAAGTGGGAATATAGTGGAGCTGGCAGCTCGAGGACTCAGGCCATCCAGCAAAACAAGAGTTAAACAGGTATGAAATATTAGAGACACCTAGTTTGAAACTCCGGAGGCAAGAAGAAAATTTTAAAACATCTGGGGAATTGCATGAGGAGGAAGCTGATAAATTACAATGAACAGCAATAGATTGCTCACTTAATATGTTGGCTCTTGGTGCCTATCCCTCTTTATCATGGTAGGCCACAGTGTAGTCCAGCTGCTGGCTAGCTCACTGGAGACAGAAAAGGATGAAAAATTATTTTCCCCAAGACAAGAGGTGGATATGGTGGATTAATGTTCTCAGATTTGATTAGTGAATTTGTATCTACTGGAGCCTGTTTTTAAAGGGCAACCATTATTTCAACATGCCTCTGATAAAGGCAGTGGCAGCCACTGTTTCAGCCTATCCTACCAAGGGTGGCAGCTGACATTTTTTCAAACTGTCTTAGAAATGAGCAGAAATGATGGAGACTTAAAAACTCTGAGCCTCCTGGGCTTTTGTGGTAGTTAGTTGAAGGGCTGTATTGTCTGGGCATATTAGGGAAGCTCAGCTTTGAGGAGTCAGCATGGAAGGTCTTGGCACCCTTCTTGACCCTCACTCTAAGGATCTTTGGAGGTGGTCTTAACTCCATTCGTGGATCCTGGCCCCTATTTTGGCTGGATAAGATTGACATTTTTTCAATTGATATTATCATAGAATTAGCCATAATTCATTATGCCAATATTATACCAAAAAAGGAAGAAAGGAATGTATTTAGCTACCACAAACCTGAGTGCAATATGTTTTATTATTTTAGTTTATTGGCTTTTATTATAAAAGAAACATGTTGGACAAATGTAAAAATTAGTGCTGAGATAAGGAAAGATTTCATAATTACATTATAGCTAAAAAACATATTTCCTTTTTATACAACCAAGTGAAATGAATTCCTGTGAATCTTTCATTAAAAATAATGAAATTTGATTATGAATTTGATGTAATTATGAATTCCAAAAATATAATTGGATCATGCTTGTAAACTGATATACTACTCTGGGCATGATTAAGTTATGGTTAGGGTGTTGACTGGGCCATGTCAGTAGGGCATTGAACCCCACCCCTTGGTGGGTGGGGGAAAAATATAAAAGGCATCACAAGGAACACAGTTGCAGCAGATTTTGAGTTGAAGTTCTGAAGTTGGGGTTTTGATGTTGGGGTTTTGATGTTGGAGAGAAGGCCTCAGGAGAAGAGAAGCAAGCCGTTCACCTGATAGTCTACAACTGACCTTGTGGAGGAAACAGAGGAGCTAAGCTCAGAGAGAAATGCAGTCCTGGGAAGAGAGGAACCCAAGAAGCCTGAACCCTGGCAAATGTTGGCAGCTGTCTTGCTCCAACACGTGGCAATGGACTTTGGTGAGAAAAGAAACTTAATGCTTTATGGCCTGGTATCTGTGGATTTCTACCCCCAAATAAATAACCTTTATAAAGACCAACCCATTTTTGGTATTTCATATTAGCACCCCTTGGGCTGACTAATACAGAATTGGTACCGAGTAGTGGGGAAGTGCTTTTGCATATACCAAAATGTTGGAATGGTTTTATAAATGGGTTAAGGGTATGTTTTGGAAGAATTGTGAAATGCTTGATGGAAAAGACCTAGATCACTTTGAAGAGACTGTTGATAGTAATATGGATGCTAAAGAGACTTTCTATGATGCCTTAGAAGTAAGTGATGAAACTATTATTGGAAACTGGAGGAAAGGCGATCTATGTTTTAAAGTTGCAGATAACTTAGCAAGATTAAGTCCTGGTGTTATCTGGAAGACAGAATTTGAAAATGGTGAACCAGAGCATTTAGCTGAAGAACTTTCCAAGGTAAACTTGGAGAATGTGGCTTGGCTTCTCCTTGCAGCTTACAGAAAAATACTAGATGAGTGAAATATACTAAGGAGTGAACTTTAGGGCACAAAGAAAACAGAAACTGATTCTGGAAGTTCCAACTTTCTGGAAATCAAATTCCCAGATGAAAATGCTGTATTTGAAGACTTTATTAAACTCGCAACTCGTAACTCAGAATTGAAGATGCAGTTATCTCAGAAAGACTTGTGGTAAGTCTTACTGTCTGATGGCTTGGACCCCTGCTTCTTGCATGCTAAACCAACAATATTTTTGAGAGTGCTCTATGAACTAAACCACTGTCAGCTTAGATATGGAAAGGAAAGATTGAAGGAGAAAGAGCTTTAAGAAGAAAATCATGGAAGCTGAGATCTGGAATTAAGACATCACCATGGGCCAAGAGAGGAGACCCACCCATGTGTACAGAGAGGGTGAGTTTGCCCCAGGAGTTGAAGAGAGAGGATATCCCCACCCAATGTTCAGGAAGAGTTTTGCTGCACCAGGGTACAGGAAGGGTGGAGCACATTCCTCAAAGATTAGGGCGGTTAAGATCAGCACCCCATAGGTCTGACCTCTATGAATTAGAGAAGGCCAGGTGGTCAACCCATTGATCTGAGAGGGTTGAAACTGTATGCCAAAGGTTAGGGGGGAATGTTGTCTACACCTCACTGTACTAGGGGGGCTAAATCTCTAACCCAAAGTTTGGGTAAGGTGTGGCAATCACCCCAACACTCTTGAAGAGTGAGGTCTGGAGCTTGGTCGACCCCAAGATGCTTGATGAGGGTGGAACCAAGAAAATGGTCATTGGGCAAGCCTGTGGAAAGAGTGGGTTCCCATGTGGCCCCAAGGAAAAGAAACCATCATTTTAAGAATGACTCTCAGACTTTGAAATAGAATGGAGGATGCCCTGCAGGTTTACTGAACTGTAGAGGATCCATGACTCATGTTTAACATCCTAATTTCTCCTTATGATAATGAAAATGTTTATCCTTTGTCCATTTGTGTATTGGAATCAGTTAAATGGCTTTGTAAGTTTCAGAGTTCTACAGCAGACAGGATTTTGCCTGAAGACAAACTGTATTTCTTTAAACTGCCTATGATATAATTTTGTACTTGAATTATTATCGATTTAAGGTTTTCTGAATATTATAATGTATTCTTGGAATTCAGAGGATGGAGTGTATCCATTGCACAATTTGATGTAATTATGAATTCCAAAAATAGGTATTGGATCATGCTTGTAAACTGATATGCTACTCTGGGCATGATTAAGTTATGATTAGGGCATTGACTGGGCCATGTCAGTAGGGCATTGAACCCTACCTCTTGGTCGTTGGGGGAAGAAAATATAAAACAGTTGCAGCAGTTTTTGAGTTGCAGTTCTGAAGATGGAGTTTTGATGTTGGAGAGAAGGCCCCAGGAGAAGAGAAGCAAGCCGCTTGCCTGATAGTCTACAACTGACCTTGTGGAGGAGACAGAGGAGCTAAGCCCAGAGAGAAATGCAGCCCTGGGAAGAGAGGAACCCAAGAAGTCTGAACCCTGGCAAACGTTGGCATCTGTCTTGCTCAAACACGTGGCAATGGTGAGAGAAGAAACTTAATGCTTTATGGCCTGGTATCTGTGGACTTGTACCCCAAATAAATAACCTTTATAAACACCAACCCATTTTTGGTATTTCACTTTAGCACCCCTTTGGCTGACTAATACAAATATGTTTTATTATTTTAGTTTATTGGCTTTTATTATAATAAGAGAAACATGTTAGACAAATGTAAAAATTAGTGCTGACATAAGGAAAGATTTTATAATTACATTATAGCCAAAAAATATATTTCCTTTTTATACAACCAAGTGAAATGAGTTCCTGTGAATCTTTCATTAAAAATAATGAAATCAATTTTCATTTAGACTCATGGAAGCAATATACTGTTTATACTGCAGAATTTCCAGACCGAAGTCACCAAAGTGACAGGGTACAGTTGTGTTTCTATACAAAGTTGTGTCTCTATACAGAGTTATGTTTCTATACAGAGGTAATGAGTAATCAGAAATAGATATCTGAATTTGATTAAAAAAGGAAGTTTTTAGATTGTATAATAGGTAAGAGAACATTTTAAAAAAATATCTATAGAACTACACTACACTTTGAAACACAAGAAAATACATGAATTTTAGTTAATACAATATTTAAAACATGCCAATATCAATGGAATGAATGTTTCATAACAATATGCACTTTTGGTGGTGGGTAGTATATCAGAATCCTATATTTTATATACAATTGTTCTGTAAACCCACATTTCCAATAAAGAAAACTTTGAAAAATATAAATAATAAAGATGTAAAATGGTATTCCTATGAGTAAAAGCAAATAAATAAACCTGTGTAAAATAATACTATTAGAAAATTAGACCTCTGTATTACAGTGATATGAAGGATAGCATAGAATAAATGTAGAGACCATTTTTCAGAAAACTGTAACATTCTTAGGCAGAGCTTCAAAATGTAAAAAAAAATAGAAATCATTAAAGAGGAATAGAATATTATTAATAAATGACATTGAATAATTTTTAGATATGTGTCTAATTTTGTTGAAATATAGGATAAATAAGTCATATTACTTTTTTGTTTTTTACTCCTGATCTTCTGCCAATTTTTAAAAATATTAGAGGTGTTATATTAGAATCTCAACAATGCAACAAAAAAGATTAGTCATAAAAAGTTTTGTGAATTATTATTTCTTCAAATCTTATTTATATTATTTGAAAACACACTTAATAGCTATAAAATATTATTTCAATGCTGCAAAGAAAGACCTCCTCGTGGTTATTTTCCTAGAAGTAAGCAAATCTTATTTAGGTGGCATCTACATCATAAACCTCAAGTTGACCAATTTTGACATGAATTGATGCTAGCTTTTAATCACCAAACAAACTTTTCTCAGACACAGAATTCTTGATGAATTGAAGAATTGTACATACAAAGAGTTATCTAATACATAAAATATAATTTTCTAATTTTTTGATCCATATAAAAATTTACTCTGGAAATTATACAGTATAAAGAGTATTTCTTCCATGACTCTACATGAAAATTGATTTAATTATTGCTAACTAATGAAAGATTCATAAGATTCCATTTCATATGGTTGTATAAAGAGCAAGTAAGTTTTGGCCATTAATATAATCTTTGTCATCTCTGCACTGATTTTTACATTTGTCTAACATGTTTCTCTTATTATAATAAAAGACAGTAAACTAAAATAATAAAACATTGCACTCAAGTTTGTGGTGGCTAAATACATTATTTTTTCATTTTTTGCATGTATTAATATTAGTATAATGAATGATGGTTAATCTTATGATAGTGTCATTGGGAAAAATGTGCTATCCCGTTCTTAGTGGTTAATAATATTGCCTTTCAGCCACAAAGCAATTAATTATTTCTCTAGAAATGACCTACACTTTTACCCAGTTATAAATTAGAGTGTCATAAGAGAATACAAAAATGCTGCTCAACATTATGTGATTTCTAAGGTAAAGGCAATTATCTACAAGCCTAACATGGATGCATTAGTTCTAAACCTTTATCTTTGGCAAGATGCCAAGCAATCATCCTTGGAGATTGTTCCCAGAGAAGACCAAATGTGGTTTTATGAGCAATTATAGATATAAGAGATGCCCTGGCTTTATCAGGATGAAAGGCAAGGAATACATTGCTCTGCTTCTGTTCACAGTAGCTCCTGGTATATTTGGGAAAAATAATTTCCAGTTGAACTTCCTATTTGAGCAGGACTGGAAACAAAATTTTATGTTGATTTATTTTACCTTTCACTCTCTCATTCTTGCTCTCTCTCCCTCTCTCTCTTTCTATATATACAAGCATAGAAATTAAACATTATTTATCACAAAGGAAAAAAATCATATCACAGAAATTTCATCCTCCTTAAATTGCATATTTTACTTATGAGAAACCTTGAATCTGGTAAATTTCTAGACAGATAATGCTGGAAGAAATTTTTCACCAAGTTTGACTCATAGTATTTATCACAAATTTAGGGTATTTTCATTTATCTCAAAAATTGGAATATTTTTAGAGGGTTATGCAAAGATGTTTACATATAATGAAAGCATAACTTAAGTAATGTCATATTTTGTAGAAATTCAAATATGGAATTGATGGAATCAAGCCATCAAGGAATGAATATATATTGATAAAAAGATTTTGGAAAAATTTTGATTATATAATTGGTTAAAAAACCTATCTTCTGAGAGTTCATAGTAATGTGTTTTCTATAATTTTAATGCATCTAAGGTTTTAATTTATGATCTGTCATTCATACTAAATAATATTGGATATAAAAGAACAGTAAAGGAAGAATTAAACCTTTCTATCATTGTTTTGCATAAGTAGACTTTTTTTCTGAAATTAAATGTAAGTCGGTATATAGTGTTATAAACATGATCTCTGGACTCAACCAACCTTGGCAGAATCACAGTACCAAAAATAATCATTGAAATTGTGGATAAGTTACTGAATTTTCCATGCCATTTTTCTCATCTGAAAATGTGTACAACAGCAATAACTGCTATATAATATTTTAATATTAATAAATATAGGGAAGTTTTATAAAAATGTCAAATCATTCTAATCATTCAATATATATGAATTTCCATTATAAAATACCCAAAGTTGATTTATACCAAATTTATATTTGGCAAACAAATTAAATATTTTAAAATCATATTTTGACAATTACTTTTTATTAAGAATTTTATAAAACACTAAGCTAATTTTATTTTAAATGCCGATCATTCTTATTTAAAAAAAAAAAAAAACTATTTTGTACTCATTCATGCTAAGTTTCACATTTGATTTCTCAATGGTTTACGATAGGTGATCACTGTGGTAAGTAAGAATAACACCAATGTTCCTGATTTTATCCTTCTGGGATTGACAGAATCTGAAAATATTCCTCAATTCCTCTTTATATTATTTCTCCTGATATATGTGATTATCAAGGTGGGGAAGGCAGGTATATTAATAATTCACCTGGATCTCCAGCTTCACACTCCCATGTATTTTTTCCTCAGTCACCTGTCATTCCTTGACCTCAGTGACTCAATGGTCATCACACCTAAAACGTTAGAGAACTTACTGGCTTCCATTAAATATATTTCATTCATGGGCTGCTCTACCCAGATTTTTTTTTTTTTTATCTTCTTGATTATCACTGAAATTTTCTTTCTCTGTTCCATGTCTTATGAACACTATGTAACCATCTGTAATCCTCTTCACTACCAGGTTGTTATGTCCAGGTGTCTTTGATATGCCCTTATCACTTTATCTTACATGATTGGCTTTCCTGAAATATTAGCTATGGTTCTTTGCATTAACAGTTTGCATTTCCGTAAATCCAATGTAATCAATCACTTTTTCTGTGACACAACCCCAATTTTAGCCCTGTCCTGCACTGACACTTGTGATATTGAAATCCTGGTAATGAGTCTCACAGGTTTAAATCTAGTGGGGTCTCTCTAGATCACCATCACTGTTTCCTATGTGTCCATTCTGTTTAATATCCTGAAAATTAATTCCACTTCAGGAAAGCACAAAGCTTGCTCTACTTGTGGCTCCTACCTCCTGGGAGTAACTATATTTTATGGCACTACAATTTTTACTTATTTAAAACCTAAGCAGTCCTAATCTTTGGGAAGTGATCAAGTGGTCTCTGTGTTTTATACTATAGTGGCCCCCATGCTGAATCCACTCTTTTATAGTCTTAGGAACAAAGAGGTGAAAAATGCTCTTCTTAGGATCATGCAGAATAGAGAAGGCTCCAGGCAATTTTAATGACAAGGATGCTGAACATTTAAGTGCCTTGTTTCTTTCTTTCTTTCTATTTAGGTAATTATTTCTAAAATAAAGTAGCATCCTTTAATTAGTTGTAATTTCTATTGAGCCTTCCTCTATTTAACCACACATAATCTGGAATATTTACAAAATATGTTTCAGACATCTACACCATAATTGGAAGCCATGAAATATGTGTTAAACCTTTAATTTAAATGTATATGTTTTAAGGGCAACTCAATGAAACAACAAGAAAAATGTAGTGTTACATTTCAAATTGTATCATAACAACCCCCATGCAAGTTCCAATGTTATATATTTTTATTATGAAAACATGTTCCTTATTCATTTACTCTGTAGAGCAAAATATAGCATAGTATTAAAAAGTGATGCTTTGGTCTGAAAATCCAGAGTTTAGATTATAGAACTGCAAAGTTTTTAGGTATATATCCGTTGGTGAGTCACTGAAAGCATAAATATGGTCTCCTCAACTGTACAAGAAAATATTTCTAAATCCTACATTTACCATAAAGATTAAATCAGGTTATGAATGGAAATTATTTAATGTAGTATTAGTAAATTTTACTGGGATCATCAGGATGCTTATATTCTCAAAAAATTTTCAATACACAAGAGATTTTGTATAGAAAAAAGAGTATTATTGTGATAGAATTAAGTTATAGAAAGAGTGTATGTTCACATTGAAGAAAATTTGGTGTACATTTTAAATTATTACAGAAAATAGAAACATCTTAATTTTTGAGAGTTTTGTTCCCATCTTCTAGACAGATCTTATGTTTATGTATATATATATATATATATTACATGTATATATAAATTTTTTATCATTTTAAGTTTCTGTTTTGCAGCTTTTCTTTTCCACTCAGCACTATATAACCTTTGACAATTCCTTTGTTATTTCACTTTGAGAGATGAATTTTTTTGGTACATGAGCAAAATCTAGAATCTCATCTTGCAATGCTTTGAGCCCTGAAGTTTTGTATATTGATGAAGTTAAATACCACATGTAGTTATACCTGTTTTGCTTCTGCCTGTTAACCATTTGAAAACCCTATGTTTTTGTCATGCATCAAATATGCAATAATCTCTGTGCCTTTGTTTAATTTTAGTATGATTAAAAATCATTTCATTTTACCTGGTTTTTATATGTTTATGTTCCTTAAAAAAGTTATAATTTTTGAATAAAAATAGTAACTTGTTTGTTTTAGGAACTTTAATAGAGAAAAGTTGCAAAACTAAGAATTACATATCAATCTAAATTTTGTGGCATCCCATAAATTTTATTCAGGTAATTTGCTAATATTTCCTTTTAAAAATGTCTCTACATAATCTAGATTTTCAGTTTTAATTTTCTCTTCTATTCAACGTAGATTTAAAAAAGTATATTTTCTCAATTTTCCTGTTTGATTATTTTTTTATTTAAAATTAAGTAATGGTTATTAGATATATTTTCTTTGAAGTGATTTTATTATTTAATTTATTTTAAGCTTTTCTTTGTAGAATTATAATTGTTCAATTTCTTGAATGATTTTGAAATATTAATATAAGGTTCAAAACTTTAAAAATATGAAAATGTTGATAATCTCACTGGCTCATTGCTTTTTAATTTATTCAAGCAATAAAAATGTAAATTATTTTCCTTTACATTCTGCATTCACATAAAATTTTAAGTTGTCATATATAATATCCATATAAATTGTTAAATGTGATTTATTTTTGCTTTGATTTATATGTTACCTAGAATTTAACTTTATTGTAATTCCTCCTTTTTGTCTGCATTGGCTGTGATTTGCTAAGATTTATTTTTTAATAACATACTTTTAAAAGTAATTTCTCATCTAATACATGTATTATTGTCGTCATTTATGAACACTTTACATTTTCTGGGTTTTTTTTTATAAACTGTGCTGGCCTTACATTCATTTATGTACATTTCTATGATTTAGAAAATGTATCCTCTTGGTTTTTTAATGAACTATGGTCAACAGATTCTGTACTTTTTAAGACAGTGGTAAGTTCCGAAATTGCTTTTTTTTTAATTAAGTCTACCCTGTCCTTTTACAATATATTCTAGAAACCACATATGATGTTGCTAAATAAATGTAATATAACCACTGGACAATGTGAACAGAATAAGCTATTGACATATTCCTTCTATTTTCACTATGTGTGTTAGTGCATATCATGTTTAAAGAAAGAAGTGGTCTGAAGTATTTTTAAGACAAAATTCTTTTGTGTATGGTGGTATGTCAAAATTCTATGTGCTGCAAAGGTAAAGGTTGAACTACTTAAAAATGATTAAAAGGTCGGAAATAGAATATGATAAATATGAACAATAATTTTTGCTTGCAAATGATTTATATAGTATAATAATAGTAAAAACAATTTATGTTTAATGAGTACCTACTGAGTTCCAGACAATATTTAAAGGGCTGTAAATTTATAATTAACATACTTTATCTTAACAAGATAACTCTAAGATACTTGTAATATCTTAAATTTAGTCTCAGGTTATGGAAAGCTATCCTATTCCTTATTCCAGCAAAGAATTAAGAGTTATCCTGCCATTATATTTACATCGCACACATCAATCAAGTCCATCAGAATATCACATTAATTCCCTTTGCATAAAATACTTGGAAAATCACTATTTCTCAACATCTCCTCTGCTACCACCTTGGCCCCCCCAAAAAAAACATCTTTAAATTTTTGCCAGAGCCTTTTAGATTTTCTCTCTCATATATATATATATAAATATATATATATATATTTTTAGAATGCTTAGACGATATAAATTTTACACAAAAATTACAGAGATTTCCATGTTCCCCACCTCCCACACCTTCCACAACCTCCCACATATAAGCATCTTTCATTAGTGTGCACATCACCTGCAATGGCTGTACACATCCTGGGGCTTTACCAATAAGCATGGACCATAGTTCACATTGTAGACCACACTCTCTCCCACACAGTTCTGCATGTTATATGCTGATGTAAAATGGCCTATAGCTGTCATTATAATGTCACTCAGGATAATTCCCAAGTCCCAAAAAAGGCCCTGTATTACAACTGCTTTTCCCTCTCCCTGCCCCAAAAGTGTCCAGTGGCCACTGGCTCCACATCAATGTTTTAATTTCATCCATTGCTTGAATCACAATATGTTTACAACAGAATACCTCTTTTTTGCCTTATAATCCTTGAGTCTAATCTCAATGAAAGGCCAGAGTGATATCGTTAAACATAAGTTGACTTTTTTCTTTTGTTTAGTATATATTTTTTATTTTTTAAAGATACTTAGATTACATAAATGTTACATAAAAATTATAGTGATTCCCATATGTCCCACTCCCCACACCTCCCACATCCTCCCACATAAACATCCTTCATTAGTATGGCACATTCTTTGCAATTGATAAATGCATCCTGGTGCTTTGCCATTAAAAATGGACCATGATTCACATTGTAGTCTACACTCTCTCCCACACAGTTCTGCACATTATGTGATGATATAAAATGGCCTATATCTGTCATTGCAATGTCATTCAGGATGATTCTCAAGTCCCCCCCCAAACCCCATGTTACAACTGTTTTTCCCTCTCTGTGCCCCCAGAGCCTCCAGTGGCCACTGGCTCCACATCAATTTTGTAATTTCTTCCATTCCTAAAATCACAATATGTCTATAGTAGAACTCCAATAAGTCCACTCTGGTGCATAGTTCTTTCCCCAATCCAGCAGATTCTGGAATGGTGAGGTCCTTTCCACCTATAGAGAGGGGGCTTATATCACATGGGGAAGATCAATGGGACTATCTTGCTTGTAGTTGTAGACTCTTTTTCCTTGGGATGGTTGTTATCCATCATCATCTCCTTGTTAGTTTTCCTGGGTGAGTCCAATGAGCTTTAGAGTAGGTGTGACAACTCTGCTGAGGTTCTGGGCCCAGCTGGCACATGGAGAGCCAAAGAATGAGTCTCTTGAATATACACCTACCAACTCCAGCACCAAATATAAGTCTGAATAGAAGGGACAAATGAGTCATGTGTAAGGAAGACATAATTGAGTCAAACTATCATTCTCAGGAGCACAAACTCCAAATAGGGCCCACTGGCAAGGCAACAAGCACTGGAGCTATGTACCCTGACCATAAGACCTAGCTGCAGGAATCCATCCTGCAAAATCTTGTGTGGTTCTGTCCAGTAGATCCTGCAATCATGCAATGAAATTTCTCTGAACATGGAGGTTGAAAGAGGTCAGGGGGAGGGCAGGTGAAGAAGCTATCCTCTCAAGCTGATTCTCAGCATGCTTTTTATTCAAGATTTTTTCACAGTCAACATCAGGGTGCATATGCAGGGAGATCAGGCAGGCATGGTGGCATGTGAGGGGTGTAAAAAATCTCATAAGAATTCCAGGTTCATAATGGGGAAGCAGGATTACAGAAACATTTAGTGATATACTTAAGTGATAAGGTGGAAGAGAAGGGAGATAAGATAAACAGGAGTGGTGATTTCTCTGTGAGGGCAGAGAATACAGGACTCCAAGCTATTTCTTAGATGTAAAGATCAGAGGGCTCCCACACCTAGGTGTCTCCAGAGCCCTCAGGAGCCTGACTATATGGGGCAGTATCCAATTTGAAACCCTGCTGAGATGTTCACAAGCTTTACTTCTGGAATGTCCTCCCAACTCAATTTGAAGTCTCTTAGATATATGAACTCATTTGTCTTTAACTTTCCCTCCTTTTATTTGAGGTATTTTTCCAGTTGCATTGCTAGTTGGTGCTTGGTAGTAATCCTTCTGAGCCAGGGAGTCTCATCTCTGGGAGTCATGTCCCACACTGGGGGGAAGTAATGCATTTAATATGCTGAGTATGGCTTAGAGAGAGGCCACATTTGAGCAACAAGGAGAATCTCAGGAGGCAACTCTTATGCACCCCACAACAATAGGCAAGTTTCAATTGCAAGAGCAAAGCCTTATAAGTATAGTCATAAATATCAAGGGCCCATCAGTGGATCATGCTCTTCCACCAGTCATTGCCCCTGCACTTGGGGGATTGTTACTGCTCCATTAGAGAATGTGGCAGAGCTCTCCAAGATGGGAATGCAATATTCTCTTGATTATTGTGTGCGTCTCCACCCACTATGACAATGCCCAGTGAACATTTGAACATATTTATATGCCTTATATGTATGCCCAGGTGAACTTTCTCCCATATATTCCCCATTACTGACACCCCACACCAATTATCATCTCCTACCCCAGTTGTAACCCTTCTGTGATCAAAAGCTTCTTCAAAAATGAAGCCATTAAAATAGCCAAATACAAGTAATAGGAAAATGAAATAATAATGATAAGTTTAAATATATGAAATAAAATACTTAGAATTTTTTTTAAAAATTGAATTAAAATATTGGGATATTAAAAATTAATGAAACATATTAATTTTTTTTACCTTTTGCCTTTCATCCCTGTAATATCTGGTGTCCTCTCTGTACAGTGGCATTTTCTTCCACCTATTCCCCAGTGTCTTACTACTTTTCATTTTGTTTTCAAAGAAGTTTTAAGTCACAGTAAAATTACATACGAAATATAGAGGACTTTCATATGCCCAACATCCTCCCCTTTTCCTCCTTCTTGTATTAAGACCTTTTTACATGGATGGTACCTTTGTTATAACTGATATACAAATAGTGAAACACAGCTACTAAACATGGTCAATGTTTACATTATAGTTTACATTTTAAACTGTACACTTTTATAAATTTTGATGATATTTAACATGACCTATGCCCATCATTGTAAGATCATTTAGAACACTTCCATTGACCACTAGATACCCTCTGTTCAATATATTCTATTCCTCACCATCCCTCCCCTTGGGGCCCACAGTGAACCCCTGGCTTCAGTCCTTAGATGACAAAATTCATCATTACATACAACAACACTGAGGTCTTGACACACTGGTTTGTCTTCCCCTACTAGGAGCCACTCATGCTCTCAATAGACTCCCCCCCTCTCTATCTGTGAACAAATTGTTCCTTCCGAGGATGGTAGTTCAACAACTTCCCACTCATTACATGGATCTCCACCCACTGATACAACACATTAAGACAAAATGATCACTCACACACTCCCTAAAATCCTGCTTCAGGTGTGCCCTGTCCTGAATGCCAACCACCCAACTCTCTCAACCAGTAACCCCTCCTTGTCACATTGCCATAAAAGCATTCCCAACTTTGTACTTTCAACCATATACTCATGAATTCCAAGTGTTCATCGAGTCCCTCTCCCAACTCTACCCCCAGTTCCCTGGACCTTCCAACCCACCCTCCCCAATTACCCCACCTGTCAATACTGCACCACCCAACCCAATAATAACACTCCCTGCTTTCTGCCTTATACTCTTTGAGTCTAATCTCAATGAAGAGGCCAGAGTGATATTGTTAATCATATATTGTTTCATATCACTTTTCTTCATAAAACTATGTAGAGTTCCCATCACCTTAAGAGTGAAAATATTTTTTTTTACAAAACTCTATAGATCCAATATGATCCTGTTGCTACTCCTTACTATTATGAATTCTTCCTTTGTCATTTTGTCTATCACATTCACTTAGGAATGACCACACAGACCTCCTCACCCTTCCCTATATACATTATTTAGATGGTGCCTGGAATATTTCCATTTTTTCTTCTTCCTGAAATCCTTTTCCACAAGATAAATGTGTGAGCCATTTTTTCATTTTCTAACTCTTAAGACCATTTCTTACATGTTATTTAAAAGCACACCTGTCCCATCTCACACTAGTGTCTCAATTGTTTTTTATAGAACTTACACAACCTTACATTCTATATATTCTGTTTATATCCTTCTTTTTCTTCTTTGTTTTCCTACACATTGAAAGTTCTGTGAACACAAGATTTTTGCCAATTATGTTCAATACTATTTCCAACAGCTAGAAAAATGACTAAATAAATTTATTTCAATGGCTGAATTGGCATATGATGAAACTAGGACACACAGAAATTTCATAAGTTAATTCATGGTCAGGCAACAGGTTTAAGGACACCATCACATTAGAACCCAGACAGACAGACATTGGCGCTTACATTCTTAATCATCACTTTACCATATAACATTTTTTTCTACAAATATGTACTTATGTTTTCAGATTTGAAAACATGCATATATTACTTTATTTTATTAAAAACTATGAACAAATACAGGAATGAGAAGGGAATGTTGTAAGCTGACATCACTATAGCTGCTAATAGAAGACAGTGTAATTTTGAAGATAGCTACAAAATATTCCCAAACATACAATTATAGTCCTATTTACAGAAAGAAAGAACCATGTACAGGAAAGAGTGTCTATCAGGTGATGTAACTGGGCTGGGGATTTAACCTGTATTAGTCAGGTAAAGGCTGGTTGGTGAAAGAAAGGACTTCAGAAACAGTGTGACTCAAAAAAAGGAAGGTATGGTCCTTGGGTGCAACAGTGCAGACTCTAGCTAAGTAGGTTTATGGGTGGCTCTTTTCCTTGTGGTATTCCTGGGGCTCATATTTCTTTCATGTTTTTGGCCTACTATTTCCCAAGAGGTTGTCCATTTCTGTTGGGTTGATTATGTTTCACATAGTACTTTGTCCACCTTCCAGTCTGGGGGAAAGATGAGATTTTTACATTTGGAAAACTCACTTTTTTTCTCATATGGATGAATTTTAAGTAAAAATAAAATTTATTATAGAGACATAGGACTATGTTACATATTTCTTCTGAATTTAGATGACATATACAATTAAAAATTGTACATTTCAACTGTTATCAAGTTTACCTCTAAAAGTTGTTTATAACATTTTCTTACCATCCTTTTCATAATTGTTTGTGACTCTAGTGATATCCTACTTTAATAACTTTTGTTAATAATTTTTTACTTTCTCTGTTTCAGTGGTTGTTCTAGGTATTATTTTATGCATGTTAAATTCATCATAGTCTACCTAAATTAATATAAGACATAACATAGAAAATTAGACCAATAAAATAATGGAGATTCAATTATTCTTTCCCAATTTGTTATTTTTCATAAATTTTACTTTTATATATGTTTTAAAATCAATTCATCAATCTAGTTTGGCTTTAGGCAATGATTTTTAAAACAATTTAAAGTTAACAAATCAAATATTTGATATATTTACCTTCATTTCTACTTTTTAGGATCACTTATGTATATGTTTACACACACCAGTCTTTATATTACCATATTCCTGTGTATGTAATTTTTAAAGCACAAGTCTGCTGGCACAAAGTTTTTATCTTTCTTTTTGCATGTGTGTGTGTGTTAACTTTCCTAACAAGCCTTTTTTGTGTTCTTATATATGAAAGTTGTTTTCAGTGGATATTGTAATTGAATTCTAGAATATTTTTTTAATATACCAGTATTTTAAATATAACTTTCCATTATCTTCGGATTAATGTCACTGTTGATGACAAGTCTTTTATAATAATTATGTTTTTTCTTCCATAGATGATATATATTTTTCCATGAGTACCTTCATAATTGTACACTTCTGTTGTTTTTCATCTGTGAGTCTGATGAATTAGTTGTTGACTGTAAGTTGACTGTTTTTCTATTTATACTTCCTGAGGGTTCACTAGCATTTTGTGGCCCTCTGATTTAATGTCTTTCCTTATTTTTTTTGAAGGTTTATTTTTATTATTTTATTTATTCTCCCCCTTGGTGCTTGTGATTACTATCTGCTTTCTGTGTCCATTTGCTGCACATTGCCTCTGTGTCTGCTTGTCTCCCTTTGTTGCATCATCTTTCTGCAACAGCTGTCCATGAGCATGGGCTATCAGCTCTCCATGGGCACAGGAACAGGCCATCAGCACTCCGTGGATGCAGGCCAGTTTACTCTTACCAGGAGGCCCCACGAACAAAACAGAGGGCCATCCATATGGTAGACAGGAGCCCAACCAATTGAGTCACATCTGCTTCCCATCTTTCCTTATTTTTTGAAATGTCTTGACCATAATTTCTTTAAATATTTCTTCTGGTCCATTCCTTCACTATTCTTGTTGCTCAGTGCTAAATGCATGCACATTAAACTGTTTGATATTGTACTGCAGCTCTTGGGTAATTTATCCCACTTTTTCTCTTTAACCTTTGTCTGTTTGTGTAATTCCTACTTGATTATCTTCACATTTACTTATTCATTTTTCAGTTATATGGACTCTACTCATGAACTTCTGAAGGGTTTATTCTTTTCTAATATCGAGTTTCGCAGTGACTGCTTTTAATATTTTCCTATCATTTCATTGGAAATTGTCTGATAGTATTCATAAATATTAATATATTGTCTAGTAACTATAAAGCTGCATAATAGAATTGCTATATTTTGTTCTAACTAACTCATTTCACTATTCAAATATATATATATATTAGTAAGCTCATATGCCTGGGACATACAATTTTTTGAACAGACAAAACCGTGTCTCAGCAATTTCAATTTCAATATACTGTTAGATATAAATAGTAACCAAATTTCATAACAGTAAGTATTAAATGATGATTGTTTTTAAGTGTTTACACAGTGTGTTGTGATGTGAGCAATGGAAGTCAAAGAACTCATCCTTGATGGAAAGATAATAGAACTCAGAAATGAAGAGTGACAAGTTTTAACTTGAGTGTTAAATCTACCAATTTACCACATTGACCTGATGAATAGAACATTGTAGGTATTGTTCATTTTCACAATTTCGTTGCTACTTTACTAGGAAAAAAATGAGGGGATAGTGCATTTTAATTCTGATTAACTTGATTGCGGTTTGTATAATTTGTGGACTGAATTATTAGTCAGACATTGATAGGCTTAAGTGAGGACATCCTTGATCTAATCTCTTTTTTTTTTTTCATAAAAAATATTTTTGTTAATTTCAAAGGGCAGCTAAACTACTATGCCACATTTTCTCCATAGCTAAAACTTTGCTTTGACAATTTTAAAACCCGACTTGAATTGAAGGAGACTAGAACTGATCTTGTAATGCTGTAAAATTTTTAATATTTGTAAGAGATAAATATAGAAGCATTTTGATGTAGTTTATTTCTTTATTACAGGAAAAACACCTCAAAAGATAATAAGGAAATATATTTAAGATGTTGTGTTAGTCATCCAAAGGAGTGCTGATGCAAAATACCAGAAATTTGTCAGATTTTTAAAAGGATACTTATTTGAGGTAGAAGCTTACAGTTACCAGGCCATAAAGCATAAGTTACTTCCCTCACCAAAGTCTATCATCCCGCATTGGGGAAAGAAGGCTGCTGACATCTGCAAGAGCTTGGCTTCCCAGGTTGTTCTCATTCCAGGGCTCATTTTTCTCCAGGCTCAGGTGCTCTGCTTTCTCCACAAGGCAAGCTGTAGAATATCATGCAAACTGCTCACCTCTCTTCCTGGGACTTCTGCAGTGTGTAACTGAGCCTTGTCTCTGCACCTCTGCATCCTTACTTCCCAGGGTCCAAGCATCCAAAACTCCAAACTTCCTTCTCTGAAGTGTAGTTTCTCTGTGAGTCTCCACCCACTAAGTGGGCAGGGATTCAACATCCTACTGATGTGGCCCAAACAAAGCCTTAATCATTATTTAATCAAGTAAAAGTGAAACCTCTGAATCCAATATAATCTAATATGCCTGGAGTGGCAGACCAGTTTACAAACATAATCCAATATCTATTTTTGGATTTCATAAGTGATATCAAACTGCTACAGATTTTATTGAGATAGCTGGATTTCAATAAGGCAACATGATATTGAAATTGTACTCAATGTTTTATTCCTGAAATTTTTTTTCAAAAGGACTTTTGAGTATAGATGTATTTCTCACTCTGTTATCAATGATGTGTTTGCTCCATTAGACATATGAGTTCTCTTTGCATAATTATTTAAAAATGATGTACTGAAAATTATAGGATTAATTCACAAATTCAGTTTTAAGAATTAACTTTTTATTACCTTGTTTTCATGGGATTGTTATGGTGGACAACCAACCTTGCTGGGGGAAAAAAATGAATATTATTGAAATAAAAGTAAATATCCAATAATAATAACCATTCAAATAAATAAATATTAGTACAAAAATAAATAAAGCATTGGGAAAGAATCCTTGAGATGTGGAATTCTGGCTTGAGAACAAAGACAGAGTGTCTGGAATGCTGGATACTTGCTCCAAAGGAAAACCTTGAGAGCACTGTTTGAACTCTTTTATCACCAAGATTCAAGGATAAGATAAAGATAGACAATAGGTGTAAACTTTGCCTACAGTAAACTCCCAAGTGATATCCAAGAGTAATTAATCACTAGCTGTGCTTCTCTGCACATAACTGGAACCTTGCTCTGCTAATAAAAGTGCTGGAGTGTCTGTGCTTTGGGGCTAGCTTGGCAGACACAGTCTGCTAGCTCCCTGACCCCAGCTTTCTCTTAAACTATTTGTCTTGTCTTTCTTATATCGTGGTACCCTTCACCGAGTCACCCACTTTACAGCAACATCTGGGGGCTTGACAAAGAAGGCTCTGATGGATCAGAAACTTTGAGGAATTTCAGTGCTGCTGATACCAGAGGTTGAAAAGGGGTGAGTATTCCCCTTTTGAAAATTCCTCCTTTGCTCTGGATAATTTTTAGCCATGGTAACCATGGGACAAACTTCTTCTTTGTATTTCCTATTTTTTCTCTTTCTATTTCTACATTCTTTGCTTCACTCTCACTGTGTAAATGTTAAAAAACAAAGTATAGAGGATTTATTTGCATTAGTACATTAGCATTGCTATTGGGTTCCCCAAAAAGGAACTCTTGACAGTAACCTATGGGGAAAGGTGGTTTCTCAATTAAAGAGGGAATATAGGAACAGAGAGCCTATTCCTATTCAAGTATGGTCATTATGTACCCTGATATTTCTGGCTCATGAGCCCTTGCATTTGGACTGTGAAACTGAAAAGAAAAGCACAGAAAAGGAAATTTCTCCATCCATTTTAGCAACTACCATGGAATAGGAACATGTTTTTAAAAAGAAAAAATCCCTGATCTTGATTGCCTGTGTACTCCAGTAGAGGTGGTGGGCACAACAGGCCCCAGAGGAATCCTCTTCAATTGAGGAATTAAAAAGACCTCGTACTTTTGCTCCTAACTTAGAAGAGGCTATGACCTGTCCTCTTGTAGCTAATATTACATTTCTAAATGTTTCTACATTACAAAAAGGCATCCAAGGGGCTCAATTAGCCAGAGATATAGATGCTTATATGTTCCCTGTCCAAGTGACCCCCATAGCATCTAATGCTGAAATGCCATAGGAAGGACAACAATTCACTCATACTCCTCTAAATTTTAAGATACTACAAGCATTAAAGAAGGCGTGTGATAAATAAGAACCTATCTCTCCATATACCTTGGGAATTTTGCAAGGGATCTTTCAAACTGAAAGGTTAATTCCTTGGGACTTTGATCAGTTGACTAGAACCTGCCTCATTGGCACTGAATTTTTACAATTTAAAACATGGTGGGCTTTTAAAGCTCATATTGTTGCATCCTGCAATGCCAATGCTAATCCTCCAATAAATGTAACATTTGAACTTATGGGTTCAGGAGAATATTAAGGTATTCATGCTCAACTTCAGTATTCTGATGTTGCTATAGTACAGTGCCATCTTTGTTGTTTGCATGCCTGAGGAAAAAAATCACTCCTCCAGGGTCAGTGGCTCCCTCATTTTCACATGTAAAGCAAGCCACCTCTAAACCATATGTTAATTTTATAGCTCACCTTAAAAAGACTCTTGAACTCACTGTGACAAACCCAGCTGTTCAAGATTTATTACTTCAAATTTTGGCCTTTGATAATGCTAACACAGAGTGTCAAAAATCCCTTAGATGCATGAAAATGGCTAGGGCCACTCTTGAAGAGTATATAAAAATGTGCCAAGATTTTGGTTTAGAGTGCCACAAGGCTCAATTATTAGCAGAGGCATTTGCCGGTATTGCCATAAAAGATAAAGTTTGTGGAACCTGTTTTAACTGTAGAAAGACTGTTCATTATAAAAAGGATTGTAAAATACGACCTCTTCAACAGCTCCACCTGTTCAAAATTCACCACAAATTAATGTTAATTCCACTCCCACAGCTTCCAGTTCCTCTGCAAACCTATGCTCCACCACCTAGGGATGTGCCCACCTAGACATTGCCTCTATAAAAAAAATATTACTTAAGAAAAAAATAAAGTCTGTCTAGCCAATTCAGGAGTGAAAGGGACTATTCCAGAAGATTTAGTGAGATTAATATTGGGAAGATCTAGCATTAGTTGCAGGGACATCACTAATCTGCCAAAGAGATAACTAAGATAAGGAAAACATTCTGGCAGCAACTTTGTAAACATCCTCTTGCCTCCATAACGATAAGGCTGTGGGATGATAGGGATTAATAAAATTAAACCATTGAAAGAGTAAGAAAACTTGGCAATACAATTTCGAGAAAAATTCTCAAAAAATGATAAAATCAAATATGTATGTTTCTATTGATGTGTTGTAAATTGTTTTGTGTTTGTCTGTTTGTTCAGTGTCAGTGTATATTTTGATGCCTTTGGATGATAATATTAAATTGATAAATGAAAATTATTAAAAGAGTTCTATTCAAATGACAAAAATTAAATAAGCACTTATATTAATAAATAAATATGGATATTAATTTAAAATAATAAAAATTGTTATAACCTAATTAAATCATTATATTAGCAAGTTTGTTTAGTGTTGAAGGTAACTGTATGTTGTAAGAAGTTTGCTTGGAAACAGTTTCCAAAATCATTTTGGTAACTTAAGTATGGAAGGTATATAGAATGAGCTTTTATTATTAAGGAAAAAGAAAGTAATTTTGTCCTAAGATAAAATGACTGGTTATTAAAACGAAGTAAAATGTGGGACAAAACATGAATGGAAACAAAAAGTGCAGAAAGCTTGTGGAAAAGGAATTTTGTGGTCAAAGTTAAGTAAGATTTAATGGGTCTATCTACAAAAATGTAAAAGCTTTAATGTCAAACAGCATAATAATATAAAGTTATATTCTTTCTCAAAATTTCTCAAGTCATTAATCTCTTTTAGTAAGTTTACAAAGAGTTTTTCTCCGGAATAATCAGTATGCGAAAAAGAAAATCTATTTTATCAAAGTAGCTTCTTGTACTTTAACCTTATCATTTCCTTGGAGAAACAAGTTTCATACACATAAATGTATTTTAAACTACAAACCAATACCTTGCTAGTTAACACTTTTCATATTTCAGGAAAAATAATGATAACTAAAATAGTAAACACATCAAGAATGTTTTTTAACAAATTAAAAGAGATAAAGTACATTCCAAAAAGTGTTGTATTCCTCCCTGGTGGAACTCGCCACTCTCCCAGGGACTGATGCATAAATCTTAAAATGTACTACCCAGGGAGTGTTGTGATCCTTCCTGAGGAGCCTGGCCCCTTCCTTGGGAATTAACAAAATACTCACAAGTTGGCATCTATAGTATCAAATTCATTACTCATAAACACAGTCGACCAAAACTGTAGTATCAGCTGCTAATTCAACACTTTCCAGCTAAAAGCTAAATATTGGTAAGCATGTGAATGTATGTGTCATAAAAGATTGGAATGTAACAGTTAACACAACTCTATAAACATTTCCAAAATTCTCTTACCCAAACTAGTTTATATATCATGTCATCTAAAATAAAGAAAAAGAAAAAGGGGAGTATGGATACCGCCTCTAGAAATACAATAACCTTAGCATTATATATTTTAAATTTTTTAAATTGTGATAAAAACAGCCTCTTAGCAGCTCAGAAACATTTCTCCCATCATCAGGAGAGTCATAAAATACAAGCTAAAATTCTGTACAAAATAATGTTAGGAGAAGGATCTTAGAAAGGACCCTGTGACCTTATAATGTTGGGGAGAGGGTATGCTGTGTACTTACCCCAACAGGGCTCCAATGGCTGCCGGCAAAAAATGTGAAGCTATACAATGAGCTGGAAAGGTCACCTATTCAATCCAATACCACAGATGGAGAAGATAATAATGGAGGAACAAATGAACTCCTGGCTGCCATCATGCCATAACACTATCCAAACTTAGGGAGTAACTTGGGGAAATCTTAAAAATTAAACCTAAAAAATTCATTAGTACACTTACTACTTTCATTATTTACCTTATAATGAAAGTCAGTACAGTTGGAATTAAATTAGAAATCATATCCTGGGACATATTCATAATCTTAGTCTTAACATTTTAGAATTACGAAAAGAATCCTTAGAAATATCTCAGAATAGATTAGAAACCTTTCCCAGACTAAAATTTTGGGAAGAAATTCATGACAAATTAAAATCATTAAATCCATTGAACTGGTGGAATAATCCCCATTTCCAAATAATTACTGGAGGAATAATTATAGTCTTAATATGCATATTATTTCTTTCAGTCTGCAGAAGGTGCCTCAGAAAGGAAATAAATAGCACAAAGAAACAATTGAATATTTTGAGCACATTATTCATCACTAATCCTGCAAAAAATAAAGGGGGAGCTGTGGGGAAGAATCCTTGAGATGTGGAATTCTGGCTTGAGAACAAAGACAGAGTATATGGAATTCCAGATACTTGCTCAAAAGGAAAACCTCGAGAGCATTGTTTGAACTCTTGCTGGTCCCAAGACTGAAGGATAAGGTAAAGATAGATAATAGGCGTAAATTTTGCCTACAAGAAACTCCCAAGTGATATCCAAGAGTAATTAATCACTAACCATGCTCTGCACATAACCAGAACCTTGCTCTGCTAATAAAAGTGCTGGGCTGTTTGTGCTTTGGGGCTAGCTTGGCAGAAATGTTCTGCTAGCCCCCTGACCCCAACTTGCTCTTAAACTCTTTGTCTTGTCTTTTTTATATTGCAGTACCCTTCGCCAAGTCACCCACTTTACAGCAACATAAAGCAGAATTAGTAAGGTTGAATCAGGTGTGCATTGAGCTAATGGGAGATCATTTCTTGGGGATTTGCTCTTTGGATGTAAACTTTGAGAAATGATGATAAATGAAAGTTCATTTTAAAGGTGAAAGGCAGAGATAGCAAATGAGCAAAAATCTTCTTCAAAGGTACTCTCAAGTATAAATTACCTAGCTTTTCAGGTTTTGGTCTCTCTGCAAATAGCATCCAGTTGAAAGTTATTCTTTAAATTAATTTTTTTCCTGAGCCTTAATTATACACGCAGTAAATATTAATATATCATTATGAGATAATTTTAGGAGATTCAGGATGAATCTAATAACTTTCTGTAATTGTACAGTGGGAAGATATTAATAGGGAAAATATCTGTTGTTATGAGCCAAAGAGTGTAAAAGGTATGTCTGGAGGGCTGGATGGATCTGAGAGTGTAAGAGCACATGGAGCAAGTGAGGTAACATTAGAGAGTCCTTCACAAGGATTACAGAATTGGAATTCACTCCATAATGAGTGTTGAGCATTCACTAAAACCATGTGAGGTTATATCAAGCTGTCATCTCCTGAGGACATCTGTAATTATAGTAAGTGAAAATCAAATTACACAAAAACTAACAATATCAATATAAATTAATACGTGAAGTTTTATTAAGAATCAGTTTGAACATAATCATAGGTATGTGGGTATATATAGATATATATATATATAGATATATAGATATATCTCAGTTTATCTATATATGATAAATTTTCCATTGGAGGATAGATAAATGCTTTTTTTAGAAATAATCTAGATAATTATTTAATAATTAGATAATAATCTAAGATAATAATTATTAACTAAAAATAAGGCTTTTTTACAACTTTATTTTTGGAGAAACTTTAGATTCACATTCACAGAAAATTTAAATCTAAAGTACAGGGAATTTCCATATAACACCTTACATGGAATTTCTCCTATTATTGACATCTAGGATTAGTGTGGTACATTTATTACAGTTGATGAAGCAATATTTAATAATTGCTGCTAGCTAAATTTATAGTTTACATTATGGTTTACAAAGTGTTTTACAGATACATAGGAGTTGACAAATGTTCAATGTCATGAGTGTGACATTACAATATTATACAGAAGAATCTCACTGCTCCATATATGCCCTGTTCCACCCATTTCACAACTAAAAGATTGGCTGCCATTTTAAAAAATCAGAAAACTACAAGTGTTGGATTGAAAGTGGAGAAATAAGAATATACTTTGTTGGCACTAAAGAGAATAGATCTGCCACTTTGGAGGAAATTTTTGGCAGCTCATCAGAAATCTAAGAAGAGAATTTCTATATAATCTAGCAATCCCAGAACTAGATGTATACTCAATGGAATCAAAATCCCTGACAAAAACAAATAGAAGCACACCAGTGTTCATAACAGCGTTATTCACAATTGCCAAAAGTTGGAAGCAACAAAGCTCTTCATCAACAGATGTTTGGAAAAGCAAAATATGGAATATACATACAATGGAATATTATTCAGCTGAAAGAAGGAATGAATTTTGACACATTAGAAAACATGAATGAAACCTAAGAACTTTATGTTACATGAAATTAGCTAACACAAAAGGAAAAATATTGCATGATCTCATTGATACGAAATAAGGACTGTTAGCAAACTCATGGAGGTAGAGTTTGGAGATAGGTTGCTAGAAGATAGGAGGGGTTTAGAATTGGTGAGCTGATTCTTATTCTATACATTATTTATAATTTTGTTGATTATAATTGTTTGGAATGGATGGAGGTGATGGTTCACAATAATGTGAATATAATTAATGATTCTGAAGTGTGAGCATGTACATGGTTGAATGTGGAAGGTTGGGTCTTTACATGAGAATAGAAGCAAATTTAGAGGATAAAATGATCAACTCTAAGACTAAGTGAATTCTGGTGTGTCTGAAGATTGTAGTTTAGAATGTAAATATAAGAAACTTCTTACAGGATCTATATTAATGGTACATTTTTAGCAAAGGGTATTGGCAGTGGTTTGATATATAGGAGAAAATGCACCTAAAACATAATTCTATGGGATATGAATACATTCATATTGTCATAGGTATGGCTTCTCAGTAGATAGTATCTAGAGAGCAGCTAACAAAATATTACATTTCCATCCTGTTGTAACCCTGCTATTTTCTCATAATAAAATGGCAAAAATCTCTGAAATATATGCCATGCCTACATAAAGAAAACAAGCCTATATGCCACATCCTCAGTCTTAATGATTGTATTTATAAACCTTATCCCTGCAAAAATTAAACTCAGCTTAATTATAATTAATGCCTAATAGTTATACCCTGCACAACTACTTATTAATCAAATGTGGCCCCTCTCAAAACCAAACTCTGATAATAAACTCACCACCTTCCCCCAATGTGGGACATGACTCCTGCATTTGAACCTCCACAGAACTGATGAATGATTACTAAGCATGGATCAGCAAAGTGTTTGGAAAAAGACCTTGACCAAAAGGGGGAAACAGTAAATAAAAAAGAGTTAGTTTTTATGGCTAAGATATTTCAAAGTATGTTGGGAGATCTTTCTGGAGGTTATGTTTATGCAGGTCTCAGAGAGACTTCACTGCCACAGTAAATAAAGCATCAAATAAGAGTGCTTCTGAGGGCTTTATGAACATCTGGACAACAAAGGCAAGGCAAATAGCCTCATGCAGTGGACCCTATCTGGGAATATATGACAATCTATCTCCCCAATATAGCATAGTTGTAGTCATTTATATTTCCCCTAACCATGATTCTTCTATTCTTTATTTGAATCTATAATGTTAAATGTACCTATTAAGTACATGTCTCATAGACATAAATCTTCATACTGAGTGTCAGTTGAGCTCTCAATCCCTCAATCACAGAGCAATGGACAATTCCTACTCTCCAGTTATTTGTGCTTGTCCTAGACAACCAACAAAATAATGCTGAAGGACAGACCTATCCCCAAAAATGGGATATATTTGCAGCTGTGGAAAAAATATTTCCTTTCATCTATCCCATGGTTTCTGAGTCCCTTCTCAGCCTGGGGCTGTTGTAACAGTTGTACCTAGGAATTGTTGATTGAACAAGTTTGGGGGTGTGTGAACAAGGACCAAAGTAAATTAGTTGTTATTGTTTTTGTTATATTGTGTTGATGGAAGAACATGTAATGCTAATATAATGATATTGGATGCCAGGGGTTCAGAAGGCATAGGGTGATGAATGCATGGAACAGGACATATTTGGGATGGTGAGATTCTTCTTTTTTTTTTAATTTATTTTTATTGTGGGTAAAAATCAAAATTCTCACAATACATACAAACATTTGCAAAATGATATATAAATATATATGCATATATGTGTATTTGCTTACAAAAATGTTATTTATATATATATATATAAATAAAATATTTATACATATATTTTAAGAGGTGCTTAGATTACCCAAAATATTACATGGAACCTTTTTAATACTACAATGACAGATACATGATATAAAACATTTGTCAAGGGCTATGGATCTGTACAGCACAAAATATAAAATACAATGTAACTATATTCTTTGGTTAGTAACAATGCTTTAATATTTGTTCATCAAATCTAACAGATATACCACACTAATCTCAGTAGTCAATAATAGGGAAAACTATTTGTGGGTGTGTGGAAGGTAATATGGGAATTCCTATACTTCTGGGGTCATTTTTCTGTAAATGTAAATATAAAATGTATCTAAAAGTAATGTTTAAAAATAATTTCACTCATATTTAAATATATTCCATTATTTCTATTACCCCTATTTTATTATGTTCCATGAAAATAATTAAAGCAAAAGTTTGTGTTGCAGTTTTACTTTCATAAGTATGTTGAGAGACCTTCCTATTTTCCCACCTAAGTGCCCTAGAAGGCATGTGATACACCTGTAATACAACTCTGAGTGAAGTACCCCCTATCTCAAATGAAATAGTCAAGCTCATATTCGAGTAAGAGATTGAGGGCAATAGATTCTAAAATATTTTGTATCTTACCTCTGGAACTGAACTTGTCACTTAATTAAAATCACTGTGAATATTATACATTTGAGTACTTATGCCAGCTCATTAATCTCTTCAATTTCACAGGAGATACCCATGGAGAAAACACAATATCACTCTTCTGCAACAGAAGAGCAACAGATGAGATGTTTTTTTCTCATAAAATTCAAGTGAAAGTTTCTGGAACAACAAACTTCCTGATAAAAATGACTACATGTAAGCACTTTGACTTGTAATAAAAGTGATCCCTCAGTGGAAAAATAACATGGTATAGAATTGGAAAAGGATCACAATAATTATTTTTTAGTACCTAACCCTAGATCTGATATGTACTACCTATATAGCTTTAGGTTAATATCTTAATTCCCCTGAAATCCAGGTTCCTCTTGCTGAAAAGAAAACTTTTATAATTCCTCAAATATTCAATAAATATGTATTTAATAAAATAATAGAAGACATAAACTATGAAAAATTATAAGTCTTTAACAATATTACTGTGGTTCTTATTTAAATTTTAAGCTGCCACAATTCAAAATGGCATGAGAGATAAATTGAAGCTCATTGAGAATCTCATCAAGAGGATAAATTTATGGATAAAAATTATTAACCTGAGAGTTGGGGCAGTAGACAGATAACTGCAATATTCTATATGAATGAATATTTAGAGGTCTGATAAAAGTAAATGTCACAGGTTTTGAGTTTTATGTGCTCTTTCCTTGCCTTGGAATCTCATATACTAATCTAAGGGCTAGTACCTGGCTATTTAAGTGAGAAATAATTAGAATAACTTTTTAAAAAATACATGGATGCCTTGATCCCACACAAAGAAATTATGACAGTGGATAAGTAATGTTGGTCATGGAATCTGAATAAAAAGAAGATATAAAGAAATATGATATCAGTAGGTAGACATTTAGAAATAATTGATCTAATAATTAAAAGCAATCCCAAATTGGTGAATAGATTCAATGCAAAACAATTCAAATTTAAACAAATTTTTTTTGCAGAAATAGATGAGCTGATTTTACAATCTATATGCAAAACAAAAGAAGATAATGAAAATAATTTTGAAAAAAAGTACAAATTTAGAGAACTCCCATATCTAATTTTAGGTTTTAAAAAAGCTAAGATAATCAAAAGAGTGTGGTATTATTGAAAAGATAGATATCTTGAATAACGGAACTGAATAGAGAGTTTGGAAATAGATTCACACATATATGGTGAAGATTAGTGCCACCAAAATTTTGAAAGATGCAGGGGTGATTATTCCATCACATTACTATTCAACATTCCTATTTGGCCTACACAGAAAACAGATGGATCTTGGAGGGTGACAGTGTATTATCATAAACTAAACCAGATGATTACTCTAATTGCAGTTACTGTTTCAGATAAGTAACAGCTTGATAAATTTAAACATTCCCTAGATGTATGGTATGAAGCTATTGATTTGGCAAATACTTTTTTTTTTTCAGTATTTGTTGGTTTAGCAAAATACCTTCACTGTCGTTCCTCAGGGGTATAACAAATCTTCACCTTCTGTTATAATATAGTCTGCTGGTATATTATTCAAATTGACTTTCAAAACTCACAACACCTGACCATTAAGGAGAAGATATGCTGATTGGACTTAGTGAGCAAAAAGTACAACTGCTCTAGACTTATTGGTGAGACATTTGTACATCAGTAGATGTGTAATAATTTCAACAAAAATCCATGTACCCCCCATATTAGTAAAATTTGTAGGCAAGCAGTAGAGAAGGCAAAGTGATGAAATCTGATTCCTAGTCAAGGATAATATGTTGCATCTGCTCTGACATACAACCTAAAAAGGGTCAGAATACCAAGTATTCCTGCAAGCAGCTTGGAACCAACACATTTCTCATTTAAATGTGCCACTATGACACATTTATTGAGTAATGTAAAAAGCTGCTAGTTTTGAGTGGGGACTGGACTATGAGGAGCCTCTGCTATTTTGCCACTGTCCAATGGTGCTTGAAGACTATGTGGCATATAAGGATGTTGTTTGGAGACTTTGTCAGGCCTCTAAATGAGAACCACAGAACAGAAATGTGGGATTTGGGGACAAAGCTTGTCATCCTTTGCAGATAATTACTGTCCTTTGGAGAAAAAACTTTTAACCTTTTACTAGGCCATAGGGGAGACTGATTACTTACTCATGGGACACCTAGTACTGTGAGAACTGTGTTGCCCATTGTGAAATATCTGACTCATTAAGCCATTAAGTTGGGCATGCGCTGCAGCTCTCCATCATCAAATGGAAGTGGCTTATAAGATATGATTTTTAGGTCCTGAAGGCACAAGTAAGTCACTGAAAAATTGATTCAAATACCCACTGACTCCATTCCTTCCACCTTGTGTTTTCTCACCCAGCCTGGAGCATTGGCTTCTTTGGGAGTTCCTTATAGGAAGTGAAAACTTGGGCCTTGTTTACAGAGTGTTTTATACAATATAGATACAGCACCCATAATAGACAGCTGTAGTATTACATCCCCTTTCTGGTATATTAATAAAGTAGAGTTGTGGAGGAAAATCCTCACATAGTCTAGAACCTAAGTTAGAGTACCTGGTAGTTTATATTGCTTCGAAGGAAAAATCACCAGATGTGCATTGTTATCAAATTCAGGAGCTGTGACCTGTATTATGGTTGGGTTGTCAGGGTTTTAAAGGAACAGGGGATATTGGGACTAACTGTTTCTTGGGGACAGGTGTGTAGATAGAACTTTCTGAATGGGTGAAAATACAGAACATATTTGTGTCCCATGTAAATGCTCACCTGAATTTTCTTTAGCAGACAAAGATTTTATAATCAAGTGGATAGGAAGATGTGTACTGTTAATACCATAGAGCCTTTTTCCCAGCCATTGCTTAAAAGACTCAGTACCAAAGTGTCTATGGTGTTTTGGATGCAGATTATACATAGCCTCAGTGTCATGGATTTCCACTTACCAAGGCCAACTTGAGCAGAGCCATTGCTGGGTATCCAGTATGCCAGCAGCAGAGATCAACACTAGGACCCTGATATGTTTTCATTCTCCAATGTGTTCACACCATTACTTGATGTCAGGTTGAGTATATTGGACCACTTTTATCATTGAAGGGACAGCATTTTGTTCTTACTGGAAAATATCCTTACTCTGGATCCTGATTTGCCTTCTTTACACCAAATATTGTTTCAAACACTACTTTCTATGTGCCATTTAGAATGCCTTAACCATACTCATGGTATTCCACAAAAATTGCTTCTCCTCAAAGCAATCACTTTACTGCAAAGGAAATGTGAGTTGTGGGACCATGTTCATGGGATTAGCTGACCTTAGCATGTAAGCCATATCTTGAAATGGATAGATTGATAGAACCATGGATGGTGTTTTGAATACTCAATCACAATATCAACAGTAGAGCAATGCCTTACAGGGGTGGGTAAATATTCTTCAAGGACTGTATATCCTCTAAATCAGTGTATACTCTATGGTGCTATATTTCCCATAGCTGGCAGTCACAGACCTGGGATTATAGAATGGAAATGGGAGTGGCACCAAGCATTATTTTCCATGTGATCCACTAGCAACATTACTGGCAGTTTCTGAATGAACACCAGTGTTCGCTTTGAAAAATATTGATGTACATCACTAAAATAATATGACATGGTTCTCATTCTGTCATGATTTGTAGTTGAAGCTTAGCTTTGATCCAGAAACAGCATTATCTAATCTTCCAATGACTGGTACCCAGATGGTCAGTATTTCATTTGATAGTGGCCACCTGTCATTATTGGGGCCTGAAACAAGATGTGGATGTGTGATATATTTTAACAGAATATTGCTAGCTCTCCAGGGATGCTCTAAATCTAAATCTTCCCTTCCTCCATGAAAGAATCCTTGTTCTTTACATACTCTTATTACAATGCAATTTTGAAACTGTATTTTTTTTTCCTTGTGTGAGTTTTTTAAAGTATTTTTTTTACTTTTTAAAAGATACTTAGTTTCTACTAGTATTTGACCTCAGATCTATCGGATTCCAAAGTCCATGATCTCTCACTCCACTCTTTCTTCAAACTGAAATTTTATTACTCGCTTTCAAAATATATTGGGCCTCCACAGTTACTATCAGACCACCCTGTTTTATTTATTTTATAGTATGTGTTTCTTTCAGGAATTATTTTTTGCATTTACTGATTCACTTATTTATCACCCATCCCCCTTCACTTGACTAAAATCTCCTTAGAGGGAGGGACTTTGTTTCAGTCACCATTGTAATGTCACCCTTCAGGACACCACCTCCCACATGGTGGTTTCTAAATAACTCCTTCTGCAATAAGTGAATGAATGTATAAATATCTTCTACATACCCACTCCACAGATACACACCACAGCATCTATGAGTTCTGTTGATACAAAGAAAAAAAAATAGCCAAATTTGAAATATGGAACTTTTCAAAAATACAGTAAAATAGAAAGAAGAACATGAAGAAATCCATGTAATTTCCAAATAGATTCAATAACTGTTAATATTCTGCCATATTTGTTCTCACTCCTTTTCTCCCTCTCTTCCTCCCTAATTCCCACTTTATTTCAGAAAGTAAACACATCAAAAATTGACAACCGATTAATATTTAGAAGATATAAGGAACTGCTGGACCAACAAGTAAAAGATGAGAGCCCCAAGAGTACAGTAGAAAAACAGTTATAAGAAGAGATGATCAACCACACTAGCTTTTGTATAAATGCAAATTAAAACATGATGCACCATTTTATACTTATCTCTTTAGCAAAAATCAAAAATAATACCAAATGTTGGTAAGAATATGGAGAAATAGGACACTTGTGCAATGAAGATAGGCATAAAGAGTGGCATGGCCTTTCTGCATGGTGGGGAAATTTAGAATGTATATACCCTATGACCTGGCAATGATTGTCCAAGTTATGTCTCAGAGAAACAAGTACAGAGAGACAGGAGTGAGGTATGATTATGTTCATCACAGGATTGTTTCTATAAGGAACTTGGAAGCAACTGAAGTGCACTTTGCTAGGGAAATGATTAAATAAAGTCTTGTGGATGTGTACTATGCCAAAAGACACAGAACTATATGGATAAATGTTTAAAAATCAGGAGAAGAATGAGACTGTAATATACTATCACTTATATAAATATAAAACATACAAACACAAAACACTTTTTATTTTATTTTTCAGATACATATATATCCAAATGTTCTAGAGTGCATTTCTATTTGGAAGGGGAGATTGGAAATGAAAGGAAGAAATAAAATGAGAGGGACCTTGAAGGGATAGAAAATCATAGCATACCATGAATTTAAGAATGTGAATTTTTTTAAAGGTTTTAAATAAAATAAAAGTGAAAATTAAAAAAAAAAAGATACTTAGATTACACAAATGTTACACAAAAATTGTAGGGAAACTATCTTTAAATGGTGTAACTTCATCCAAGATGAATTGGGCTTTCATGGCCACTTTGGGGAATGTTTAACCTTAATAAAATTGTTCACTTGGGAGTCACCTCAGAAAATAAAGAGAACAGGATTTCTCAAAACCCATGGGCAAAATTTTGTATTGGTATGCAAAGGCCACCAAATGATATTCTGAATTTAAAATTGCTACACTTAAGGTTAATTTGACACAAATGAGAAATTTGACAAAATTAAGCTATGACTAGACTCATTTACCCTACTAAATCATCCTCCTTCTTGTCCTGTAGATTGAAAAATTGAAGGGAGAAATAGACATATCTACAACACTTTTGGAGACTTCAATACACCAGACACATAAATAAATGGAATATTTAGAACATTTAGATGATCAATGAGGAAACAATGGACTAGAAAAATATTATAAATTAGCTAGACATGACAGACATATATAGAACATTGCTCACCTGAACAGCAGGATATAATCTTTCTCAAGTATGCATGAATCATTCTCCAGGAGAGACCACATATTGGGTGACAAAACAAATCTCAATAAATCAAGAAAGATTGGAATTATATATAGCATAATCTCTGACCATAAGGGAATGAGGCTGACGATCAAAAACAGGTGGAGAGGTGGGCAGATGTGGCTCAAATGGTTGGGCGTCCATCTCCCATATGGAGGGACCTGGGTTTGATCCTTGGGACCTCCTGGTAAAAAAAAAAAAAAAAAAAAAAAAAAAAAAAAAAAAAACATGTGGAGAACTGGAAAATTCACAAGCATGTGGTAGTTAGAAAGACACACTTAAACCATCATTGGGTCAAAGAAGAAATTGCAAGGAAAATTAGTAATTTTCTCAAGATGAATGAAAACAAAAACACAACATATCAAAAACTAAGGGATGGAGCAAAGGCACTGCTAAGAGGAAATTTATACTCCTGAATGCTTACATTAAAAGGATGAAAAAGCTAATAAAAAACCTGACTGCATACTGGGAAGAACTAGAAAAAGAAAAGCAAACAAATCCCATTTCAAGCAGAATTGAAAGGAGAAGTAAAGAAATAACAAAGACTAGGGCACAAATAAATGGAATTGAGAATTTAAAAAAAAATAGAGAAAATTAACAAAACCAAAAGGTGTTTTTTTCTCCACAAAGACTGTGATGTTCTGAGTCTCACTGTCAGTCATCCTTTGTCCTTAGTTTTTCTGTCATGTGACAATGTACATGGTGACACACAGTTGTGAACTTTAAAGGGTTTGCTCTTTTTGAAGATGTTAGAACAGTATTTAGCACAACAGTGTGTGCTCAACAAATATGACCCAATATTATTCCTGTTTTTTCTTTGCTGTTGGTGATAAACTGAAGGGGTCCATGGACTGAAATGTTGAGGACTGAAAAAGAAGTTGAAAGCCATAGAACCTAAAAGTTGTCATTTTATACCTGATCTTATTAACTGAATGATCTTGATTGATTCTACCTGCACATCTTCTTAGTAAGTGCATAATTCCATCATCAGGAGGCTTTAAACATGACCTTTTGTTCTCCCTGCTTCACAGGACAGTTGAAAAAGCATAAAGTTGTCACTAAAACAGTATGAACACTTTTGAATATGTGCTTTACAAACAGGCTTAATCATCACCAAGTTCTAATTGCTATAACACTCTGTCATGTAGCAATAAGACTTAGAGGGAAAGTCATTGTATATCTTTTGTTTTAATTCTTCAGCAATGAGTACAAACTGTTGGGGTGAAGACCACCTTTCCTAAATTCTACTTTCTAGTCATAATTGATTTCCATTTAGGCCCATCTATATGCAATCAATAGAAAAGGAATTAATTTTCTTATGTACTTATGCAGAACATAGCAAGGGTCATATTTTACTAATTTTAAATAGGAACTCCAAGAACTAAAATTTTACAGCATGGCTAAATTTTCTGTGCTAAGTGTCCAGCTGTTCTTTCCATCAGTGCTAGGTGTTTTGAGCCCATCTCTTTTTCACACCCAGTCACGTTGTCTGCCACATGCTCCTCAAGAGAAAGCACATTCTCATCTCTCATGAACCAACTATTGATAACTTTTATATTATGGTGCTATATGAGAAAACCAAAGAAAAGAGGTCTCCTATTAAACCTGCAATTTCTTCTGCATTAATTCCCTTTTGTACCATAAGAAAACTTTAAGATTTCTCTAGTCTTCCATAAGCGTCTGCCTAGAAACAAAATTTTTTAATTAGACCGACTCTGATCTTGAACAGAAGAGGCTAAAAACGAAAACTGCTATCTGCCAATAAGCTCTTTATTTGTGTATCTTTGTTTCTAAGTTGTGAAGACTCATAAGTATCATAAAGGTCTCCAGCTTATACCATATTCAGTTGTTTTAAGTAGCTTAAAAAGGGGGAAGAACTATGGACTAGAGTGGACTTGATGGTATTCTGTTGTTCACATATGGTGATTATAGCAATGGAAGAAATTATAACAATGAGGTGGAGCCAGTGGCCACTTGATACTTTGGGGGCAGGGAGGGGATGAGCAGTTGAAATATAGGGGCTTCTTTGGGATTTGGAGGTTGTCCTGAGTACCGTTGTGGCAACTGATGTAGGCCATTTTAAATCAGCACAGACCACTCAGAACTGTGTGGGAGAGAGTGTGGTTTACGGTGTGAACTGTGGTCTATGGTTGGTGGCAAGGCCCCAGGATGTATAAGTCCATTGAGGGTGATGGGCCACACTTGTGGGAGATGTTTGTGTGGGATGTGGTGGGAGGTGTGGAAGGTGGGCAACATGGGAATCCCAGTGGGTTCTGTGTAATATTTTGGGTAATCTAAGCACCTCTTAATATATATATATATATAACATTTTTGTAAGCAAATGCACATATATGCATATATATTTATATATCATTTTGCAAATGTTGGTATGTATTGTGGAAATTTTGATTTTTACCCACAATAAAAAAAATAATAATAATAAAAAAGTAAAAAAAAAAAAAGACCAAATCATAGCCTAAAAACTTTTCAGCATATGAAATCTCACTAGGATTCTGGAAAGAGCTTTCAGTTTTTTAACAGAGTAATTATTCAATACAACTAGAGTCACCTATTCTTAGGCTGACAGGACAGATGTAAATTGGGACTGTCCCAGGCAAATCAGGAGCTATGACCACTGTATCTGTTTGATAGGGTCATCATATTCCCTCAAAGAATTCTTCCTGATCATGGTCTCTTTATTCCCTACAAGGACACAAGAAGCAGGGTTTTCTGGGAATATTTGCAGAGATACCACCACCTGCCATATCAAGTGGCTCCTCAAATCTCCAACCTGTTTTCTACTACTCCCTTTCAGGCTCAAGAACAGCTCCTCAAGGTAAAGTAGCCCATTTTGCATTTCTGGGGAAAATATAAGGGGGCTCTTTGGTCTCACTTCTTTCGGAGAAAAAAAAACATGGGTTTCTTTCTCTTCCTTCTTTTAGTTAAATGAAAATAAAGGCTTCACTCATTCCATGGTGCCTTACTTGTTGGAATATTAGTACAATTATCAACACACTCATTCTCCTATTGAAAAAAAGACATGAGTTTTCTGCAGGTTTTCTCATAAGAATGAAACCATATAGCTACTGTTGGCCCTTGATTCTTTTATTGGATCAGTAAGACAATTTTCAGTTTCTCAGCTAAAGTAGCAGAAATTGTAATACTTATATATAAAAAAGTACATTCTCCACTCTAGCACAAATGTTAACACAGTCTAACACAGCAGAGAGCTATGAACTTTCAGAGGAAAACATACAGCTACTTTTGATGGGTTAATAGTCCTCGAAGTAATCAAATGCCAAGTTTCTAGATTCATTGAACACGTCATGTCCTTCTTCATCTGAGATTATGAACCATTTTAATTTTCTCAACATGCCCAAAGTCAAAATTTATGTGATAAAAGCAGGTAAAAGTGCTTTTATTACCAAACTGTTAATACTTCATTGAAACAAAGAGGAATTCATGATTTATAAAACATAATTATATATACACATACCTCTCTTGTTTATAGATCAAGAGAGGTTCATTCTTTTAAATGATTTTGAGAATTGAAAAAGGAAGCACTGCATACTCATACCTACTCTGAAAACCTATAAGCATTTCCTAGACAATTGAATTCTTAAATATAACAAAAAAGCCAATTTGATGCAGGTATTTAATACCCCTACTCTTCATATTATTTTAGATCAAATACTTTCTGACATGGAAATTCATACTTTAGCCTCACAGCTTTAGTAAGAGGAAAACTGTGGATACAGATATTTCTTTCTGGAACTTGAATTTAAACAACAAAAATAACATAAAATGAGTTATTAAATCACTTAATCAGCTTAATCTTATTTAAAATATGTTGTAAAACTAGTACTGTCAGCACTATAGTGTTTTGTTTCCCTTCTACTTCCCATCCTTTGTTAGAGAAATGTTACAATGCTAATTTGTTTCTTTTGGAAAACTCATCCTGATTCTTGCAATTATATAGAAAGATCAGGACTTCCCATCTGTCAACAGATTACTTAAAAGCAACAGGCTTTTCTTCCAATCATAATAAAATATTTTAACAAAGTTATTGCTACAAATGACTGGGAAGAGGGTAGATTAAATACTCCAAAATCTATTAAGACTCTGAAACTATTACACTACAGAAACCTCTCCAATGTGTCATCCTACTGACACATTACTCTGTTTTTTTATGATTGTGATGATTTACATGAACTCCATATTCTTAGCTGCTGTTTCTACAGTACAAGTGATTGTATAACAATTAGTCTTACCAAAGGGAAGAAAAAGCTAAGAATTAACCCTAAAAGCAATGAGAGAAAATGCTCTATGCACTAGCATTTCACAGATGTTAGTCATTGAAAAAAAAAATAGTTTCATTCACCAAAACTCTAGCATGGATGTAATAGGCAAGTTGGAAGATGACCATTAAGTGGGGGGTTTACTAATATTTCTTCCTAACTTCATGCGAAGTTTGTCCCATTTCCCTGCATGATATTGGCTGCAGAACTGGAGCTCTATTCAAGGGGCAACTTAATTTTTCAGGGATATCATATGCAAAAAATCTCTGATTCTTTTATATATAAAAAGACTTGAAACCAGAAACCAGTGGCTTATTCTAACGATGGGAACTATGAATTTCTAATATTAGTACAAAGAAATAAAAAGTATTAAAATAATGTGCTTACTGAGACCTACAATACAAGGAAAGTGACAAAGTAGATGAGTCAATTCTCAAAGAAAAGAACAATTTTAAGTGTAATCTGATCTCTCCTCCTTTCCATAATCTGAGGACTCCTGATCCAACTGGAAGATAGAAACAAAGGGAAGATCAATTTTCCTGTACTGTTTTAAATCTGTAAACCAAACTTCTCATGGTCCAGATACTGAATTAAGAGGGAACATAAGTATATCTGCCACAGAGATCACTTATGTATAAACTGTGTAAGTAGAAGGTAATAATAACCTTCAAGAGAAACTACTTCTGGTTAGGATGTGATATTCTATACTCCTGTTAAAGATTTTCTTGATCCTTAATAGGTCTCTTGATATGTAATGAAGGGAGCAGGTGTAGCATAGTGGTTGAGTGCCTGCTTCCCATGTACAAGGTCCTGGGTTCAATCCCCAGTAATTCCTTTAAAAAAAAAAAAGAAACAAGAAAAATTTACTTCTCCTAAGAAATAAAAACAATTAAAATATTGCTGTTATCCACAACTAAATAAGGAAAAGTGCAAATGTGCTGTGTGGGGAGCATAAAAGTACACCCTCTTAAAGTAAAAGGCTGACATATTAAAAGAGCTTAATCAGGCTTTTTTTTAAAAAGTTAGTATTTGGTTAAGCAGATAAAAAAAAGAACTCTAAAAAATTGTTGATTCATATTAGGCACTTACAATCATTGTATGACAATAATAAAGTTGAATCCTGCAATAGAAGATGAGTTTCAGAGAAATAGCTATCCTAAGGATTTCTATTTCTTTCATTAAATAAATGCTCTTGTAGGTCCTTTTCAAATTTATAGTTCTATAGACTTTACCTACCCTGATCTCTTACAATTATTACTCTGTATTCATTTGCTATTATTCAAAAAGTCAATGTGAGAAAAAACAAATCAAATCTCTCAATGTGGGTTTTCTCATTTTAATTTCTATGTTTCCAATTAAGCATGGCCTGAGTGAGGATTTAATTCATTCACTTTCATTCAACCTTTCTTATTTAAGCACAAGGTTATATAAAGCAAAATATAATTTATCTAAAATTATTGTAACATAGAAACAGGGGTTGAATAATCCAGTAAGAGAAAGGATCTGTGCTCCTCAAGGGAGAATAGAATCACATCATGATAAACATGATTATATGAATGTGTCCAATAACTGCATTATTTCTCTTTAGGCCACAAAACAAAACTCATCAGATCTGGGTTCTCCATTCAGATGCCAAGCTACCATATACAATGGTTAGACAAGCAAGTCCTCTAAAGGTAGCACTGTTTTCAAGCCTCATTCCAGCTATGAAGACCAGAAACTTAGTACCAGATTTTAGTCACATCTATGGTATCAAGTTCAAATTCTTATCCTTTCCACTAAGTTCACTTAAATTTCTAGCAAGCTTCCTAAGGACCAACATCAAAGGCAAGTAATGACAGCAAAAGTCAGTCTGTCTTTTCAGGGTCTGAATCATGATCAGAATTCACATACTGGGGGGGGGGGCAAGATGGCATTAGTGTAGGAGGGCACACACTGCAAGCTCCCAGAGCAAGGCCGATAGTGGATGGGGTCCTGCCCAGGGGTCTGTGCTGTGCACGCGTGGAGTGAGTAGCTTGGGACATATATCTGCGCGGATCAATGGCGTGGACGGAACGGTAGAGATTCATGAGTTTTAAGGCTCCCGGTGGTGTTTGGCACAGATGGCTGAGCCCCGCGGTTAGGGAGGAAAAATAAAATAAAATAAAACGGCCATTTGGAGCTGTGAGCAGGGCGAAAAAGTTTTATTTTCTGGGGATCTGGCTGCCTGGTGCCCCTTGGACCTTGTGTGAACAGAACAAAGGAGCTAATCAGCACCCGGTGAACTGGAGGGGGGAATTCTGGTCTGGGAACAGAGCTGATTTCCCTAGCCACCCAGGGATAAGACCTGGGCCACTGAGGAGCCAGAAAAAAGGGACACTTCCCAAAAGAGGGAGGATTCTGTTAGAGGACAGGGAAGGGTATTTTATATTTTTAGACATCGACCTGGCTACCTGCACCACCCCATAGCTTTGGGGTGCAGATAAGCTGACATGAAGCAGCATTAGGCTGAGAGCAGAAGTGAATCTGTACTCAAACTGATTTACTTAGGTGCCCAGTGACGCTCGAGCTCTGCTCCAGAAGGGGCGGAATCGGCCGTCTTTAGCATTCCTCACTGACTAACAACAGAGCTACAGCTAACCTGGGGAGTCTGGAAAATGGGACGTGCTTGATTAATTTCCACGGGCCCAGCTAGGGTCCCTTCCATAAGGGGGTTGGTCTAGAGGAGGAATTATTTTGGGTCCTGCATTTGGCTAAAAAAATAAAAATTAAAAAAAAAGTGAGGTCACCTCAACAAATGAAAATTAAATTCTTTTTAATTTAGTTTAATAGCTAAAAGCTGCTTCAGGACCTGCATATAGAAACCTGTGGGGAAATTGATAAACACAAGTAGGCAGGAAGTATCCACGTGGACCCTAGGGAAATCATTGACCCCTCTTAGCTCTGTTTGACTGCTTGCCTGTGTGGATCTTTGGTTTCTCTCTGTTTCTTTCTGGTCTCTTGCTATTCTTTCCACTTTCCTTCCCCCTTCCTTTTTCCTTCTATTTTTTTTTTTAATTAGGTGCTGTCAGCTTGTTGCTTCGTTGCTCGGCTTCTTTTACAGTAATTTACCACTCGCTGTATATATTGATTCTGTATTACAAACTATCGCTTATCCTTCCTGCATCTTTCTGCCTTCTGTTTTCTGTTGTGGCTCTGAGAGACAACATTTTTTCATAGGCTCACAAATTAAGGGTGTCAATTTCTATTCCATCTATTTTGTTTTCTTCTTTTTTTTTTATTAGTATTAACTTATTCCTTTCAAACCTTTCTTTACTATTTCTCTCCCTCCTCATAATTCTAGCCTTCTAAATCACTATAAATATATTCCTCCATTTGTTTCCCAGTCCATTGTAGGAACTTCATATTTTTTCCTAGTACTCTACACTGCCTACACAAGATAAATATTCATATCATTAACTCTCATTTTGCCCCTATTCTGACTTTTATCAATATTACTAATTTCCTTCTGCCTTCCTTACATCTTTTGATTCCTCTGGCCCTAGCCTTTTGCCTTCAAGGGAACATAGAAAGAAGCAAGGAAATAAAATAAGAAGAAAAACTGCCAAAGAGAAAAGGTAACTCACACGCAGAACCAACAGCTAAATAAAATTCTAGAGCATAGAGAAAAGCTAATCAACTGAACAAACCCATCATGAACATGGGAATCCTTGTGGGTTCCATATAATATTTTGGGTAATCTAAGCACCTCTTAAAATATATGTGTATATATATATATATATAAAAATAACATTTTTGTAAGCAAATACACATATATGCATATATATTTATATATCATTTTGCAAATGTTTGTATGTATTGTGAGAATTTTGATTTTTACCCATAATAAAAAAAATAATAAATAAATTTTTAAAAAAGATAATATGATGACCAGAGGGCAACAGAAAAATAAAAATGACTCTGAGAAACTGGAAAAAATGCAGAAGTCCAATGCACAAAATAAAAACCAGGAAGCAATGCAGAACATCGAACAACTAATCAAAGCTATCCAAACAAATATCATGGAACAATTTAAAGAACTGAAGGAAGAGATTAAGGATATAAAGAAGACACTGGGAGAACATACTGAAGAAATAGCGAACATGCCTAAAAAGGTAATGGATATGATGGTGAACAAAGGCACAAGCCAAGAAATGAAAAAGACGCTGGACTCACATGGCAGCAGATTTGAGCAGGCAGAGGAAAGAATTAGTGATATGCAAGACAATACAGTTGAAATCAAAGAGATTGTAGAACAGATAGACAAAAAGATAGAAAAAATCCATCATGGACTCAGGGAATTAACCGATAATACAAAACGCACAAATATGCTCATTATGGGCATCACAGAAGGAGAAGAGAAGGGAAAGGGAACAGAAGGAGTGTTGAAGGAAATTATGGCTGAAAACTTCCCAACTCTATTGAGAGAGATGGATGTGCACATCCAGGAAGCACAGCGCACCCCAAATAGTATAAATCCCAACAAGCCAACTCCAAGACATATACTTGTCAAAATGTCCAAAGCTCAAGACAAAGTGAAAATACTCAAGGCAGGAAGAGAAAAGAGAGCCATCACATACAAAGGAAGCACAATAAAATAAAGTGCTGATTTCTCAGCTGAAACCATGGAGGCAAGAAGACAGTGGTATGACATAGTCAAAACACTAAAAGAAAAAAAACTTCCAACCACGAATACTCTATCCAGCAAAATTGGCATTCAAAAATGATGAAGAGTTCAAAATATTCACAGATAAATAGCAATAAAGAGAGTATGTCAAGACGAAACCAGCACTTCAAGAAATACTAAAGGAATCTCTACAAACTGAAAGGAAAAAACAAGGGAGAGAGAGTTAGAGGACAGTTTAAAAACAACTGAAAAGTTAAAAAGAGAAACAAAACAACATATGACATACATTAACCCAAAGAAAAAATGGCTGAAGTAAGAAATTTGTTACGAGTAATAACACTGAATGTTAATGGATTAAATTCAGCAATCAAAAGACACAGATTGGCAGAATGGATAAGAAAATATGATCCATGTATATGCTGTCTGCAAGAAACCCAATTTCGATCCAGAGATTCAAGGCGGCTGAAAGTGAATGGCTGGAAAACCATTTTACAAGCTAACAATAGCCAAAAAAGAGCGGGAGTACCTATTCTAATATCAGACAAAATAGACTTTAAGTGCAAAACTATTGTAAGAGACAAAGATGGATACTACATATTAGTAAAAGGAGTAATCTCTCAAGAAGAGAGAACAATCATTAACATTTACGCATCTATTCGAGGTGCCTCAAAATACATGTGGCAAACTCTGGAAAAACTAAGAGGAGAAATAAATTCCTTTACAATTAGAGCAGGGGACATCAACACACCACTATCATCATTAGACAGAACATCTGGGCAGAGAATCAATAAAGAAACTAAAGCACTCAACAATACATTAGAAGAGTTGGACTTAATAGACATATACAGAACACTACACCCAAATACAGCAGGATTTACATTCTTCTCGATTGCACATGGAACATACTCCAAAATAGACTACATGCTAGGCCACAAAACAACACTCAATGAATTCAGAAAAATTGAGATTATACAAAGTAATTTGTCTGACCACAACGGAATGAAGTTGGAAATCACTAAGGGCCAGAGAAACAGGTTAGGCACCAGGATAAGGAAGTTAAACAACACACTCTTAGACAAACAGTGAATCAAAGAGTAAATCTTTAAAAAAAATCAGTAACTACCTTGAAACTAATGAAAAAGACAACATTACATATCAAAATCTATGGGATGCAGTGAAAGAAGTCCTGAGAGGGAAGTTCATAGCCATAAATTCATATATAAAAAAAGAAGAAAGAGCTAAAATTGAAGACCTAACTGCACACTTGGAGGAATTGGAAAAACAACAACAAACGAAACCTAAAGGAAGTAGAAAGCAGGAAATAACAAAGATTAGAGCAGAACTAAATGAAATAGAGAGTAAGAAAACACTGGAAACAATAAACAAAACCAAAAGCTGGTTCTTCAAGAATATAAACAAAATTGACAAACCCTTAGCCAGACTAACAAAGAAAAAGAGAGAACAGTTTCAAATACATAAAATAAGGAATGAGCAAGGTGATATAACTACTGACCCTACAGAAATAAAGAGTATCATAAGAGGATACTTTGAAAAATTATATGCCAACAAGAATGACAATTTAGAGGAAATGGACAAGTTTCTAGAAACCCACAAACAGCCGACATTGATGAAAGAAGAAAAAGATGAACTCAACAGCCCAATTACAAGTAAAGAGATAGACTCAGTCATTAAAAACCTCCCAACTAAGAAGAGTCCAGGACCAGATGGCTTCACAGCTGAATTCTACCAAACATTCCGGAAAGAGCTAACACCAATTCTACTTAAGCTCTTCCAAAAAATAGAAGTAGAAGGAATATTACCTAACTCATTCTATGATGCCAACATTACTCTAATACCAAAACCAAATGAAGATACGACAAGAAAGGAAAATTACAGACCAATTTCTCTAATGAACCTAGATGCTAAAATCCTTAACAAAATACTTACTAATCGCATTCAACATCATACCAAAATGATTATACACCATGACCAAGTGGGTTTCATCCCGGGTATGCAAGGATGGTTCAGTATAAGAAAATCAATCAATGTAATACATCACATAAACAGATTGAAAGAAAAAAATCACATGATCATCTCTATAGATGCAGAAAAAGCACTTGACAAAATACAGCACTCTTTCCTCATAAAAACACTACAAAACATAGGAATAGATGGAAACTTTCTGAAAATGATAAAGGGTATATATGAAAAACCCAAAGCTAACATCATTTTTAATGGTGAAATCCTAAAAACCTTCCCTCTGAGATCGGGAACAAGACAAGGATGCCCACTATCACCACTCATATTTAACATTATCTTAGACGTACTTGCATTAGCATTGAGACAAGAAAAGGACATAAAGGCATCCAGATTGGAAAAGAAGAAGTAAAAATTTCATTATTTGCATATGACATGATTATATACATAGAAAGCCCTGAGAAATCTTCAGCAAGGCTTCTAGAACTTATAAAGGAGTTCAGTAATGTTGCAGGCTATAAGATCAATGCTCAAAAATCAGTAGCATTTCTTTACACCAATAACAAGCAAACTGAGGAGGAAATCTGGGAAAAAATACCATTTACAATACTAAGTAAAAGAATCAAATACCTTGGAATAAATTTAACTAAAGATGTAAAGGACTTATATACAGAAAACTACACAACACTGTTAAAGGAAATCAAAGAAGACTTAATTGAATGGAAAAATATTCCCTGTTCATGCATAGGAAGACTAAACATCATCAAGATGCCTATCCTACCCAAACTAATCTACAGATTTAATGCAATCCCAATAAAAGTCAACACTATATTTTTTAAGGAACTGGAACAACTAACCACAAAATATATTTGGAGAGGCAATAGGCCCCAAACTGCCAAACATATATTGAAAAAGAAAAAAGAAGTTGGAGGTATCACATTACCTGACTTTAAAACATACTACAAAACTACAGTGATCAAAACTGCGTGGTATTGGTACAAGGATAGACCTACTGACCAATGGAACCGAATTGAGAGTTCTGATGTAGATCCTCACATATAGAGTCATATGATATTTTACAAGGTCACAAAGCCCACTCAGTTGGGAGAGAATGGCCTCTTTAACAGGTGGTGCTTGGAGAACTGGATATCCATATCCAAAAGAATGAGAGAAGTATACCATCTCACACCTTATACAAAAATTAACACAAGATGGATCAAAGATCTAAATATAGAGCGAAAACCATAAAGACCTTGGAAGATAATGTAGGGAAGCATCTACAGGACCTTGTAATACGAAATGGTTTCATGAACTTCACAGCCAAAGCACAAGCAGCAAGAGAAAAAAATAGATAAATGAGATCTCCTCAAAATTAAAAACTTCTGCACCTCAAAGGATGTTATTAAGAAAATAAAAAGGCAGCCTACCCAATGGGAAAAAAATATTCGGCAACCATATATCTGATAGGAGCCTAATATCCTGCATATATAAAGAAATCCCACACCTTCAAAATAAAAGGACAAACAACCCATTTAAAAAATGAGCAAGTGACCTGAAAAGACACTTCTCCAAGGAAGAAATACAAATGGCTAAAAAGCACATGAAAAAACGCTCAACATCACTTGCTATCAGGGAAATGCAAATCAAAACTACAATGAGATACCATCTTACAACCATCAGAATGGCAGCTATTGAAAAAACAGGAGACATTAAATGTTGGAGAGGATGTGGAGGAATAGGAACCCTCATCCACTGCTGGTGGGACTGCGGTATGGTCCAGCCACTGTGGAGGACAGTTTGTCGGTTCCTCAGAAAACTAGCAATAGATCTTCCGTATGATCCAGCAATTCCACTGCTGGGTATATACCCAGAAGAACTGAAAGCAAAGACACAAACAGATATATGCACACCAATGTTCATAGCGGCATTTTTCTCCATTGCCAAAAGTTGGAATCAGCCCCGGTGTCCATCAACAGATGACTGGATAAGCAAAATGTGGTACGTACATACAATGGAATATTCCTCAGCTGTAAGAAGGAATAAAGTGCTAACACCTGGAATAACATGGATGAATCTTGAAGACCTTATGTTGAGTGAAGCAAGCCATGCACTGAAGGATGAACAGTATATGAGCTCACTGATCTGAACTGAGGAACGTGAGTAGTCTCTGAGAACCATTGTCTGAAAGATAGTTTAAAAAAGGAGAGTTAGAGAAGAGCAGGCTTTGAGTCATCACCCATATGGACATAATCTATGGTAAAGGGATAGAGTGTGGTTGCATGTTGGAGGATGGGGCAGATGAGTGGTGGTGTTCCTGGGTTTGGTGGTGCAGCACTGGCGGGTGGGTGGATTAGGAAGGTCAGGTTCAAATCCCCAGGGCATATAACTGTGAATCTTGACATTCCATGGGTAGGGAGAGGGTGGTATCATGGGCACTGGGGGGCTGGGGGGAAGGGAACAGTCAAGATCTAATGGGTTGTTTTGTGGTCATGGGGAAGGTTTTTCAGTACCTTATAGTAATGGACACAGGACATGATAAATATCATCAAAATTATTAAACTGTATCATCTAAATTGTAAACTATACTGTGAATCATTGACAATGTTTAGTTGCTATATTTTGCTATCTGTATAACAGTTATAACAATGCTAACATTCAAAAAAAGGGGGGGGCTAATATGGGGTGGGGAAGGGGGTGGTTTGGTATCTGGGAGTCTCCGGCACTCTGTGTGTGACTTTGCTGTCAACTAAAACTTCTTTGAAAATCAAATGAAATATTGGGAGGCAGTGGGGATTGAGAGGGGGAAGGTGTCACAGCACACCGGACATCCGATGACACAGTGATAAAAGGAAGGAAAGAAAATTAAAGAGAAAGGAAAAAAAATGAATATATATATTATATATATATATTTTAAAGGCATTTCCTTTTCCTTTTTGCCCATTTTTGAATGTCCCAATCCACTCATTGTATTTTATATTGTTTTGTTTTTTGTTTATTTGGTTTTTTTCCTTTTCTTTTCTTTTCTTTTTTTTTTTCCCCTGAGTTTCTTTATGTTTGTCTCTTGCATATAAGCTTATCATACTTGTTGCTTTTTCCGAGTAGGTGTATTTGATTATTTTATGGACTACATGTTCGTGGAGGATCTGGATCACAGAAGGGTTACAATGGGTACTGCAGGGGATTATTGTTGGGGGCTGTCTAGGAGAGGGGTTTCGTGGGAATTAGTTCATCCGAATATACATGAAAGATATACAAAATCGTTCAAAAGATCAAAAGATGGGCATGGTCCCAATGGGTGGACGATCACACAATATATGAGGGAATCTGAATTCCTAGCCTGGAGAGCCCTGCCACAGTCTCCAAGGGAACAGCAATAATCCTCTGAGTGCAGGGTCAGTGTCTGTCAAAAGAGGATGACCCACTGATGTGTTCTTTTTATTGATGACTACCCTTGTGAGTTTTTGCTCTTGTAACTGAGACTTAGCCTGCAGTTGTGGGGTGCCTAAGGGTTGCCAACTGGAAGCCTCGTTTTTGCTCAAAGGTGGCCTCTCTCTAAGCCAACCTCAGCATATGATTGCATTTCCTTCTCCCCAACATGGGACATGACTCCCGGGGAAGAGCCTCCCTGGCAACGAGGTATTAATACCAAGTGCCAACTGGCAACACAACTGGAAACAGACCTTGAATTAAAGGGGTAAAAGGTAAAGACAAATGAGTTCAAGTGGCTAAGAGACTTCAAAGAGAGTCGGGAGGTCATCCCAGAGGTAACTCTTATGCACACCTCAGTAGGAGCTCATAGAACATCTAAGTGCCTATCACTCCACACAGAGGGGCTCCTGAGAGCTCTGGAGACATCCAGGTCCTATTTAAGTGGGGATAGACCCAGAGATTGATGCCTTATCAGTGGGCTCTATTTTGGAATCTGTGCTCCTGAGAGTGGCAGAATTGGACTCAAATGGGTCCTCCCTGTACATGGTTCATCAGTCCCTTCTATTCAAACCTATATGTGATGTAGAAGTTTTTAGGTATACTTCCAGAGACTGGAGCTTCTGGCCTACCTATGTGCCAGGTGTGCATGGAATCTTGGTGGAGCTGCAACTCCTAACCTACACCTCAATGGACTCATCCAAGTCACCTGGCGAGGAGACAACACTGGGCAGTGACCATCCCAGGGAATGGAGAGGGCCTGCATCTGCAGGCAGGATCATCCCACCCACCATATCCATGGGATATAAGCCTCTCTCACTTGGAGGTGTAGTGGACATCACCATCCCAGTCCCCTCAGGATTGGGGGAAGAACTATGGACTAAAGTGGACTTGATGGTATTCTGTTGTTCACATATGGTGATTCTAGCAATGGAAGAAATTATAACAATGAGGTGGAGCCAGTGGCCAGTAAACACTTTTGGGGCAGGGAGGGGACAAGCAGTTGAAATTCAGGGGCTTCTTTGGGATTTGGAGGTCGTCCTGAGTACCTTTGTGGCAACAGATGTAGGCCATTTTAAGTCAGCAGACACCACTCGGAACTGTGTGGGAGAGAGTGTTATCTACGGTGTGAACTGTGGTCTATGGTTGGTGGCAAGGCCTCAGGATGTGTAAGTCCATTGAGGGTGGTGGGTCACACTTGTGGGAGATGTTTGTGTGGGATGTGGTGGGAGGTGTGGGAGGTGGGCAACATGGGAATCCCAGTGGGTTCTGTGTAATATTTTGGGTATCTAAGCACCTCTTAAAATATATTTATATATATACATAAATAACATTTTTGTAAGCAAATGCACATACATGCATATATATTTATATATCATTTTGCAAATGTTGGTATGTATTGTGAAAATTTTGATTTTTACCCACAATAAAAAAATAAAATAAATAAAATAAAATAAAATAAAATAATAAAATAAAATAAAAAAAAAAATTAAGTGTGTATATAACCTCTTAAACTTCAGGTGTAATTTTAGGGTTTTCTCATTACATATCATTAAAACCATGTAAGCATTTTTTCATAATTCATTTCTGCAGCTTCCAGAGAAATGCTTACAAAAAATTTACACCCAAATATCTTGCAAAATAGTTCTTTATAAATAAAGATTAAAAGTTTATCTCCAAAAAAAAAAAAAAAGAATTCACATACTTTCTTTCTGATCTCTTTTCATACCTTTTTTATAGGAGTCTGGGTTTATTACTCATCCAACTACATTAATATTATATTTATAACAATTAAAACAGTTCAAGATAAGGGATAATCTTATTTTTGTTGGAGGTTGATAGAAAGAGTAGTGGTAATTAACATAAATTACTGTAATCACTATGAAGAACACATGCAAGAGTCAAACATGGTTGAATCTTAAGAGAATTAGTAAGCTTCCTTGGTCTAGTAATAAAATTAAGACCTCATTGTAATGACAAAACAGACCAGTCTTTGATGGCTGACATTTCTACAGGTCAATTATCCTCCTAACATATGAAAAGCTAAAAAAAAAAAAAAAACCTTTGGGCAGGAAGGCTCTCTTAGAATTGGGAGACTAAGAAAAATGGATGGTTCTATTATATGTCATAACTCCATCTTTAAATGACTCCTCCTTCCCCCCAAAGACCAATAAGGCTGGCATAGCATATATATTAAGAGGAAAATTTCTGGTTACTTAATTAGAAGATTATAGAGCAAACCTTTTATTCCCTGTCCATGAAAACTAATGTTATAAAAATTGGGGTTGAATTTAGAATGAAGTGCAAGCCAGGTTAACATATGAATATGAAAAAAATAAAGTGTCATGTTAAAATTCGAAGGAATAAGAAAAATCCTTGAGATTTTCATCTAGTTAGAAAAGTGTACTCAGTCATACTTACGGTGTGAGAAATACTGAATCCCTGTTTCCCAAATTCCATGTTTAACGTAACTGTAATTTCAGATTCTGATCTAGGAAACTTGTACCTCACAGAACTATGAAACCTCATGGTGCTGTATCCAAAAAGCTCCACAGTTATTTTGGTTACTTTTCATACTTTTGACATTTAAAACACCAGAAATGCCATCTTCATTGCACATTTCCTTCCACCTGTTGTGTTGCCACAAGAAAGCATTGAGACAATAGCTGTGAGACAGACCTGAGCTAAAACTCCATCAATCACCTGACCTCCATAAGCCCCTACTCTGACTGGTGGACCACAGTGACGTTTTGGGTCTCCTGGAATTAATGTGACTTCTGAGCCAGTGTCTAATAATCTTCGAAATGTCTGATCATTTCCTTTTCCCCAATGCACTGTTACTCTGGCAAAAGGCCGTAGGTCTCCCTGGGGAAAGGTGGGAGGAAGATTAACTGTATAAATTTTTGGCAGTTTAACAGGATCCTTCCCCAAGGGGACCCGGCCTTCCCCTCATTCAAGGGGCTCTGGGTCTGTAAACTGTCTCAAGTCTGGGAACTGATTAAGGGGCCGTGATTCTCTGCTTCTGTAATTAGAGTTAGGATTTTGTTCACTTGACCTAGAACTCTTCTGCTTATTCAGATCCAGAAGAAATCTAGTAGACTGCCCATGTATTTCACTTCTGGGTACCCCATGATCTATTAACCAACGCCATAACTCCATGCGACTCAGACTATTTTGTGTGCTGTTTCGAATCTGTCTTTCATTGCGGTAGCCACGCCTACCTTGGCTTTGGCGATTAACTGCTGATACTTGACTTTTACTGGGCCTTGATCCGATCATCCCCATAATATTTAAGGATTCTAATTCCATTACAGCCCCCCCCCCTACAGTAATATCTGGACTGCAGAGAAGAGCAACCACAGAGCTCTTCAGAGAAGATGGAGTTAGTCTTACAAATTTATTCCTCACAGTCCTGGTTAAAGGTGTGTCCTCTGGACATTCCTGGGGTGGGTGGGCAGGTCTTAAGTGGTAAATCCATTCTAGCATTCCAATCTCTCTAAGTCTTTGAATCCCCTCATCTACTGTATACCACAGCAAATCAGGCATCTCAACATCAGACATGCTAGGCCATCGTTTGGTCCATGCTTCAGTCAGCCACCCAAACAAACTGTTAGAGCCCTTTCTAACCCTTCAAGCTACAGCATTGAATCCAGAATTTCTGCTTAGTGGGCCCATATCAATAAATTCAACCTGATCCAACTTTATATTCCTTCCAAAATTATCCCATACCCTTAGTATCCATTCCCACACATATTCCCCTGATTTCTGTCTATATAAGTTGGAAAACTCATGCAGTTCTTTCAGAGTATAACATACTTCCTCATGGATCATACTTTGTATTTCACCTTTGGGGGCTTGTTGTGATTTTAATCTAGTAATGGGTCTCGAAGACAAGAGGGGTGGGGGGGTCTGGGTAAGGAGAAGGATTAGAGATGTCTTGCAGGCTACTGACTTGAGGGCATTCCTTTGCATTTTCTTCTGGTGAGACAGGATTATTCTCTTCAGGCAGGGCTTGGAAGACAGATTTCTCAGGGCAGACTGGAAGTTGGACCATGCATGCTGGAGATTGGTTTGTACCTGCCTCGTGGCTGGGAGGAGGTACAGACTCTCTGGGGCAAGGTGGAGGCTGCGCAGTGCATGCTGGAGTTAGGCTGGTACCTACCTCAGGGCTGGGAGGAGGTCCAGACTCCCTGGGGCAGGCCAGAGGCTGGGCAGTACAGGCTTCCATTTGGCTGGTACCCACCTCAGGGCTGAAAGGAATTCCAGACTCCCTGGGGCAGGCTGGAGGCTGGATGATACAAGGTTGAGAAGGTGTGGTCTCCACAGGGCAGGCCATCACAGGTTTATCTGGTAAAGTCTCAGCAGAATTTAGGGTTCCAATGTCCCCACCAATATTATCATCATCCCATATGTCTCCGTCCCAATCCTCGGGGTTCCACTCCTTTCCAATCAATGCCCTCACTTTAATTGCAGAAACCTTGTGAGGTTGAGATTTTAGTTTCCTCTGTAATTCTGCTACTCGTACAATGAGAGACTGCGTTTGATTCTCAGATATCTCAAGTCTGTGGCTACAGGAGACGATTTTCTTTCAAGGCACACATAGAAACTTTCATATCATTCCTGCGGCATTTAAGTTTCAAAATTGAAGACTTTAGCTCATCCCTTTCTTTTGTAACTGTATCCAGAGTATCTAGGAGGAGCCAGCCAACATCATTATATTTTTTTTACTCCACAAAATTCTGTTAAATTGTTGAAAACACTCTCACCCAGATCCTTGCTTCTTATATGCGTGGAAGTAGGGGAATCCAATGATGCTATTTTGCGTATCTCTATTGCCAGCTCACACCATGGATTGTTAGCAACCTCTTCATTATTGGAAAGGGAGTCATTAGTACCCCTGAGTCCAATTAGAGTGGAGAGCCAATTACAAAACTCCCAGAACCACCTCAGACATCCCATGTTTAAGACTCTGTTCCTCAAGAACCACTCCCGGTACCAGCTGTATTAGTCAGGGTTCTCTCGGGAAACAGAATCAGCAGGAGATATCTGTGAATAATATGGAACTCTAAAAGAGTCTCTCACGTGACCGTGGGGACTCACAAGTCCAGGTTCCTCAGGCAAGCTGCAAACCAGGGGCTCCGATGAAAGCCCGATGAAAGGTCATTGATGAGTCTCTGGGAGAAGTTGCCTGTCCAACGACGAGCTGGGAAATTCTCTCTGAATGTTGAAATCACTTCCACTTTTAAGTCATTCAACTGATTGGGTAAAAGCACCACCCATTGATAATGTAATCTCCCTGATTGATGCAGATGTAATCAGCCATCCACGCAGTAAACTCACTGGTGATTGAAGTCCATAAATGCTCTTGTATTACAATTAGCCCAGTGCTTGCTGGAACAAACACCTGGACACAACTACTTGGCCGAGTTGACACATTAGCCTAACTATCACACATACCAATATTTGTAAAGTGATATATAAACATATATGCATATATATGCATTTGGTTACATAAATGTTATTTTATATATATATATCTTTTAAAGGTGCTTAGATTACCTAGATATTACACAGAAATTACAGGGATTCCCATGTTCTCCACCTCCCACACCTCCCACAACATCCCACACAAACAACATTCATCAATGTGGCACATCACCTGTAATGGATATACACATCCTAGTGCCTTGCTACCAAGCATAGACCACAGTTCACATCGTAGACCACACTCTCTCCCACACAGTTCTGCATGGTATATGTTGATGTAAAATGGTCTACATCTGTAGCTGCAACGCCACTCAGGACAACCCCCAAGTCCCGAAAAAGGCTCTGTTTTTCAACTGCCCTTCCCCTCCCTGCCCCCAAAGCATCCAGTGGCCACCGTCTCCACCTCACTGTTATAATTTCTTCCATTGCTTGAATCACAATATGTCTACAACAGAATACCATTAAGTTCCACTCTAGTCCATAGCTCTTCCCCCAATCCTGAGGGGACTGGGATGGTGACATCCCCTCCACCTCCAAGTGAGAGAGGGCTTATATCCCATGGTTACAGTGGATGGGATGATCCTGCCTGCAGCTGCAGGCCCTCTCCATATATCACATCAGTTTCTCTGGAGAATCCTGACTAATACAGTCATTTAACCTGAGGTTGATATTGAGGAAGAATGATGTAATAAACAGAGAAGTTCAGAGGTACAATAAAATAATTTGATTATAAATATGAACACAGGTGTTATAGATCTAATTATGTCAAAAAGGAAGAACAAAACTGAAGTAAGAAGCTATACTAGCTGACTAAACTTAATTTAGGAACCAATGACACTGACTGATCTTCTAAATTAGATGCCATACAAACATAAAGGCTTTAATTTTATACAATAACTCTATACTAACATTTCTTCTATATCATAGTTGGACACAGAACTGGCCCTTCAAGGAAGGCAGAAGGAGAAGGGATTTTCTATAAGGCCTAAAGTCCTCCTCTAAGAAAACTGATGAAAACTCTATTGCTAGAAATAAAACACAAAAGTGGGAAAAGTTATCTGCTGCAGGACATGACTTTTTTGGCAGTATTTAGAGTCTCAACACTTGAAAAGTTTCAAATGTCCCCATTCATAACAGCATGAGCATCTCGTTGAGTTAATGTGTATATAATGCAGCTTACATTTTTCTCCAACAAGAAAGAAGACATCGCTTGCATTTTGAGCCAGATATTAGAGAATTGTCCTTTTTAAAATATAAATCATTTTGGAAGGAAAGAAATAGGAATTTAGAAATTAGGTTTGATTAGGATATTCAATTGACTTTCCCTTTCTTTTTTAGTCATTGACTTCAAGTTCTTCTTTGACATTACTCAGTTCTTTCTCCAGCCCTCCAACTTTGTCCAAGTCTCCTACATATCAACACACAATGCAAGTTTTAATTGAAATTAACATGATGTGATCTCTCCTGCATCAATTCTGAGGAATTTACTCTGAAGGCACACTCGAATAATACAAAAATTATATATGCATAAGGCTGTTCTTTGCAGCACTTCTTGTAATAGCACAATATGGCAATTAATCTACATAGTTATAAGGAGACAATAAAAAAAAATCCATATCATATGCACACAAGGGAATATTATATACAACTGTAAAAATGTATGAGTAAGGCCTTTATGAACTGATATGGAGTGATTTCCTAGAGATACTGTTAAGTAAAGCAAGTTAGGTGAAAATAATACACCTAGCATGTACATTTTGTCTTACAAAAGTAGGAAAATAAGAGTAACATGGACCCCACATACACACATAGGATTATTTTTTTTTTACTTTTACATAAAGAAACACTGGAAGACCAGAAATAAAATTGGTTACCTACAGGGGCATGAGTGGAAACTGGAGAGAAGGGATATGGAAGTAGATGGGACTTCTAAGAATATCTTTCTTGAATATTTAATTTTTGAAACACGTTACTGCTTTACCTTTTAAAGTATATATTTGACAATATTGGAGGGGAAAGCCTAAAACTGAACACTAACAGAATCAGATGAACTTATATAGCAAATACATAATATAATCACCCAGAGTATAATAAAAAAAATAATCCAAGAAATTTTTTAATATAGTACTCTAACTACATTTCCTCAGATTATATAATCTAAGGGTAAAAGGAATTACAAAGAAATCTTTAATGTTACTTAATAACATCTAGAAACATCTAGAAAAAGGAGATATTTTAAAAAATACATAGAATTGGCAACTATACAGAGAGTAATGAGGAATAAATTGCACACACACAGAACAAAGGTTATAATATGAGAAGATCTTCTAAATATGACCAGTCTAGCATAGAATACATGTATATGATTCATATGTACATGAAAAGGTTCTCATTGTCATTAGCCATTAGGGAATTGCACATTAAAACTACAGTGAGATGCTACTTTACACCCACTTCTCTGGCTGTGTACAAAAAGATAAATACAGAGTGTTGCTGAGGATATGGAGAAACTGGAACCCTCCTATATTATTGATGGGGATGTAAAATGGTGCAGCCATCTTGGTAAATTCTTTGACAGTTTCAAAGAAACTGACTGATATTGTCTCTGCACTTCTCTTCAGGTTTGTACCTCAGGAAATGAGATAAAATCCACGTGGGGCTTAGGGACAGAGAAGAGCTTTTCAGCCCCCTGACAAAGCTTCCTGCTCTGCTTCAGTTATCAGCATTCCTGGTCTGAGGTAAAATTGCTGGGAGAAAAAGTATTTCTTTTCTTTTCTTGTAATTTTCTTCTTCCCAGTGCCCAAGAAGCACTGATAGTAGGAACATGACTTGGGACTTTCTGGGATTTCTTCTTTCTCTTCTTTCCATTCTATTCCCTTATCCTCCCCATTTTCTTGTCTTCTGCACCATGATGTTCCCCCAGCTGCCTCCCACTCCCCATTTTTTCTATCCCCCATTGCCTTCTTCCTTCCTTGCCTCCTCCTTCCTCAACACAGTACAGTCCAACATAAGAATGAACTGCTAGTCTAAGAGGAGGATAAGGAACACATCTCTCCCTGTTCTAGACCCTCTGGAAGGCTTTGCTGGCAAGGCAAGGGAAGTAGCATCATCAATCTTGGTCCAGAGTAAAACACCTTGTTTCAATAATGTGAAGGTCCCACCAAGATCTGAAATTGGACAGCTTGATTCAGAGTCCAGAGTACTTAGCATTACACCATGGAACCACCAGGAAAACTAAATTCCCCAATGCTTTGGAGGTGTGTGAGTTTTTCCCAGCCAGTCTCCTTCCCAAACATTTCCTTTCCTCATCAGACAGGACCTGAGTGGGCTCATCTGCAGTGGGAAAAGATGCCCTTGACTCAAGTTGTCCGTGGCTGGGTTGACCCATATAAGGAAACGCCGTTCCAGAATGGCTGATATCTAACCCGTGAAGTCCAGGGAAATTGCATCCAAGGAAAACCCTTGTTGTTTGCAAGCCGAGTTCAAAATGGATGGAACATGGCGCCCCCATGTTGTCTCTGCAGTGATGGTGCACAGCAATCCCCTTGCCTAGGCCAGGACATATACCTGTTTCTAAAACAGATGTGAGTATAATTTTTAAAAGAAATTTAGGGGATACAGCAAGGTATAAAAAGAATTATACACAGTGACCCAGTGGAAATTATTCCAGGTATGGAAGCCTAGTTTGACATAAGAAAATCAATTAATGTAATTCATTATATCAACAGGTTAAATAGAAAACATTTGACAAAATTCAAATACTCATTAATTATGAATAAAAAATTCTCAACAACCTAGGAATGGAGAGAAACTTCCTCTAATTGATAAAGAACATCTAAAAAAATCCTATAGCTTACATCATACTTAATGGTGAGAACCTAGATGCTTTTCCTCTGAGGTCAGGAACTAGGCAAAGGATGTTCCCTCTTACCACACCTAATCAACATTGTACTAGAAATCCTACCTAATGCAGGAAAACAAGAAAAGGAAAAAAGGTGTGCAGATTGAGAAGGAAGAAGTAAAAATTCTGTTTGCAGATGAAATGATTGCCTATATAGAAAAATCCCAAAGAATGGACAAAAAGAAAACCAAACTTCTGCAACAATAAGTGATTGTAGCAAGGTCACAGGCTATAAAGATATTCAAACATCAGTTGTTTTCCTAATACCAGCAAAGGACTACTGAAATTTGAAATTAAAATATAGTTCCATTTATATTAGCACATCCAAAAAGTAACAGTTACACATAACTTTAACAAAATACGTACAGGATCTATGGATGGAGTACTAGTAAACACTAATGAAGGACATTTTAAAAAATCTAAATAAAGGATAGTCTATGTTCATGGATAAGAGGACTTAGTATAATCAAGATGTCAGTTTTTCCCAACTCAATTTATAAGTTCACTGCAATCCCATTCAAAATCCCTGCAAGTCATTTGCAGATAGTGACAAACTCAGTCCAAAAATTATAAGGAAAGGCAAAGGAACCACCGCTATTGAAAGCCTTTAATATCCTTCCATTTTGGGGGAACTTTAGGACTAAAACTTTAGAGAACACAGTGACATTTTAGTCCTACCCCTCCCACAGGATCCCTAGGACAGAATACTTTCATTCACTGATCACTTATTGGGTACTTACCAGGTGTCAGGACCAGCTGTTGGCAAGTGGCTGTGTCCTGAGCAAACCCAAGGTCCCCACCCCATGGACCCACATCTGGAGGCATCAAGAGTGTGCAGCACTGTTGAGACAGCCAATTTGTGCAATTTAGATGATCATGTGCTGGTTCAGATCTGTGAACTCAGGGTGTGAAAGATGCTGTAGAGTGAAGAATGAAATATGGATAACTTCAGCCTGAGTGGCTGTGGTTGTCACCCATAGGGGCAGCTTTCAAGGATGTGAGAAGCAGGTGGGGAAGGTGAGGCTCTAATCTTTGTCTGCTGGAGTCCTACACTTACTTGGACTCCTTGTCAATGCCCAAAGGATCCAAATGACATGACTCAATGTGACTGGCACCAGTGCTCTTTTCCTTCTTCTTATTATTTTTTTTAAAAGCCTATTTCTGTTCCTCAGATAAAATAAACTCTATAGATCTGTCCTCATGTTCACTGATTCTTTCCTATTTCATCTCTACTATTGAACCCATCTAGGAAGGTGTTTTTAAACCTTGGTTACTGTAATTTTTTTTTTTTTTTAATATTTGTAGTTGACTTTATTCATTTATGATTATTGGATTAAAATAAGGATGACTTAAATTTTATTGTTGTATAGCAGTGTAATATTTTTAAAATCAGTAATATGGAAAATAATAAAAAATTTAAAAATGGAAAACTGAAATGCATAATTATTACAGATCAATTCCACATGATATAAAATTGTCTGGCACCATGTATTTAAAGTGAGTTTATTATAAACAGCTATAGTGTCACCTTACTTTTTTATGCAACATTAATCCATTTACATTTTATGAAATTATTGATATGGCTCAGTTTATGTCCACCATCTTGCTATTAGTATTTTATTTTCCATTTATTCTTTGTTCTTTACTTCCTACTTTTCATAAAATTAATTTTACTTTGAGTATTTTTTAGCAAGTTTGGCCTCCTTTTTTAGTAGATCTTCCTTTAGCTTATCTCTTCTTAAAGAATTTTGTTACAAAAATCAAGAAAATGTAGGTGACATCTACAGTATTTTTGATGAAATCCCCTCAGGTAGCCCATTCAATTCATTGTGTACATTTTCTATTTTCCACAAAACAGCATGCAACAGTGTTGCTAAATTATTGCTGCTACATAAAACACATCCCTCCTTTACAGTTTCCAGTGTTTATCACATTTGTTTTAGCTTTCAAAAGTGAAAGCCTCTTCAAACTTCTTACAGCTTTCACCCACTGTCTAGTTCCAAAGTTACTCCCACATTTTATTGCAGCACACTTCCAAAGTCTATATTCCTTTTCTATTGCTTTAGGATAAATTACTCCACAGGTTAGCAGCAACTTAAAATACTGAACATTTAATATTTCACACATTTTCTGTGCATCAGTAACCTGGGAGCAGTGTAGCTGTGTGGTTTTGTCTCTGGATCTGGGCAATATATTTTGCTTGTAGAACTAAGTCCAAAACCAAATTGGTGAAAATATGAGAAAATAGTCTGTAAATGGTGTATGTTTAGGAAGGTAGAATTAACACCAGAGCAAGTGGCAGGTACAATGAGAAGAAATAATACAAAAGAATAAGGTCACTTATCATCCTGGGGTAGAAGTTTGAAATGGAAAGATATCTTTTAAAACTTATAAACCAAATACAAGATGTTTGACAAGTTAATATGTTTTTATTCCATTGATAAAAACTAGCTATACTATTCTTCTTCAGTAATAAATAACACAGACATACACAAAGTAAAGAAATAACATGGAGAAATACAGTCAATATAATCAAATACATATGGTAATGATAGCCTACAGCACATGAGTTGTAAATATAAATAGGAAAAATAATATTTATATTAATGTATATACATATGCATCAAAAAACAACAAACATTGAATCAAAAATACATGAGAACATAGTGGTATTCAAACTAAATTTATCAGTAGAGGAAGTGCAGGGAAAGCTATTTTTTACAGCAGAGTAACAGCAAATAGAAATATAGAAGAATCACTAAATTAGAAAACTACCAACATACAAACACAAATAGAGTAATTGTCAAGGAGAAGGGACGATCAGTAGATGCTGAAAGGTTGAAAGGAATATTATTATAGAACAGGATATTAACTATTATCAAAGTACATATCTCCAGATTACTTGATTATTAAGAAAATAATGTATCTTTTCAATGCATAGATCTGCTAGACCACTCCATACCCAGGTGAACAGACCTAGGACCACAATAATGCTGGTGGACAAGCTGGACATCATCCCACTACTAGGATACACTAAGAAACATACTATCGTTTTGAGTAAAATTACCCAAAAGGTTAGTCTGAATTTCATCCTGAGCAAAATAATCAGGCAACTTGACAGTATAGAACATTGTATGAGAATCCTGACATGGCTTCTTCAAAAAAGTCAACATCATCATGAACTGCAACAACAAAAGAGTGTGGACACTCTTTGGTTCAAAAGTACTACAGAGTAAGTCCTCAAATTTGAACCAAAAATATATCCATGGCTTTTGTTTTTGTAGTTGTTTGGGATGTTGTCTGTTTGAAGAGGACAAATAGGTTTTCTTGTTGAATGTAATATATTCTGTAGTTCTCTGATAATTTGCTCCTGTTTAAATTCAGGCTGTAAATTTTGAGCAAGACCACAACATAGTTAATTCTGTGTGCTTTCTAACAAATCCCATCTACTATCAAAGGATGTCCAGTTTGGCATGCTGTTTCTTCCAGCTGCTCCTTACTCCAATTATAAACAGGTTGGGAGAGGACTGGAGCAAGGATTACGGCCTCTCATATGTCTGTCAAATTTGGCATTGGTCCCCCTACATATTTATCATATTTGAAGAAGGGAGGAGGATGATTTTTCAATCCATACAGACTTTTGTACTAAAAAATGAGTGGCTCATAGTTGTGAACTTGATTCTTGATGATTAATGGCTCCAAGGCTCTGTTTGGACTTGAACTTAAACTGTTGTTTTATACTTTTCTCATCTGTTAGAGAAAGTACATTTTTAAAAAATCAGGTTTCATTTAAATTATTAGTATCTTTCAGGAGAGCTTGCTATATAAGACAGAAGAAAAATATCAAATGAGAATCTTTGTCACTTCCTGCTGATAGCTGAGCTGCAGTGATAGCTAACTTGTGATAGAGACCAGGACTGTACTGAACTTCTATTGAATTTATGAGCCTAAAGGAATGAGCTGCAGGATGTTTCAAGAGTTAGTGATGGCCACAGATTAAAGGAAAGACTTGCCCCTTAATTTACAGTCCACTCTGTGGAGCAGGACAGAGAGCTACCCACCCCATAACAGGAGCTAGTGATGGCACTTCTCATTACTGCAGGAGGCCAAGTCCAATCCCTACCACCCTTTCCTCAGCTGCTGGTTTATGCCTCTTCCACTCTTTTCACAGCAAAGTCATGGCTTTTTCACACCTCCAAGCTATGTTGCCTTATGCATCAAACATGCAGATTCAGAAAGGGACTGCTCTAGGAAGGAGAGGGCACATTTCAGGGAAACAGACCCTTCTGAGATTTGAAGTCTCCAGGCCAGTGATGGAAATCCTGGCAGAGATCCAAGTTCTAAATTCATTTTCACATTTCTGTTTCAAGAGTATAATTAAAGGTTAATTTTTGCCTGGGTCAGGTTTTCCAAAAGCACACTAAAGGATTTATGTGCAAGCTGTTTATTAAGACAATATTACCAGGATAAAGGGGCAATGAAACTGGGGAAGCAGGAAAGAGAAGGCAAAGAAGTGTGTAATTTCAGGAAATGTGGTAAGTTTTTAGGAGCTTAGAAGATGCTCTTATGATGGTGATGATAATGAAATTTCCCTGTGATTGTGAGGCAAGGTGAGAGGGACTAGCAGGACTGCTATTGAGAAACAAAGCAGAGTTCTGAAAGCAAACAGAAGATAGAGTTGGTAGGGTGTGGCATGGGCCAGCTTCATGGAAAACAGAAGTAGCACCAGACAGTGGTAATATCATCTCTTGGGGTGAATAAAGAAGTGTGAGAATGAGCTATGATCCCAAAAAAAGAGCAAAAAGGAAAACATGCACCAACGAAGCACAGATGTGTTATTACCACTGAGAGTGAAGGTCAGGGCTTTCGCATGCTAGTCTCCTCTTGCTGAACAGCAATTTTATTTATAAAATCTTCTGTTTCAATGCACTGGTGGCATCAATGTGGCTAATGAGTTGACACCCATGATTGTTGGCTGCTGAGTTCTCAATAGAATCACACTCCAACTTGGGAGAGATTTTCTTGCCTATGGAAACATCAAAATCCAGTTATGAAAAATAAAAACATGGCCAAACAGGTTCGATTGTTATTCATAATCTTATTGTGACATATTTTTTCCATCTAAGAGGGGACCTTAAGGAATGTAAGTGCCTGGGGACAAACAAGGCCATCTGGAAATTCCAGGGGTGAGGCAAAGCTAGTAGACACTTAAATATTTTGCTTTTTGTTGATCTTTGTTTAATTAAACATTAATGGTCACAGTGCCAGGAGGAAATTGCTCCCAGTATTGAATACTGAATAAAAGTTGAGTACTAAAAACAAATAGTTCCTAGGTGGTGAAGGCAAAGGCAAGGAAATCACATTTGTTATAGACTGTGCTATTGGGAATGGAGAGATTGGAACAAAATGAAGTAGAATAAAAATTGAAAGAAAACCCCATGAGAAAAAAGGAAGTGTGGAAGATTAGAGCTAGGGAATTTAAAGCACTCGCATGAATACATGATATATGTCACACATAACACTCTGAATAATATATATAGGAAATATATATCATTTCCATGACATGATATAATTGTGCATATGTATTAGTGTATATAAGCCTAATTGAGAATATGATTAATGAGGATTTTGGTGATACTGAATATATTTTAATCACTATTTTGGTCATTTGGAATTGCAAAATTGTAGAAACACAAAAAGGAGAGAGAGAAGTCAGAATGGGAAAATACTGACCTGTTAGGAACCAGAGAGAAATCACAGGATGGAGGAATGTGAGAATAAATCTAAGAGTACATCAATGATCCTGTCTGCAAATGTTGGCATTGGGTCTGATTTCATGATATGGCCTGGGTGGGAAGTGAGTAGGAGAAAAAGTGACCTAGCTGGTAGACCTGAGTATTGGCTGGTATTGTGGGCAATCAAGAAGGAAAGGAGGGGCTAAATGGAAGAGAAGAAATCATGAAACACTTCAAGTTAAAATAGCACTTGTGAGGGCACTCATTCCCCTAACAGATTCTGTGCACATTACATGAGCATATTACATGGGGCAAGACCAGTGCTTGTCACGACCTTTTTTGTACATGATGTGGGTCTTTTCCTCTTTTCAGAGAAGAGGGCTTCCTTGTACACCTGAGCACCTAGTGATTAACACAACCCAGAAAAAAGAGATGTGATGTGTTGAAAACTCAGAGTCACAAATATTAGAGAAAAAGTAGACCCTGATGTGAATAAAACTGAAGGCATGGACAATGAAGGTGAGTGGAGAAGAGTAATTAAATGAAGTACCATAAAAGAAGTTGCTATGTACACTTTTCTTTGTGAAAGTATCTATATTAAAATAAAGGAGTGGGAGTAAATTGTGAACACACTCAATAAAAGCTTTATATATCAGCAGCCTGGATTGTGGGGCCAGTATTTACAGCTTTACACAATGTTCCTAACAGGAGAAAATGGCTTGTTGAGGAACACTAAGAGAAGAAGAAAACTGGCAAGTGTAGCCATCTGAGAAGCAGGGAAGTGGTGGTCCATACCATAAAAACTACATTACTTCAGATGTGATAATGCATGTTAAATCACTTCATAAATGGTAAAGTACCAGAAAAATACAATGGTTAGACATAACATATGCATAGCATGTATTGAGCATTTCTGTTTAATTAGGCATTCTGAATATTATCTTGCTTAATGTTAACAATTATAACAAATATAGGAAGTGACAATTATTTTTCAAATCTCACAGATGAAGGAATTGAGATGGAAACACTTAAAAATATAAATAACTTGGACAAGTAAAAAAATCGGTAACTGGTCAAACCATATCTGATCCTAAATCCCATAAGTTTATGGACCTCTCAGTTTTAGAGAATTGTGGGTTTCAACCAGAGCTTAAGCGACAAAGGCAGAAGTCCATTCTTTCTTCCACCCAGATCACTGTGATGATATACAGGCTGACTAGAGCTTTCTATTCCCCTCTTCTTTCCTACCTTGCAAAGGTGACCATTGGTTTCCAGAATCAGCATTGGCTGTGAAGCTCCAGATGGTGGAGAAAAGGCTGAACCTAGGTCTGTAATCACCAATATCCCACTGATGCTGCAGCTGCAGTTGGAGGTAGTTGTTCACCAGAGGGCTTGGCATCAGCTGCAGTTGCAAAGCTTGTATGTGTGACATGGGGTAGCTCATGTGTCTCATCAGGGGTCCTGAGTGACCGGCATCACAATTTGGGAGCTGAAGGCAGAAGAGGGGTTTGGGATGATCAATCTAAGTTCTTTCTCTTATAAACACTCTCCAGAACACTCTTGTTAGTGTTCCTTCCTCTCTGAGACAGCACCCTGATCCTGGTGACCTAGGCAACAAATACAGGCATCACTGTGTGAAGATATCACTTTTCATGTGTTTCCTGGGGATACTGAGATGACTGGTGCCCAATCTGGAATATGGCTGTGTAGAAAATCAACTACTGCAGTGTAGAGGGTATTGGATTTGCAGATTAGGACACAACTATTTTTTGTTATTATGAAACCTAGGCTACTGTTCTAGAAAGAATAGTCTCAATAGGCTGCAAGGGATGGGAGATCAGGAATTGTGGGTCTCTATCTACAGGAATAAATGAACAGGGGAAGAAGTTGGACTTATAGATTTTTTTTAAATTAAAGAAACTATCAGTGATTGAATCTTGGACCGTGTATGTACAAGGTAGGCACTCAACCACTGAGTTACTCCTGCTCCTCCCTCCAGGCTTTTGAACCCTTAAAAATTGAGTTTGGCATTTCTAGACTATCTTATATGAATTTTTCAGCATTCTGGAATCTTTGGAAATTCCTCTTTTGTGGATCTTGTGACCACCACTCCAACTACCCCCACACACATTCTCTTTGCTACATAATGGTTACCAGCCCTGTAAATAATGCAGTACATGTCTGATACCTTATTGGATCCTTAGGGGCCTTATGAAGTTCTGAAGCAGAATCTATGGCTTATTACACAGGTTAGCATAAGGCACAATCCTTATATTACACACACCTCCAGTGAAGTCTGGAGCAGTACCCCCTAATCAAACATATTTGTTCTTCTATAGAGAAATGAATGCACAGTCTCAGAAAGTGGAACAAATAGCTTCATCTCACTACAGGTCAGGTTCAGAGGGATACTGGTCCCAAGAGATTATACCCCATTGGCATAATAGGGTGATTCTCTCCTCTCTGCCTCCCATTCTCATTAAGATTTGTTGAATGTTTTCATAGAAGCATCTGCTAGGATTTCATCTTCTTGATAGAACCTTATATCAGACCCTCATCTTTGATGCCTGCACTCATGTAATTGTCTCTTGTTTTCTGAGAACCTACCCTCTCCACACTATCAAAAATCTCACCAGTCTTGTTAACCTAAGATGCAATTCTTATCATGTTGCTATCCTACCTCTGAAAGCTCACCTCCACTGCCTGCTACACAAACTCTAAACTCTCCATGCTTCCTTTATAATTTTCCAAATTCTGCCCCATTTGTCTTAATAAAAACCACTTTCTATGACACCTGTATACAAATACTCCTCTGTAATCACTGCACTATGTACCTTCTCTTAATAGCATCCCTTTCTTTGTATATAAGCTCTTCTCTTGGAATTTTGTGCCCTCCATATTTCCTCAAGGCACTGTTTATTCATTCTTCTTCCTCGCAATTTAGTATACTATAGTATGTTTTTTGAGGAATTGCTAAACTATCCTCCAGAATGGCTGGACCATTCTACCTTTCTACCAGCAGTGGATGAGGGTTCCCATTCTTCCCATCCTCTCCAACACTTGTAGTCCTCTGTCTTTTTTAATAGCTGCCAGTCTAATGGGTGTAAGATAGTATCTCATTGTAGTTTTAATTTGCATTTCCCTAATAGTTACTGATGCTGAGCATCTTTTCATGGGCTTTTTAGCTGTTGGTATTTCTTCCTTGGAGAAGTGTCTTTTCAAGTCACTTGCCCATCCTTTCAATGGGTTGTTTATCTTTTTTATTTTTGAGGTATAGGGTTTCTCTATATATGCTGTATATTAGGCTCCATTCAGATATTTTGTTGCCAAATATTTTCTCCCATTGTGTAGGCTGCCTTTTTACTTTCTTGATAACCTTCTTTGAGGGGAGGTGCAAAAGATTTTAATTTTGAGGAGATCCCCTTTATCTATTTTTTTCTTTCACTGCTCATGTTTTGGGTGTGAAGTTAATGAAATCATTTCTATTACAAAGTCCTGTGAATGGTTCCCTACCTTATCTTCTAAATTCTTCATGGTCTTGGCTCTTATATTTAGGTCTTTGATCCATCTTGAATTGGTTTTTGTATAATGTGTGAGACGGTGTTCCCCTCTCATTCTTTTGGAAAGGTTAGCTCGGTGGAGGAGAGTCTGCCTTGAATATATGTGGTCCCTAGTTAAATTCCTGGATCCTCTTAGAACAGTGATCCACCAGGATATCAAACATCCAGCTGATACTTTAGGACAAGGAGAACATAAACTTTATTTTTCTATTAACTTCTCTTGGGTCTCTTATTTTTCAAAAAAAAAAAAGTTACTTAAAAAAATTTAACTTAGCTTACTTGCTAAAACCTGCTTCAAAACCTACAGAAAGCAGGCTGCAGGGTAATTAATTGATGAGCACCAGCAGCCTGAGAAGCTCCTCAGAGGCCTAAGAGGGAAGGCTGCTTTTCCTTAGTTTGTATTTGACTGCTTTGTTGTGTTTGTTTTTTGTGTATTTTTGTTTTTGTTTCCTCTTTCTTCCCAGCCCCCTTTTTTCTTTCTTTCTTGATTAGGTGTGCTGCCTTGTTTCTTGTTTGCTGTTTTTCCTCTTCCTTGATTTCCCCTTTTCTGTGTATACCAATTTTGTCTACCAATGCTATCTCTTTTCCTTCCTTCATCTTTCTATCTTCCACTTTCTGTTGTTGTTCTTGCATTCCACCTATCATTGTTTAGTCCTGAATTTTTCTGCTTTTTATTTCTATCTTGTCTAGCCTGCTTTCTTTCTTTTATTAACATTTATTCTTTTTCTCTTTCTTTTCTCTTTCCCTCTCTCCTCATCATTCTGACCTTTTAATTCATTCTATATATTTTTCTCTATTGAGTTTCCCATTTCATGGTTGGTACTCCACTTTTTTTATTCCTATTAATCTACACTGCTTACATGAGTTAAATATTCAATTTACAAGGTCTCATATGGATCTTCTTATAACTTTTACTATTATTATTATTATCCTTTTTCTTTTCTTACTTCTTTTGCTTTCTCTGGCCCTAATCTTTTTCCTTCAAGGTAACATAGACACCAGGAAGGATATAGAATAAGAGGAACAAAGTGTCTAAGATAAAACAACACACACACACCAACAGCAACAAAAAA
>JAKSZT010052738.1:4210-23511 GCA_026826555.1 Tolypeutes matacus | reverse complement strand
CTTTCATTCCAATAAGGTCCATTACTTTTCTTTGCAGGCTTTCAAAATGTGTTTTATGCTCTTCCACTGTCTTCATAACATCCTTTATTTCTTTTGTCATCTTTTCTAGAAATTCTCTGAAGTGATTTAGGAGAGTTGTGTGATTATCACTGATTAATTCTCTAAAATCCTGTATTTCTTCACGATATTTTATTTATATTTTTGGCTGGGCCATTTCTTCCTGTTTCCTAGTATGGCTTATAAATTTTTGCTGATGCCTAGGCATCTGAATATGTTGGTGAATTTACTCTGATGGCCAATTTCTCTCTCTTGCCTATCATGTTTGTCACAGCTCTTATTTGATATTTAGTTCAACTTATTGTCAGTCTTTAAAATTGCCCAGTTTTGGTTTTCAAAATCTGGCCAGGAACTCACTAGTGGGTTGCAGATTTTCTCCCAGGGTTGAATAAAGGGAGCATGAACAATTTTTGCCAATGTAATTGCCAGACCAGCCAGCAGATAGCCCTAGGTAGTGAGCTTTTAAACTGAGGTGTTTCTGTCATGGCATTCCTGTGTTCCTGTGTTGAATCTCCAGGGTGGAGATCCAAAGGGGGCTTTGCTAGCTGAATTCACTGAAGAAAAGCACCCAGACCTCCCTACCATTTTCTTGTAACAGTTGACAGGAAGGAAAGTGCCTGTTCCCTGTCAGTCAACTGCCAGGGGTTTTACCCCAGCTTAATATCTTAGGGCCTCCCAGTAGCCATGGTGGCTTGGTATCTCATGTTTGCAATTTCAGCTTCTTTGTTTATCTATCCCTCGCCCTCCTCAGAGTTGTTTAGCACTGTCTTTGTCTGTTAACCCCCAAAACAGATACCTTGGACAGCTTTCGGCCCTTTCTCCATAGTTTTTTTTTTTTTTTAAGATTTTTTTAATGTTATTTATATTTTAATTATTTATTTTTAATTTATCCCCCACCTTTCCTCAATATGATTCTCTTTTCTGTCTGCTCATTGTTTGCTTGCTTTCTCCAGGAAGCACCAGGAACTGAACCTAGAACCTCCCACATGGGAAGCAAATGCCCAAGGCCTGACCCACATCCACTCCCCATGGGCTGTGGCATTTGTTGGCTTTATGGCATCTGCTCATTTTGGCATCTGTCCATTGCTGAAAGGTGTGGCACCTAGATCTCATTATGGTGGGGTGCGGGTGTCTAGGTCTTATTGTGGCTGATGTGGGCATTTGCCCATCCTCCCTAGGAGGCACTGGGACCTGAACCTAAAACCTTCCATATGGTAGGAGGTGAATTGCTTGAGCCACATCTGTTTCCCATTTCCATTGTTTTGTGAGAGCACTCAGCACTTACTTCTTTCTTTAAGGAAATGTCTAAGAACTCTTTCCTACTTCCCTCAACACATCCAAGGATTTCAAAGGGACCTGCATGTTGCCACCTTTTGTTTAATCAGTGAAAATTCTTTCTATGCAATGTGATCAACCACCAGCTTTACTATCTTCAGTATCTAAGCACACTCTTACACTGAAGGTTTCTTCCCTTTTGAAGGGAATTCATGAAAATTACCTCATTTGATTGCTACAGAAACAATGCAACACATTTATTGAACCCAGTTTACAGATGAGGAAACACAAATCCAGGAAGGAAAAATCAATTACTCACAGTTAAAAGCAGTGCTCAGCTAGAGGTAGGAGAGCATGCATATTAGCTGTTTACTGTTACAAGCAGCCTGCTCTCACATCCTTCTTTCTCTCTATTGATACTGGATGGATGTTGCCTTTTACCCTAAAGTCCAAGTTCCATCAGGGAAGAAGGAGATACTTTTAAACTTGTGACCAGTGTGTTTCTTGTTTGCTTGCACCTAAGCAGAACTGATCCTGTTGTGGCCACAAGAGGAAGTCCAATGGAAGATTTATAGATAAATATATATTTATATTAGGTACAAATGTCTGCTATGGACATGCTAGGGTATGGAGTCTTTTGTGAGTCTGGGAACTTGGATCAGATCCATGCAAGAAGTGCCTGGGGCCAACTTACCTGTGATGAGTTCACAGGCAAAGGCCTTTTCCATCATACACCCCTCAGCCTGTTGCTCCAGGAAGCCCTGTGTCTGATAGTTGTCGCTGTGAGTGAGCAGGTGCTTAAAATGCTAATTGAGCAGGAAAGATGGCCACCTCTCTTCCTGGGCTTTCTGCCATAACTGTGTTAACTCCTGTGTCTGATCTTAAATTATTAAACCACATCCCCTGAGGTGGAAAAGAGAGAAAATTGAGAGTGATGGAGCAAGTGAAATGTTATAAGCACTTTTACAGAGATTTCTATGAGTGTATCTCCACCAGCTCCTGAAGCAGAATTCTTGCCCATATTTGCTGACCTATACATATTTTCTCTGCACCCACTCTGTGAGTTCATTCCCCTGAAGCATTGTATACTCCTAGATATCTTGTACCTTCTAGGCCTCTTTATCTCAGTACTGTCAAATAATGTGAATTTTATTGTCTGGTGAATTTTCCTGCTTTGAAATACCTGCCATAATTTAAGGTCAACCATAAAAAGAGAACTGCATCACACCATGATTTTTAAACCCACAGGAGAGAACAAGGGGTTTCTGAGAGTGCAAGAAATCCCTTAGACTAGTTAATTCACCTTAGGCCACACTTCTCTTACACAGCACCACAAAGAGAAAAGACAAATGTGTCAGAAGCCAAGGTCATCATCAATGAGTGATGAAAGTTGTCCAACCTTACATCTGGAAACTTTGACCTCAAAGATCTGCCTGCTTTTTTTCAGGGACCTTCCCCATATTTTACCTCTATAATATCAGCCCCTGATCATTATTACCTGGGAACAGGTAGACCTTGTATTTCTTCATACTTCTTATGTTCATGATTTTCTGCTAACAAATACAGAAATGCCCAAACATTAATAGTTCTCACTTCACACATTAGAAACATAGAGAACTCAGTGGGCACAAAGACAAATTATCTGTGTATGAGTTGAGGATGCACTGACAGAGGTGTACAGATCAGTCTCATATTTGACTTCAAAGAAATGGCCCTCATGGTTTTCTGATACATATGTCAGAGATTCCTACTCTGTTGATCACAAATCATGATATACTGTTCCTGAAATTGGGCAAAAAGTTAAAAATGTCTTTTGTTCCTCATACCACTGGGATTTTTTAGAGCCACCTCTGGACTTCTCCAGATCTATCCTCATCTAGACACAGGATCTCTATGTGCCATCATGGCTTCACATAGACCTACTCTTTTCTCTCAGGAGAAGAATAACACCCCTGTCTCACTTTCCTCCAAACTTCCAGGTACCTCTCAGGGAACTGCAAGTCCACATCTGCCATTTATCAAGATAAACACTCTCTAAGAAAGTGTCTCAGGATAAACCAATATTCCACATGGCCGTTTTCCCACATTGAATCCCTAAACGAGCACAGAAGTATAACATTTCTTGTTGGTTTTTTTCTTTTATGTGTGCCTTTATGAATATTACTTCTTTTGGGATGGAAGACAGCTGCCAGCAACCAGGAAACATATTGTTTGAGCCATTTTGCAGATAAGGAAACATAAATCCAGGAAGGGTAAATCAATCACTCACCAACAATTAGTAAAGTTTGTATGCAGGCTAGTGGTTCGGAAACTTCGCTCTTTGTTACAGAGTGCTATTAATGCTAACAAGCTGACTCCTGCACATCTTATGTCTGCCCATTGACACAGGATGAATGCTGCCTTCTTCCCTAAGCCCACATTCCAGGGATGAAGGAGACACTCACTGTTATAATTTCTTCCATTGCTTGAATCACAATATGTCTACAACAGAATACCATTAAGTCCACTCTAGTCCATAGTCCTTCCCCCAATCCTGAGGGGACTGGGATGGTGATGCCCACTCCACCTCCAAGTGAGAGAGGGCTTATATCCCATGGATACAGTGGATGGGACTATCCTGGCTGCAGCTGCAGGCCCTCTCCATTCCCTGGGATGGCCGTTGCCCATCATCGTCTCCTTGCCAGGTGACTTGGATGAGTCCATTGAGCTGTAGGGTAAGAGTTGCAGCTCCACTGAGATTCTGCCATCTATTCTTTATGTGACTTTTCTCTATACTAAAGACTCTTTGAAGATAAAAAAAAAATAAGGCAATAAGGCACTGGTGGAATATATACAAGAAAATGTCACTATACATACAATACAACACAATGTGATGAGAGAAACAATGTCTAAGAATTTTTTTGTGTGTTTCAATTTTTTAAAAAAAATTTTGTACTTTATTGGTTACTTTTTAAATTATTATTTCATTTGTTTATTAATTTTATTTGGTTATTTTGTTGACTTCAGTTTTGGAGAGGTCTTGGATCACAGAAGGGTCACAGCAGTGGCAGAGATGATCACTGGTGAGCAGTGTCAGTGATATTGGATGCATGGAAAGAGGTTCACCTGGGGCATGACTCTAAGGCATATGAATATGTTCAAGTGTTCATGGGGTATATTCTCAGTGGGTGGAGAGCCACACAATAACCAAAAGAACATTGAATTCCCATCCTGGGGAGATTCTGCTACAATTTCCAATAGAATAGCAAGAATCCCTTGAGTGCAAGGGCAGTGCCTAGTAAAGGAAGACGTAATTATGGCAGGCTCTTGATTTTGATGATTGTACTTATGAACCTTTTCTTGTGAAATTGAATCTTAACCTAGAATTATATACTGCTTAAGAGTTCCTGCTGAAAGAATCCTTGTTGCTCAAATTTGGTCTCTCTCTGTCAAACTCAGCATATAAATGCACTACCTTCTCCCCCTAACATGGGATATGACTCCCAGGGATAAGCCTCCCTGGCACTGAGGGATTACCAAGTGCCAATTTACAATGCATCTGGTAAAAGACCTTGACCAAAAGGGTGAAGTGACAAATACAAATGAGTTTTTATGACTGAGATCTTTCAAAGTGAGTCAGGAGGTCATTCCAGAGGTTATACTTATGCAAGTCTCAGAAAGATCTCATTGACTGCACAGTAAACAGTGCCTCAAATAGTGGGACTCCCAAGGGCTCTAGAGACATCCAGAAACATAAATAAGCAGAGAAGACAGCTCAGGAATTTGGCTCCCTTAAGGGAGCCTTACTTTGTAATTTATGCTCCCCAGTGTAAGAGAATTAGACTCATTTATAGGTTCTCCACATATGGCTCTTCTGTCAATTTTATTTGAACTTATAGTTAGAATGATACTGGATAAATATATGTCCCAGAGTCTTAAATATTTGGACCATCCATTTGCCAGTTGAACCCTGAATCTCAACAGAGTTGCAAAACCTACTCTCCAGTTCATTGAACACACCTGGAACAATTAACAAGGAGATGATGATGAAAAATGCTCATCCCAAAGAACAGAGAGTGCCTGCAACTGCAAGCAACATATTTCCATCAATATGCCCTATAAGATCTAAGCTCCCTCTCAATTAGAAGCAGAATGGACATCACCATCCCTAAATCCTCAAGTTTGGGGAATGAACAATAGATTAAAGTAGACTTATTATTTTACTATAGATTTTATTATTCTAGAAGTGGAAGAACTCTTACCATTGGCATAAAGACAGTGGCCACTAGACATTCTGAGGGATAGGAGAGGAAAGAAGAGGTGTAATATGGGGACATTTTAAGAACATTGGTGTTGTTCTGCATGACATTTCAGTGACAGGTACAGGCCATTATATATTTGGTCATAACCTACAAAATTGTGTGGGACAGAATGTAAAATGTATTCCATGGTTAGTAGCAATGCTTCAATATGTCTTCATCAAGTGTAACAAATGTACCACACTAATGAGGATGTGTTTAATCTGGGAAAGTGGGGGAAATGAAGGAAATGGGGTATATGGAAATCCCTTATATATATTTTTTATATAACATTCATGTAATCTAAAGCTTCTTTAAAAATAAAAACAAGTAATTATTTTTTAAAAAGGCTGAGTGTTCAGGTACCTGTGGGCCACTGACTTTTGTCCTTCTTCCTCCCTATGATCATGTTTTACTGCAAATAAATTTGGACAGGGACAGTCATATTAAGCAGTTCCTTATTTATACATTATAAATCCAGGGTATTATCTAAATACATTGTATGGTAATCTTGGTTTGAGCATGGAGATTGTGAAAAACATATTCCAGGAAAACTCAAGTTGTGTCTTGTGACATGTATACAGGTTTGCTTTCCCAGGCTATCAGGCTGACTATTCGTGATTGGGAAAATTCTCATTGTCCTTGTCCCTGAGTCTGGGCAAACAGTTAAATATATCTTTTTCCCAGAGATCCTGGAGAACATGACTCTGTGCTTTCTAGATGTTTTTCTACAAGATATATCTTCTGCCTAATCAGATATCATCATGTTTCTTGGTCTAGATGAGAATATTCACTGTTAGTAGATTGATGGTTGGAATATACAAACATTCAAATGGAACAAATTGGTTGGTGCTACATAGAGAGCAAGATCTGTGACCATTCATGGGGAGAGGGAGAAGATCCATATCCAAGGTTGGCCTTCAAGGGAAACTCATGACCCAGGCCATGGTCATGGTTTTAAACTTCTGATACCTCTTAGCAAGGAGAGACTGGGGTGCAGAACCTAGGAATCATGGAATCAACATTCCCAAAATTAGAGTCAAGACTGCCAACCTCCTAGGAAAACCATATGTACTCCAGGGACATTGTTCCTGGATTGATATAAGCAACAACATTTCTGAAGAAATGATATGCCCCATCTTAAAGAGAAGCTGCTGCCAACACTGGCTGTACACATGAGGCTCTGGTGGCTAAGAGTTGGTCTTGGTCCCTTCACACTCCACACTCAGGGCTGCCTTGTGAGCTCCACCCACCACTGGCCCATAAATGCTAGGTCATAGGTGAGGCAGGTACAGTGCAAAGACAGTTGACCCAACTGATGTCTATTTCACCTGTCATCATCCAGGGTTCTGCTCCCCCTCCAGACCTGTCGTTATTGGGACAAAGTGACATCTCACCCAATTGTGCCAGATTGATCACCCCAAGCCCTGGATCTGCCCCTTGAGCTAAAGATGTGGCTGAGCTTGGGCCCAGCAGACCCACCCCTGGCCCTCAAGAAGCCCAATGGCCCTCCATGCATTCCTAGTGGCCTTTCATCTCACTCCACTGCACAAAAGGGCCATGGCCTCAGTGACCTGGGAGGGCTTAGGCTCTGTCATGCAGGTTTTGGCAAGGAAACCTGGTGTCTGGTGGTGTCCAGGCTCAGAGAGGCTACTGCTGCCTTCAGGATATTGTAGAGGAGGAGAGGGCAGGCCCTGCCATTGCCTCAGGGCCTGGCCCAGACCAGTGAGCTATGGCTCTGTGTTTTCCATGGCAGGGACCACAGACTGCCCCAGAAACCTCCAGTTCCCCCTCTACCCTGAGGCCGGAGGGCCCTGGAACACAGCTGCACTCCACTTCTCACTGCCCTTTCTGCTAAAACTAATAAATGGTGTGCTTTTAAGAACTTACAATCTGTCAGCTATCATCTCCACTTAGGACTTGCTTGACTTCATCCTTCTCCTATGGTCTAGCCAGCTCACATGTATCCTAACAGAGAGAAGTTCAAGGAGAAGTATAAGGAATGCTTTAGTGGAGGAGTGTCAAAAGTTAGGCATAATTTGGCTACATGGTGTGACAACATAAGCCACTCTAAAGTCCCATGAAGAATATGCACTGCCAGACTTAATGGTGTAGATATGGGTTCTTGTCCATTGATATCAAATTCTTTGGTACAAGTATGTTTAGTCCTGGGGCAGGGACCATGAGATCAGACAAAATGAAAGGAAACTTTTATGAAGTGGGAAAGATAACAAATATCTAAATATATTGGGTTGTCCAACTGCATTCACATTTGTGCCCATATTTCTACTTCCCAAGCCTAGAATACATCCCTATGGAGTCTCTGCCTTATATGTGTTCAATTCAATCTGAGGGCACAAAAGTTTAAATGATTCAACCATCCTTACAATTTTTCCCCATCCCTATTTAATTATCATGTCTTATAATTACCCAATCCCATTTTCAGTAAGATCACGGCAGTGAGGGTAATAAGTAATGTGTAAGTCTGTGTGATAGTAGGTTTCCTGGTATATTTGTATACTCAGAGTATCATCATCAGTGTGCTTCTCTACCTTTACAACACACAGGGAACCCAACAAACCTTAATAATGTAGGTACGCTGAGTTGGGAACATTCAGGCAACCTTCAAAAGCCTCTCAGAGCTTAGACTGGTTCTTGATCTAGCAAGAGCCTTGGTAGTCAAATACCCCTACTTCCTTTGTGCTTGCAACTCTAGATTATGGATACAAACACTTTATGATAGCCAAAGGAACAAACCCAAACCCCACTATTTTCCTATTGGCAAAAATGATTACTAACCTATGTAATGCCCTGAATCAGGTCCTATCCCTCCAGACATGGGTTTATTGCATTCAGTCTCTGTGAAAGCCTTCTTTTTTATCTTCTCCATAAGGAAACCCTCTAGGAACTCAACTAGATCAAGTGGGAGCCCTTTTACCATCTGGTCATCTACCCCTGTTTAGGGAGTGGTTTGAATCTGCCTTTAGGCTATGGGAGCCACTTTGCTCTACATCCAAAATAACCTGTGAGTGTGTGACCACAAAACTCATTTACCCCACTCCTGGTCTATCACTAATGGGGGCAGAGGTAGGAAATCTCATTTTCCTGACCTGGAGCAGAATGACACTTAGACAAAACACTCCATGTTCTCCAGCAGGATGAACCTCCCCTGAGGGACTTTGCTTGAAACCACACCATAAACAGCAATTAATTTAAAATGACTCCCAAACCTAAATGCAAGAGTTAAAAGTTTAAACCTCTAGGAAAATAGATAGGATAAAATCTGTGTAACTTTGAATTATGCAAGCGTTCTAAGATACCACACTCAAACAATGAGCCATAAAAAAAACTAATACATTGTACTTCATTAAAATTAAACCTTTTGAGCTTCAAAAGACACCATGAAGAAAAGGAAAAAACAAGCCACAGATTGGGAGATAATATTTGCAAATCATATTTTTGATAAAGGACTTGCATTCACACTATATAAAAAACTCTTTCAATTCAATAATAAAATCACCTCAATTTTAAAAATCAGGAAAGACTTGAATAGACGGTTACCATAGAATTCATATAAATGATTCATAAGCATATGAAAAGTTTCATAATGTCATTAGTTATTAGAGAAGTGAACATGAAAACCACAGTGATTTGCCACTTTACATAAACTACTTTGGCTGTGTGCATAAAGACAGAGAAATACAGAGTGTTGTTTAGGACATGGAGAAACTGGAACACTCCTCTACTATTGGTGGTAATGTAAAATGGTGCAGCCAGGTGGCAATCAGTTTGGCTTTTCTTAGAGAGTTAAACATAACCTTTCTACATGACCTAGTGAGTCCACCCCTAGAAATCAAGAGAAATGGAAAAATGTATCCCAACAAGATGTATACAGGAATGTTCTTGGCTTTGTTAGTTATAATAGTCAAAAGATGGAGACAATTCTAATTCCTATAAACTGGGGAATGGATAAACAAAATGTGGGGTATCTTTACAATGGAATTCTATTAAGCAATAAAACACAAAGAATATGATACATTCTCCAACACAGATGAACCACAAAAGCATTATGCTGAGTAAAAGAAGCCAGTCACAAAAGACTACATATTTTCTCTCCATCTGCATGAAATGTCCAGAAAAGACCATATATAGAATCAAAAAGCAAATTAATGGTTGCTTGATTCTCAGAAATAGAGTATGAATTGATGGAAAGGGCTAGAGGGAGTTTGGAAAAGCTGAAATTTTCTTAAACTGCATTAGGTTGATTGTTGCACAAGTCTCTATAAATGTGCAAGAAATTGAATTGTATGTTTAGAATGGGTGGGCTTTATTATCTGTAAATTTAAAAGATTGTAGGGATGAAAGACTTTGATAAATGATGAAGAGATCCCATGCCTGGCACCCTTAGTGGCTGAAACACCAACCTTTCAGTTAGTAGTCAAAAGCTACAGCCAATGGCATACAGAGATACAATATGTGTATTCATGCCATGGATTGAGAATTTTCTCCCCACCCTTTCCTTGGGTGTGCTCCACTGAGAACACATTTTGTGCCAGGGAACTTGAGTTAAGATGTTAATTATTTTGAGCCCAAACCAGACCCACTGTCTTCCCTACTGCTTCTCCCAATCTCAGAACCCACCTGATTCCAGCAATCTCTCAGGCTGAAATAACCTGGTACCCATTATTTGTTCTGCTTCACCCTTAGGGCTCCCTGCACTTCCCATGTGACTGCATAGGCTGACATGCCTGGGAAAGACACAAGGCTGCCATACCACAGAACCTCCAGGCATGGACTCCACAGGGCAAGAAACTTGAATTTCTCATGATGATTCCCTTTGCCTAGAGGAGGGTCTAGCATTTAGTAGACACCCAATAAATGATCAGTGAATGAAGACATTCCCCTGCAGGCTACTATAGGTGACCAAGAATTTCTCTGGATACTGGAAATTTTTGGTCCCAAGGGAACCTCAAAATGTGTTTCAAGGGCAGACAGTTTTAAAAACCTTTATTTGTTCATCTGATTTAGAACCCGTTAAAGGTCCCCATCAAGGAAATGTCTAGAGGGCACCACCTAGAACCTTGCTAAATTCCCCACCCAGGATGGTGCTGCCATCTCAGCCAGGGGGATGTTGGTGGACAGGGAGTAGAGTGTACCTGGGTGTTGAAGAGTAAGAGAAGAGAAAGGGTTAGGCAGAGTAAGCATCCTCTCCTACATTTGGTATGGACAGTCTTTAAATTTTAGCCATTCAAATAGATTTGTAGTGGAATTTCACTGTTGTTTTAATTTGCATTTCCCTAAAGAATAATGATGTTTAACATCTTTTAATGTGCAGTTTTGCCATCCTGAAATCTTTGATGAAGGATCTGTTCACATACTTCACTAGTTTTTTTAAAAAAAACCTGGTTAGTTTCTTTTTGTTGAGCTTTGAGAATCTATCCTAGATGCAAGTCTATTCAATATGCAAATCTTTTACAAAGATCCCTGCCCCCAACCCCAGTACTAGCTTGTCTTGGCATTCTCCTGGCAGTGTTTCTTGAGGAGCAAAAAAATTTTAATTTTAATGGGAGCCAATTAATCAACTTATTATTTTATGAGTTGTTCTTTTAAAGCTGCATCTAAAAATATTTGCTTAACCCAAGGTGGCAAACTTATTTGCAAAGTAGTTCTATATTTACATGTATAAGGTTTAGATCTATGATGTAATTGAATTAATTTTTATGTATAGTGTGAGATTCAGGTCCAATTCAGCTTTTTACTCATGGATGTCCAATTTTTCTGGTATCATTTGTTGAAAAAGCAATCCTTTTCCCACAACATTGTCTTTGGGAGTTTCTCAAAAATCAGTTGTCCATATGTGTCTATTTCTGGATGTTGTATCTGGTACCACTGATTTATCTTTAAGCCAACATCATGCTGTTTTAATTATCAGAGCTTTATAGTAATTCCTGAAATCAAGTAGTATTAGTCCCCCAACAATGTTCATTTTCAGAGTTGTTTTGGATATTATGAGTCTTTTGCATTTGCATATGTATTTCAGAATCACCTTTTCAATCTTTAACCTAAAAGCTTGGTGGAATTTCATTGGGATTGCAATTAAGCTATAGATCAATTTGGGGAGAATTTACAATATTGAGTCTTCTGACACATGGACAAGGTATATTCTTTCATTTTGATCTTCTTTAATTACACTCAACAATATTTCAAAGTCTTCAGCACACAGGCTTTCACATCTTTTGGTAAATACTTCAAATTTCACTCAGTGGCCTAAATATGAGAAAAGACCCTCTTATACCCAATGGCCCTGTGGAGAGCTTTATGAATGCAATGCTGAAGCTTCTCAAACCCTTCCCCAAATACACATCCATGCACAACCCCACCATGGATGCTACTATATATGTAATGCCCTGAGAAGATGGCAGGGCTTAGACTCCTTATTTGGGGATGGAGGGTACATGAAGAACTCACTTCCAGACAAAAGTGGTATTGGTTAGAACTAGATGAAAACTGACATATGAGCCAGACAACAATAAATATCCTAGGGAAGCAGCTGTGGCTCAATCAGTAGGGCTCCCGTTTACCATATGGGAGGCCCCGGGTTCGGTTCCTGGGGCCTCCTGGTGAAGGCAAGCCCACCAGCACTGCGTGGTTAGCTGACCGAGCGAGCACAAGCAGCAAGGGGGGGATAAATGAATAAATAAATAAAATCTTTAAAAAAAATAAATAAATAAATAAATATCCTATAAGGATGCAAAGCAATTTATTTATTTATGAGGATGGGCTGAAATATCTACATATATATTCCAGTGTCATTTAAATTCTTTAAAATAAGAATTGAGAATTGTTAAAGTTCTCATTCCTAATAAAAGATTAATTGTTCTGAAGTCATGCTAACAAAGAGCCATTGTAATTGATGTTTTGTTTTTAATTTTTTATGTTTTTAAAAGTTACTTAGATTACATAAATGTTACACAAAAAATATAGGGATTTGCATATATCCCACCTCCCACAATTTCCACTTCACACATAAAAATCCTTCATTAGTGTGGCACATTAATTGAAATTGATAAACACATCCTGGGGCTTTGCCATTAAGCATGGACCATAGTTCACATTGTAGACCACATTCTCTTCCACATGTTATGCATGTTATATAATACTATAAAATGGCCTACATCTGTCATTGCAGTGTCACTCAGGACAAATCCCCAAAAATCCCTGGTATTACAACTGCTTTTCCCTCTCCCTGCCCCCAGAGCTTCCAGTGGCCACTGGCTCCTCATAAATGTTGTAATTTCTTCCATTCCATGAATCACAATATGTCTATAGTAGAATACCAGTAAGTCCACTCTAGTCCATAGCTCTTCTCCTCATCATGAGGAGTCTGGGATGGTGATGTCCACTCCACCTCCAATTAAGAGGGGGCTTATATCACATGGGGAAAATGGATGGGATTATTCTGCCTGCAGCTGCAGACACTCCCCATTCCCTGGGATGGACGCTGTCATCATTATCTACCTGTCAGTTGTCCTGGGTGAGTCCAATGAGCTGTAGAGTAGGATTTGCTGCTCCCCTGAGGTTCCAGGTCCAGTTGGCACATAGAAAGCCCAAAGACTCAAGTCTCTGGATGTACACCTACAAACTCCAGCACCAAGTATAGGTTTGCATAGAAGGTACAGATTAACCATGTGCAGGGAAGACATAGTTGAGTCCAACTCTGTCACTCTCAGGAGCACAAACTCCAAAGTAGGGCCCACAGGCAAGGCACCAAACTCTGGAGCTATCCACCCTGATATAGGACCTCAGTGTCTCCAGAGCCCTCAGGAACCTCACTATTTGGGGTGGTACCCACTTTGGAGTTTTATGAGATCCCACTGAAATGTGCATAAGCATTACACCTGGGATGACCTCCCAACTCATTTTGAAATCTTTTAGTCATATAAACTCATTTTTCTTTGCCTTTTCCCTCTTTTATTCATGATCTTTTTCCAATCGCATTGCCAGTTAGCACTTGGTAGCAATCCCTTAGTGCCAAGAAGGCTCATCTACAGGAATCATGTCCCACACTGGGAGGAAGTTAATGCATTCATATGCTGAGTTTGGCTTAGAGAGAGGCCACATTTGAGCAACAAGGAGGCTCTCAGGAGGCAACCTTTAGGCACCTCATAACAATAGGCTGCTTCAATTTCAAGAGCAAAGACTCATAATGCTAGTCAAGGGCCCATCTGTGGGTCACCCTCCTTTGCCACTCAATGTCCCTGCACTTGGGGGCCTGTTGCTGCTCACTTAGAGAATGTGGGACAGTGCTCCAGGATGGGAATTCAGTATTCTTTCATTTATTAAGTGTTTCTCCACCCACTGTGACAATGCCCATGAACATTTGAACATTTTTATATACCTTGTGGTAGGGACACCTAAAATGGTGCCCCCAAGCGGCTAAAATGCCTGCCAAGTGCTACGTGACTCCCGGCATGAACCTGAAAAGACTTCTTTCAGTCAATCCTCAATGTCCAATCATAACCTTTTCTAAAAATCTTCTTTTTTGCCAGTTACTATGTATGTCACCCCTCTTCCTCCAATCATGTCCTTAACTCACTTCCCTTATCAGAACCTATATAAACAACAAACCTTCCTGTAATAAATTAGACCTGCGTACTTACCTCATCTCCGCGGTGGTCTTTCCTCCGTGCGCCTTCCACGCCGTCTGGGCCCCCGAACGCTGGTTGCCGCTCAGCGTTCCCCTTCCGCCAACAAGTGGTTCGGAACAACCACAATACCTTATTTTTATGCTTAGGTAAACTAACTCCCATGCTTCCCCCATCCCTGACACCCCACATCAATGATCCTCCTACACCCCAGTTGTAACCCTTCTGTGATTGAAAGCTTCATCAAATATGCAGCCATTACAATAGCTGAATACAATTAATAGGAAAATGAAATAATAATTATAAGTTTAAATGTAAGAGATAAAATATATAAAATTTTATTTAAACAACTAAAAATAAAAAATTAAAAGATTGGGATATTAAAAAATGAAAAAATATTTAAAACATTTTTTTCACCTTTTACCTTTCATCACTGCAATATCTGGTATCCAGTATGTACCGTGGAACCTTTCTCCTCTCATTCCCCAGTGTCTCACTATTTTTCATTTTGTTTTCAAAGAAGTTTTAGGTAAGACCAAAGTCAGACACAGAAATCAGAAGACTCTCATATACCCAATATCCTCCCCTTTCCACTCCCCCATATTAATACCTTTTTATATGTGGATGGTAGCCTTGTTATAACTGATATACAAATAGTGAAAGATAGCTACTAAACATTGTGAATAGTTTACACTATGGTTTACATTTTAGATGATATGCTTTTAGAAATTTTGATGATATTTACTATGTCTGTGTCCATCACAGTACGGTAATGAAGAACATTTCCACTGTCCACTAAATACCTCCTGTTTGATCTATTCTATTCCGCCCACCCCATCCCCCCGGGGCCCACAATAAACACCTGGTTTGACTCATTAGATGACAAGATTCAGAGTTCCATAGTTAAAAGAGGTTTTGACAAACTGGTTTCTCCTCACCTATTAGGAACTGCGCTTACTCTTGAGAGATTCTCACCTATTTCTGAACAAATTGGTCTTCCCAAATATGGGGGTCCAACTCCTTCATGCTTATTATGTGGGTCTCCACCCACTGATACAACACTTTATGACAGAATGAACACACACATTCCCTAGAAGCCTGCTCAATGTGTGCCCTGTCCCAATGCCCCCTGACCAATACCCTAAACCAGTGACTCTTCTTTCTCATATTGCCATGAGAGCATTCCCACCTCTGTACTTTCAACCTCTTATCCAGAAATCCCCAGTGTTCACCTGGTCCCTCTCCCAACCCTCCCTCTAGTATCCTGGACCTTCTAACCCACCCTTCCCAATCTAACCACCTGTCAACCCTGCACCACCCAACCCAGTAATATCACTACCCACCTGCCTTATCCTTCAATATGCAACTATACTCTATCACTTTACCATAGAATATTTCCATATGGGTGATGGCTCACAACCTTCTCTTGTCTTTGTATTTCTTAAAAACCTGTCTTACAGACAATAGCTCTCTGAAACTGCTCAATTTCCTTAATTCATATCAGTGAGGTCATGTACTGTTCATCTTTCAATGACTGGCTCGCTTCACTCAACATAAGGTCTTCAAGATTCATCCATGTTATCCCTTGTCTTAGGACTTTATTCATTCTTACAGCTGAGTAATATTCTATTGTATGTATGTGCCACATTTTGTTTATCCATTCATCTGTTGATGGACACCTGGATTGGATCCAACTTTGTTTTTTAAGGTAGTACCTGTGATGGAACCCCGGACTGCCTACATTGGAAGCAGAAACTCTATGACAGAGCTACACCCACTCCATAGAATTAGTTTATAAAGCATCTTAAATTTACTATATAACTTTCCTATTGATACAGTAATAAATACCACAAACTTAGTGGCTTCAAACAACTTATATTTATTATCTTAAAATTCTGGAAATCAGTGTCCAAAATGATTTTTGCTGGCTAAAATCAATGTGTTGGCAGGGTTGTATTCCTTTAGAAGGCTTTTGGGAGAATCTCTTTACTTGACATTTCCAGCTTCTACAGGCCACCTATATCATAATTGAGATAGGCTTTTTCACTTCACTCTCCTTCCTCCCTCTTTCACTATTAAGATCTTTTGTGGTTTTGTTGGGCCCACCCAGAAAATACAGTGTTATCTTCCCATCTCAGTGTCACCAACACAATCACATCTGCAAAGTCCTTTTGCTATATGATGTAGCATGTTCACAGGTTGCAGGATTAGGCTGTGGATATCTTGGGGAGGAACTTTTCTGCCTACACAGCCACTCATCTCAGAGAACACACTTCCTCAAGCATATCAGTCAATGTTAACCCCTCATTTATGAAAACCTGCCAGTTTTAAGCAATTCACTGTAATGAACAGCTTTTGAGTCTGATGGACAGCTGACACCAACTCACTTTTGTCTCTAAAGCCTTCCATTCACTGAACTTCACACCCAGAAATTATACATAAGAACAAGAGTCTGCTCTGCTCAAAGAGACTGTGCATAATCAGATTAGCTCTCCTTTACTGAAGTAAACAGTAAATTCAGCTTTGTCCTTATCAATGCAGAAAATATGAGGCAGTCTCACCATTTGAGAGAATGGTTCTTTGTTACAATATTTAAATACTAAAAATAAAGAAGGAAAGAGAAAAGTAAAGGAAGAACACATAAGTGCCAAGGCAGAGGCATTTGAATCAGGGAGGAGAAAGGAGAAAATGTGGGGAGAGGAATCTGAGGATCTGAATGCTTGGGAAGCTCTCAGGGGACTAGAGCAAGGAGCTACAACCACCTGGAGGTGCATGTTGTTGGGGAGACTTAGCCATTTACCTAGGCATCTTCTCATATCTGGGCTTTTCTGGGATTTGTTGAAATTTTATTCTTTTCATGAAATTTGACACTCAGAGCATGCATTCCCTTGTTAAGGATGATATGGGACATTAAAATGAGGATTTAATACCTGAATGATGATTTCATAACACAATTAACCACAAGAAAGAATGACTTGGACCAAGGATCTTATTAGATTTTCTTTTCAACAAGTTTGACATCTTCAAAACCTCTACAAGGAATGACCTGGAATGGTGAGAACCATATTTGCAAGGTGACCACCTGACCCCATGTGGTTTGCACTTCTTCTCTTGGGAGGGCTCTGGACTTTGGAATCCCCAGAACCACAAACCAAGGGGTTTGGCAAGTGGAAGATGGGGAGGTGTTGAAAAATTCCTGTTGCAAGTGAAGTCTCTGTGACTAGCATTGGGGAAATTCCATGGAGATGGAAAGATTCACCCAATTCAGGGGAAAGGAGAGGAGCAAAGGAGCTGTTACTGTGGGAAGAAAAGTCTAGGGATGAGAGAGCAGTAAGGGAGCAGGTGCAGAATGGGCTTGGGGGGAGCTTCAGAGAGATGGACTGTCACTCTGATGCCCGTGAAAGGAACATCCTTGCTATTCAGCCCCTCTGCCCTACCTCTTCCATCTCCTCTTCTGTGCCATGCTTTCCCACACCCAAACCATCCCCCACTAGATCTGAGAAGGTTCCACCTGAGCAACTGAACCTCCACAACCAATTTATTGAGTCCTGGGTAGTCTGGGCCTTGGGCTGACAATGAGAATGATGTGTCCAAATATCAAGAAACTTTGGACACATAAGGGTAACATCTGACCTGGCAATATCCTCAAAACACTGAAAATTAACAGAGGGGTTGGTCATTAAAAATCTAGTCCCAAGAAGAAGGACCATGGTGCCCCCTTATGGTGGGACAGCACTCAGGGATCTCCATGGCCCCAAGATCTCTGGGCACCAGGATATCAGGCTAGATAACATATTACGTTGGTGTTTCATAAATGTTACCAGTTAATAAAATGAATTCTATTGAGACAATACTTGACTTCTCCATTAGTTACTGATTGTATTATCAAGGTCTACTAGCCCTGGAAGCACAAGCTGATGAAGAAAGAATTGCCTGAATGTTTTAAAAACCACAAGGCAAGGAGTCTTCAAATTTTGCTAATTCACCTTGAAATAATGTTTAGTAGAATAGTCTTGTTGACTGTTCCTCCATTCAGCTGACTCTGTCAGTGATTTCTCTGTCTGCTGATGGATCATTTTGTTATTGTTATTGGTGATGGTGGTGACAATTTTACAGCTTTGTTCTTGTTGGTGTTTTTTTTTTCACTGATTCTAAGAAATATTTGTGGTATACCAGGTTTATATTAATTCTGGAAGGCAAAAGGATAGGCAAGGACTTTGCCTGAGAAATATTTCAAGAACTTTATATCAGTGTTTATGGAATGACTATTATGTACCTTTTTTAAAAGCCCTTAATTAAAATAAATCAAGTTTATTTATGCGGTTGATTCAGTGTTGTCAAACAATTTTTTAAAAACTGTGGACTGCAGCTCCCCTGCGTTAGAATCTCTTGGGTTGCTTGTGTAAAATATATAGATTCTGGGGCCCCAAACCAAATAAATCTCCCAAGACAGGAGCCCAGGACAAAACTTCTAAACCCTCCACAACATATTCTAAGGCACAGCAATCTCAAGAACCACTCCTTTGATTTATTTCACTGGAGATCCTCACAAAATAACAAAAAGGGGGAAAATTATTATTTTAAAATTTATACTTTAATCATTACATTGTGTGCTTCTGAATGATCATTTTCTTTCCTATTTTCATACAGAAAAAGTCTTACACTCACCTTCATATGATTGTTTCTGACCCAATGTAACTTGGTCACCATGAAGGTTATTTAAGACACTTCAAGAAGATCATTTTAACTTTTCCACCTAAACTGAGCCTCCAAAAGGATCAAACCAGCACTTTACATAACCTAGGTAAGACTATCTGAAAATTCATCCTGTAATTCTAGTTCCTATGTAAAATTTCACTACTTCCTCGTCCACCCCAGCTCGCAAACAAGCACACACATGCCGCTTTGTTCCCGGGCCTGAGGGTGATCAGCCCTGCTGCAGCCCGGGGAGCGACACGAGCTAGTTGTGAGCCGTCTGGCGTGCACTCCGGAACGGCGGGGGGGGGGGTGAAGAAGTTGTCAGGAGAGCGCAGGCCCGGCTCCCTGG
>JAKSZT010052737.1:0-12828 GCA_026826555.1 Tolypeutes matacus | reverse complement strand
GGCCAATAAACATTTGGAAAACTGCCTGTAGCAGAAACTGCAAGATCCAGGGTACAGGTGGCCCACAGGGCCCAGAAAGGGTGGGATCCCAGGACCAGAGGGAGAAGACAGTGAGAGAAGATCTCTGCCACCCTAAGGCTGGAGGCAGAGGCTGTTCACTTTGCCCATCCCTCCAGGACACCCCATTTGACTCCTTCCCTCTCTTCCAATCTAGGAAAATTATGATTGGCCCATTCTTCTCTTATGACCTTCATGTGGCAACACATGGGGGACATTCCCACCCTTCCAAGACTTCTTTGAGATCACTTAAATAAAATGTGCAAGAAATGTATTCTGAATATTCTCAATAGAGAAGCAGATACACAGAGAGTGTTTTCTTATTGAATACAGGTTTTGGATATCCTTGGTACAACAGGCTGAAACAAGGGGGGATTGTATTTTACTTGATATAATTCAGGAAAGGGACGGCCTGCATCATCACACCAACAGAACATGTGCCCTAACTGCCTGGGATCCAGCATGAGCATTTTACATCTGAGGTAAACTGATGACAGTATCTCCCTCTGCTCTGTGGGTCACTGTGCCCTGAGGCCAAGGGTGGTCCCTCCAGGGATGAAGCATTTCACAGAATGTAAGAGCTCAATATCCGTAAAAAAGCAATCAAAGGAAAATGTGCTAGAATATGGGAAGAATGGATAGGTAGAATTTTGATTGATCACATGTTTTAAAAGAACCACAGAAAAACCTCACCAGGAGTTCACCAAACAGAGTAATTGAGGTTTTATTTCATGGAAATGAGCACTTTGAAATGCATAGATATAATCTGCTTCCTGCTTCCATTTATCACCTCAATCAGAATCCCAGAGTTCTATAACTTCTTTAGAATTGAACTTTCTTTCTCAAACTTGCAGATGTTAGTTCCCTACCACAATATTCTTTCAGCTTTACCTAAGACAGTGAATAAAAGAAAATAAGCAGGAGGCAATGAGAATGAGAGACTGGCATTTTTACAATTATCTTTTGGAGATACTGGGAAACATGACAAGAGCTCAATAAAAAGAAATTTTGGAAATCTGAATGTCTATATGCTTCATGGGACTATACATAATTCAAATTTTATTATTAAGTAATTTCACTGCTTCAGGCAATGTACAGGGTCTGGGAATTGAAAGGTGGGAAACAGGTGTTATTCTAGCCTTAGGGAAACAGAGGAAGATGGTGAAATATCATTACACACTTATGAGACTAGTTAAAAAAAGAGAATACCCAATAGTGACAGGAATGAAGAACAAGGTTCACATGAATGCAAAACAATACAATACAGCCACACTGGAAGACAGTGTCTGTTTCTTAGAAACTTACCAGATGACCCTGTAACCCCACTTCTACCTATTTACTCAAGTGAATTGAAAGTATTTTCACACAAAGTCCTCTATACAAATACTGAAACAGATTTGTTCTTGGTCACCAAAAACTGGAAAAAATGACAATATTCATCAACAAGTGAGAAGAAAAAGACAGGAGAAAGGATTACTAAGTAATATGGGGGCCTTAGTAGCCCCTTTTATGCCAGGGGAAAAAAGAGACAATTAAAAATAGTAACAGGAAAGCATCTAAGCCCTCCTGTATTTACATAAAAAAGGAGACACACCTATCCACAGCTGGCATAACCTCCAAGGCAGATGCCCACTGGCAATTATTCATGAGGCCCAAATTTACATAAAAAGATGAGGAGATGCAATTGGGAGGGCATTTATTTGAGCTTTCAGATAGATTGGGCCAGAGTTCATTGACAAGGAGGACCCCATTGACACAGTCAAGGAACTTTTTATACAGGGAAACCCCACTCCTTAGCAGATCCTGGCTTTGCAGGGCCAAGTAGCCATCCTAAATGGGGCCACACAGCCCCTTACCTGGAGCACCCCTTCTCTCTGGGAATTGTGCTTATTGGAACAATTCTTATCAAACAGTGATGCCAAGTGGGGGCTACTTGTGCTGTTACATTTCCCACTATGGGATGCATGTGCCACCATATAAGACTGAGCACCCTGCTGCTGGGGCCACAGGTGGGTGCCTAGCTGATGGTCTCAAGGGAGCCCAGTCATCCAGTGCACCCTCTTAAGGCACCAGATCAGTGAGTGAAGCCATCAGGGCTTATGAAACCTGGCCTGACACCACCTGAGGACCCTTCAAGCATCCCCAGTGATACCACATGGAGAAAAGCATCACCAAAGTGAACTTCTGTATTCCAACATATATGATGGGGAAGATGGGCAATTATATACAGCCAATGTTACAAATTATACAAATTTATTCAAAAGACCTGCAGTTACTATACTAGCTAGTGAATTTATCCATTATACTTTAGTTCTCTTGAAACATTGAGATTTAGAAGAAGACTGAACACCAAGCTCCTATATAGATCAATATGTAGATATAGATAACAAATGTGTGTGTGTGTGTGTATGTATGTATGTATATATATATAAATTACTTGGAACATTTCAATAAGTTTGCACATTAGAAAACATTTTCCAGTGATCTTCTCATAGAAGTTAGGATGGGGAGGTCATACAGCAGGAGGGAATTTTAATTTTGACTTCAAACACTTTTCACTGCATGTCCCTTATTAAGACTTTCCTTTGTCCTTCAATCCATATTCTATGAATACTCCCTAAGTGTCTCTGCTCAGAGTCTCTAGGCTTCATTAAGTTCTAGAAAATTTCATATACCTTTCTCTAGAATGGGGACTCTTTCTTCTCAGATATTAGAACGTATGACCTTAGCAAGGTTTTCTGATCAGATAATCTGTCAGACACTGTTGATTTGATTTTGATTTTGTTTATGAGGATCCTTCTGTGATTTTTCTATCATTCCCTACCTCAGTGTGTAATTAAATTTGGGACACTGGCAACAAAGTATGCATTTCAAGATAAATATTAACATTATATTCATTAGACCACTGAACCAGTATGAGAGTAAAAAATAGCAATTATTTTAATGGTTCCATTTAAGAAAATTGAAACTACTCAACTAAAACTTCCAGCTATTCTTAATGGCACTGAAAAACAATTCAACCCAAATATGAAATGCCTTAAAGTTCACTTATGATTTACAAAAAAATAAGTGTACATCAGTGATGCTGGTGAATGTGAAATTTTGCTGCATTTGGGAAATTTAAATTTTACAAATTTGTTTTCAGCAAATTTCTTGTGGCCAATGTGCTGTTTTCAGTAATCGTAATGAAGCTGACATTGTAGAGGAGACAATTATTTAGATGCAAAGATAAAGATCGATTCCCCATAAAATTCAGTGTTTAGAAGGACTGGTTCACTGATTTTTAGAATTACATTCAGGGAGGTGGATTTGGTTCAAGTGGTTGGGTTTCTGTCTACCATAAGTGAGGACCCACATTCAATCCCCTGGGCCTCCTAGTTAAAAGATGAGCAGGCAAACCAGGCCTGTGTGGTGAGCCAAGCCCATGGGGATGAGCAATGAGCCAGCCCCATGCAGTGAACCATGCAACAAGATGATGATGCAACAAAAGAGAGACACAGTGGAGAATCTAGGTGAGACATGCCAGAAACCAAGAACTGAGGTGGTACAAGTGACAGGTGCCTCTCTCCCACATTGGAGGTCCCTAGGATCAAATCCTGGTGAAGCTTGGAGGAAAATAATGAGAAGAGAAAGCAAGAAACAGACACTTAAGATCACCCAGTGAGTGGACACAGAAACAAGTGTGTGTGTGTGTGGGGGGGGGATTACATTCACACATTCACATTCTGCAAAAATCTGAAGCAAATTAATATAAAGCTATCAATATGCATTATTTCAATTCTCTGTTTTCAAAAAAGTTTCATGAACTTTCCTAACACCTTTTGGAGCAAGGAAACTTGCTTATATGTTACCATATAAGTATGGTTTAAAGTGATATTTGTTCCTTGTATCAATATCCCCCCTGGAATCTTGTTTCCACACACACATAAAAAAACATATTTTATGTCTAAGAGGAGTAGGTGAATGCAAGGAGCCCTTCTATAGGTCCATGTTTACCTCATGATGAGCACTTTGATATGAGGATAATTACTGAAACTCTCTGTGTCTTTCTTTATCTGACAAAAAAGGAAAAAGATGAGTCACTTTTGGGCTTTCCATGTGACAGTCAGGCCCTGAATCTTAACAGAGCTCCAAAACCTACTACCCAGTTCATTTGACTCACCCAGGACAAATAAGGAAATGATGATGGACAACCACCATACCAAGGAACAGAGAGAATCTACATCTGCAAGCAAGATAATCCTATCCAGCTGTTCCATGGGATTTAAACCCCTCACAATTAGATGTGGGGAGGGCATTACCATCCCAGAATCCTCAGAATTGGGGAATGGACTAGAGTAGACTTATTGTTATTCTACTATAGATTTATTGTTATTCTAGCAATGGAAGAACTTAAATCATTGATGTGGAGACAGTGGCCACAAGATGTTCTGAGTTGAGGGAAAGGGAAAAGTAGATGTAATATGAGGGCATTTTTGGGACATTGGAATTGTCCTGAATGATGTTGAAATGACAGATACAGGACATTATATATTTTGTCATAACTTACAAAATTGTAAGTTACTATAATCTACACTTACTGGCAATGCTTCAATATGTGTTCTTCAATTGTAACAAATGTACCACACTAATGAAGGATGTTGTTAATGTGGGAAAATGTGTGAGGGCTAGGGAATGAAACATATGGGAATTCCTTACATTTTTATGTATTAATTATGTAATCTATGTATCTTTAAAAAAATAAAAAAATAAAAAATGTTAAGAAAGATGAGTCATTGACTTTAAACTTCCTAGTTAAAAAAAGACAGGTACTCTTTAAACAATTGAAATCCACTATGTAAAACTGATTAAAGCAGAGAATCTGTGAATGGAGGCAGGTGCAATCCTTGGATATCCAGCCTCTACAGCAGCCTCTATGTTGGCTTCCTTCTAGGGAATGCTCTCTGATGCACACTGGATTTTCTCCCTGTACCATATTTTATCATTATTCAAACCATGCATTTATGTAATTACAGTGGTTGCAAATAAAATGGGTCACAGAAATAAGTTTACTCCTCCCATTTTATCTAAAAATTATCCTACCTTGATCGAATAGCAGAAACATGCTTTGCAAAATTGCCAAAGTGTTCTACGTTTATTTTGTTTTTAAATATTTTCTTCTGCATGCATATGTGTGTGTGCAGGCATGTGCATGTGTGACAGTAAAATTTAATGGATGTAAGAGAGAGACCAGGCTCCACTGAGGTCAGAGCCACCTCTAATTACAAGACTTCATTCAGGCCTAACCAGAGAATTCTTGCCCCTGGAAATTGTTTTCATTTTACATCAGAGCTTGGGAAACATGTAGAAAAAAAATGTACATGAGATAGTCTGCCTGGAGAGGAGCTGTAATCCTGGAAAAAGGACAGGACCCCAAAGTTCAGAAAAGGCATTCAACTCAGTCCTCTGTGCTTGGACCTATATTGGGTTAAGCTATGAGTTCCTATGTAGGGAAATAGCTGTATTTTTTTAGGCATTAAGCAATAGGCCATTAGGGAAATGCAAAGTCAAACCACAATGGGATGTCATTACACACTTATTAGAACAGATAAAATAATGAACAGTGACAATACTAAATGCCTTAAGGGATGCTAGACAGGATCATTCCTACATTGTTGATGGGAATGTAAAATGGGCCAGCCACTCTGGAAGATAGTTTCATAAAAACAAAACAAAATACAAGAGGAACTATACTAAAAATGCAACTATCTTAAGATGCAACAAATGGTCTCCTGGGTATTTATGACAGAAATCAAAATTTATGTCCAAACAAAATCTTGAATGTTCCTATCAGCTTTATTTGTAATAACTCCCAAATGGAAACAATCCAAATATCCTCTAATAATTGAGCTTTTAAAGAAATAATGGTCCTTCCCTACCCTGAAATGCAAGGTAACAAAAAAATCCACAAACTATTGATACACACAACACTATGGATGGGTCTCAGGATGCTATGCCATGTGAAAAACCTAACCTTAAAAAAAATCATATTTTGGATGATTCCATTTATGTAACATTCCCTAAATGACAAAATTACAGAGACTGAAAAGAAATTAGTGTTTGCCAGGGGTTAGGAATGATGAAGAATAGGGTGGGAAATTAAGGGAAGTGGATATGATGCAAGGACTGAATAATTCTGCATCTTGATGTTATGGTGGTTAGACAAACTGACACCTGTGAAAAAATTGGAAAAGAAAAAAGAACTGTGTGCACACTGTTTCAATTTCAATTTCCTGGCTTTGATATTGTACTATAGTCATATCTGAAGTTACTTTTAGTGGAAACTGGGTAAAGTATATATGGGACATCATAATATACAATCTTTGTAAACTCCTGTGAGTCTATAATTATTTCAAAATAAAAATAAAAAAACAAGAAATTGCATTGCAATATACTTCAATGAAATGATATAAAAATAAAAATACTATTTACAATAGCATCAAAATATAAAATAAATACATCTATGAATCTGAATGATGAATAAGATCAGTAAACTCATCTTACTCATCTTTTATTTTAATAACATTTTAACATTCTTAATTGAAATGAAAAGTAAATAAATCGAGATGGAGTCTGTGTAAATGGATCCCCAAACACAGTATTGGTAAGGTCTCAATTCTACCCAAATTGATTTATAGATTCAATACAATCCCAAGATCCCAGCAGGTTTTTCTGAAACTAAGGAGCAGATTTGTAAATTAATATGAAACTGAAAATAACTTAGAACATCCAAAAAACTTTGAAATAAAAGAATAGATTTAGAAGATCTAAACCACCTGATATCAAGACAGAATTTAAATCTCCAGTACTCAAGACCATGAGGCTTTGGCAAGAAAACAGCCAATTTGTGAATCAAAATACAGAGACCAGAAGTAGCCTATACATATGGATAATAGATTTTCAGCAGATATGCTATGACAATTCAGTGAAGAAAGTATGGGCTTTCCAATAAATGGTGTTCAAACACATATTTATAAGAGAATAGATTGTGAATTGTGAACTCTAAAAGTCCCTTAAGATGTGTTGGTGGAGGGGTGTTTTATGGGAATTCCACACATGTGCATGATTGTTTCGTAAGTTCACAACCTCTCTAATAAAAATATATTTTTAAAAAATCAAAAAAAAAAAAAAGTCCTTTAAGAAAACTTATGAAAAAATCTTTATGTTTTTGACTTAGGCAAAGATTTCTTGGTCATGACAGCAAAGCCATAATTTCTAAATAAATAAAATAGGACTTCATCAAAATAAAGAACTTCTGTTTTTCAAAGGACACCATGAAGAGAATTAGAAAACAAGCCACATAGGGAAGCGGCTGTGGCTCAATCAGTAAGGCTCCTGTTTACCATATGGGAGGCCCCGGGTTTGGTTCCCGGGACCTCCTGGTGAAGGCAAGCCCGCCCGTGCGGCGTGGTTAGCTGACCCAGCGAGCACAAGCAGCAAGGGGGGGATAAATGAATAAATAAATAAAAATCTTAAAAGAAATAAAATAAAAATAAATAAAAAAAGAAAACAAGCCACAGACTCAGAGAAAAGTTTTGAAAATCATATATCTGTTAAATGACTTGTAACCAAAATATAAGAGCTTGGAGAACTCAAAAATAACAAAATAATAGGTAAAACATTCAAGCACTTTAAGAAAAAGACAATGTATTGATGTCAAATAATCACCTAGAAAGGATGCACAAAACCTTTAGTCTTTAGGAAATTTCAAATTAAAATCATATCACATCAACCGTAATAGCTAAAATTTAAGACTGAACGTACCAAGTGTTGTCCAGGATGTGAAGGAAATGGATCCCTCTCACAATGTTGGTGGGAATGTAAATCTGTACAACGACTTTGAGAAAAATTGCAGTTTCTTTCAAAATTAAATAAACACCCATTATAAGGCCCCATCATAGAAAGAGAGACAGTTACCTCTGCGTTTGGTCAGCAGAAACCACAGATTTTCTGTCACTGCATGGAAAGTCCAGCATGGCCCCAAAAGGCAATCAAAAGGAAGCTCAAACTGGAAACTAAAACTCAAAATTTTTCTTTATCAGAAATACAAAACATACTAAAAGATTTTGTTCAGGAAGAGAAACAGAAAGGGCCAGATTGTTGGTGAGACTAATATGGGTTCCATCAGTCCCTTTTATTCAAACCTGTATGTGGTGATTTAGTTTGTAGGTATACTTCCAGAGACTGGAGCCTTTGGGCCTGCCCATTTGCCAGCTGGGCCTGAATCTTGGTGGAGCTGCAACTCCTAATCTACAGCTCAATGAAGCCACCAAACCACCTAGCAGGGAGTTGAGGATGGGCAATGGCCATCCCAGTGATTGGAGAGAGTCTGCAGCTGCAGGCAGGATAATGCCATCCATCTTACCAATGAGATATAAGGCCCTTCTCACTTGGAGGTGGATTGGAAATCAGCATCCCAGTCTCCTTAGGATTGGGGGTAGAGCTATGGACTAGAGTAGACTTACTGGTATTCTGTTGTAGACATATTGTGATTCAAGTAATGGAAGAAATTACAACATTGATGTAGAACCAGTGGCCACCAGATGCTTTGGGGACAGGGAGAGGGAAAACAGTTGTAATACAGGGGCATTTTTGGGACTTGGGGATTATCCTGAGTGACATTGCAACAACAGTATAGGCCATTTTACATCAGCATATAACATGGAGAACTGCATGGGAGAAAGTGTGGTCTACAATGTGAACTATGGTCCATGATTAGTGGCAAAGCCCCAATATGTGTATATCCTTTGCAGGTGATGGGCCACACTAATGAAAAATGTTTATGTGGGAGGTTATGGGATGTGTGAGAAGTGGGGAACATGGGAATCCGTATAGTTTTTGTGTAACATTTATGTAATCTAAGCATCTTTTAAAAAATTAAAAGTAAATAAATCAATCAATAAAAAGATAAACATAAAAAGATGAGGAGAAAGGGGAAGACTGGTTGATAAGAATAATATGTGGTCTGAGAGGCCACTCTCATCCTGGAAAAGAGAGAGAAAGAGGTAAGTGACTAGCAACACTAAAGACTTAGATCCCCTCTTCTACTTACAGTTTAAAAAGTGGGAGACAAGCCTCTCACAGTGGGCCTGAGAGCCAAGGCAGATGCCTGCAGGCCAAAATCATAGGGCAAGATTTATACTTAAAAAGATAGTGATGATGCAATAGGTAGAGCATTTCTTTGGTCATTTAGATAGAAAGACTTCGAGTACACCCACAGCCCTGGGGAGGTCCTGTTGACAAACTCATGAAACTGTTTTTCACAAGGAAACTCCTCTCTCCAATTTACCAGGCAGCCTCTGCTCAACCAAATCTACTACCAGCAAGACTTGGGCTAGTTGAGCTATCAGCAGGGTTTGAGAGGTTCCCACATCAGTTGCAGATTAAGCCCAGGCACCCACCCTACATGAACCACACAGCCCCTTCATTGGATGTTCCCCACCTCCACCTTGTGCATATCAAATGCCCAGTTCTCTGCCCCCCAGGAATTGTGACTATTGGAATGAATATTATCAAATAACAATGCCTCATTGTAGCTTCTTTGGCTCTTACTTTTCCCCTTTGTAGGTATTGATACCATAACACATTGCCTGGAATAAACATAAACCCTGATAATTGCAAATATAAAATCATAGTTTGTTTCCATTTTCCTTTCCCTCTGACCTAGGGATCAGTAGTCTCTGTGCCTTCCAGCAAATGGAGTTGTCAGGCCTGGGTGTTGGCCACTGACCAGGCATCATGTAAGACTGCCCCTCACCCTCCTCTTTCCCCAGGTGTCCCCAGCACTTTCTTAAAAAGGGTCAGATCCCAAGCAGAGGTATATGGAATGGCAGTCATAACTTAAGTCTCATCCCCACATATGTCACCACCATGGACACTTTGCCTAAACATAAGCATGTTCAGAGTTCAGGTCCATGTAGGCTTTCATTTATGGACAATAGAATTTCTGCAGATATGCTAAGACAATTTGTTGGAGAAAACATGGGCCTTTCAACAATGTGTTCAAACAATCACATATTGATATGCAATTCTGCCAACATAATGCTGGTGAGATCATACTCATCCACAAGATCCATTGGGACATCCTAAACCAGGGAGTCATAACCTTTTTTCCCCCACAAACCACTTTGCCTGTCAGGTAAAAACCATGGACTTCTTCTCAGAATGTAGTGGCAGATAGTTTTATGACACTCAGCATAGACATGTCTTTAAATTTTAGGATTATTCAAAATTAATTCAAGCCCACAGACCCCTGAAATCTTTTAGTGGACCCCTTGAGTTCCATGTATCACTGGTTAAAAACCTCTGCCCTAGACAGAGAGACAGGGTTGCCAATGAGCGTAGTCAGTGGGAACCACCAATTTTCTTCATTACTGCATGAATTGTCAAACAGGGGCCTGAAAGGGAGTCCAAAACTAGAACCTGAATCTCAAAATTTACTTGATTGAAGATTCAAACAATACTTAAAGATTTTGTTCAACAGGAAAAAGAAACTAAAACAACACCACCAACAAAAACTGATGAATTTGACTTGATTATAATTAAGGAAATTTGTTTAGACAAAGACAGTTAGAAAAGACAAGCAGATTTACAGAATATATATGTAGATCTCATATCTAATTAAGAGCTTGTATCCAGAATATAGGAAGGACACTTAAAACTCAATCATAAGAACACAATCATTCCAATTAAAAATAGCTAAATGATCTTAATGGTACATTTTAAAAAAGATATATGGGTGGGAAATAAAATATGAAGAAAAGCTCAACATAGTCATGAGTGAAAAGCAAATTAGTTCCTCATCAGATACCACAACACATTAGTTAAAAAAAAAAAAAAAAAAAAAGAGTACACCAAATTTGGCATGAATGTAGAACAGGAACTTACACCTGTTAGTAATGTGAATGCAAAATAATTCAGCCAATTTGGAAGATAACATCAGTTTCTTATGAAGTAAATCATACACTTTAAAAATCATGTACATATATACTCAAGTGCGTGGAAATTATATCCACACAAAATCCTGTACACAAATATTTAAGCAGCTTTGTTCTTGCTCACAAAAACTGAAAAAAATAAAAATGGTCATCAACAGGTAGAAAACAGAGGGGGATGAAGAGAAAGGGTACACTAATTGGTAAAAATAACATGGGGTCTGAGTAGCCCCTCTCATTCAAGAAAAAGAAAAAGAGAGAAAGAGAGAGGTAATTGGCTAGGAAAAATAAAGACTACTAGCCCCTCCTCTATTTACATACAAAAAGGAGACAGGCCTCTCTGGAACTGCCTGACAGCCTAGGCAGATGCCCACAGGCAAACAATTCATAAGGCAGGTTTTTACTTAAAAAAGATGGAGATGATTCAATGGAGAGAGCATTTAGATAGAAGAGTCCTGAGTGCATCTCTTGCCCTTGAGAGTCCCCTTTGACACAGTCATGGAACATTTTTTAATGGGAAACCCCTCTGCACAAGTTACCAGGCAGCCTGGCTCAACCAAGTCTCTACTACCAGCAAGACTTGGTCCAGGTGAGTTAGCAGGACAAGAGAGGGTCTCACATCAGTCACATTTCAGGCCCAGCCAGCCACCCTACAGGGGCCCACACAGCCCCTTTCCTGAAGCATCCCTGCCTCCTCCTCCTGCATATAAAAATCCCAGTCTTCCACCTTTCTGGGAATTGTGACTATTGGAACGATTCTTATCCAACAGCTATGTGCAGTGGTGGCCTCTTTTGCTCTTTTTTTCCACGCCATAGTTATTGATGCTTTAACACCTTGCCTGGGAAACAGAAACCCTGACAATTGTATACATAAAATCACAGATGGTCCCAATCTGCCCTTCTCGATGATCTAGGGACCAGTGGTCTCTGTGTCCTCAGGTTAAGGGTGACCTCAGCCCCAGGTAGTGGCCATTGACTGGGCATCCTGTGGTCTTCCCCAGCCATCCTCTTTCCACAGGCCTCCCCAAGACTTTCTGAGCCAGAGTCAGATCCCAAAGCAGAGATATATGGAAGGGCAGTTATGGGGATAAAAGCCTCACCCCCAATATGTTGCCACAATGGACAATTTGACTAAAATATTCATTGAATTTCAGACCAGATATTGTCTCACTTTTGGTAGGTCTTTGTAAGCTTGTTCAGAGTCAAGGCCCTGGTGGATTCCCACTTTTACAGAAGGAATTAGCTGGTGATGAGATGGCACATGGAAGTAGGTGCCCACATATCCTGCAAAAGGCCCCCACTTGAGGAGGTAGATGTTCTTCCCTGTGGCTTTCAGCTTAGAAATACAGGCCTCATTTGGTTATTCCACAGGAAGCTTCTGAACTCAGATGGAAGGATGTCAGGCAGTTTAGTGCCAGTTCCCAGAGGTGGCTCTAACCAAGCTCTGTTAGTTACATGTGAATGATTTCTTGTGAATGATTTCTTGTAAATGATTTCAGGTTTGGTTCATCACTTAAGATACAATCCCTAGCATTTGCTCCCAAAGCCACTAGCAGATTTTAATCACCTCTTTCAAATGCAGACATTCTGAAAGCTAGAAGCTTCAGTGTAGATGAAGCTGGGATATAGGCACAGGCTCCTCTCTACTCAAAGCCTTCTTCCAACTACCCCACCCTCAGGTGACAGGTTAAAAATTGCAGGGCCTCTGGGAAACTTCCCAGTCTGGTGCCTTCCCATTTCTTCCTCTTCCTAGCCCCAATTGAGAATCATTGGCATGGAGGCAGACATTTAGCTTATA
>JAKSZT010052729.1:0-13203 GCA_026826555.1 Tolypeutes matacus | reverse complement strand
CCCTTAACTACAAAGCTCTTTGCAGAGATATTCTTCTTTTACTGGAACCAACTTATCCCTGAAATTTCCTATTCTTATTGGACTCCCATTCTCAATGATTAATTATTAACAATGAACCCGATTGTCCTGAGTCAAATAGACATTTCCTTTTTAACCTCAAAATATCATTCATTTAATAATTAAGCAAATAGGAATACAAAAGCACAATGGGAAAACAAGTCCAACACTTGGTCTACGTTAGATTGCCACTCTGAAGACCTCAGGTTAAATCCCTTTGTTTCTGTTCCCTCTGACCCCTTCCTACAACATCTACTGGGCTCTCTGACTCACCGGGGTGGGATCTCTAAAAGGAAGGTCTCCATGTGAAAGTCCTAATTCTTCTCTGGGAGTTTAATTATGGTATCTAAAGCTCTATCCTCAGGCATCAGTCCTCTAGGCAAATATGGACTCTAAGAAAAATCACCAGGTCCCTGCTTCCCCAAGATTGCACAAGTTAATATTTAAAGCTGCCCTGTATTTGCTAATGAGCACACTTTCTTCTTGTTACTTGTACCCATTAGTCATCATTTCCCTATGGGACTGTGTTCTGGAAAGAAAGGAAATTTTTTTTCTGGCTGATTTTCTGTTCCCAGGAGACAATACTGTAAATCAGGTGGGATCCAGTTTTTCTTACTCCTCTTCTGTGGACTCTCTTGTCTTACTAGAAACTTACCCCATCCAGTGACTTAAAATTCACCCCAAAGTTGAAGATGGAAGGACCCACCTGGACTAGGCTCCTTTCACTCCAAAGCATAGACATGGGGTAAGGACACGTCCTGACTGTCATCTTCAGAAATTTGCTATTCTCTCCTTTAACAAATTGGAAAACTCTGTTCATTGGATATAAAACCATGGGCAATACACCATTTTCTTTGATGATACTTTGCAAAAACTACTATGAATGTCAAGTTTGCAGCATAAATCAGGACCAGTCATTTAGTCCCACAGTATACAGTTTTATTAATTAAAATATATATTTAGATCTTTTTTGCACCTTAGCCTGTGTTTAGTACTTTTAAGGGATTGCCTCAATTAAATTCCCCCATGTTTTGAAATTATCCAGTTAATAAATCTATTAAGATTTTGATTCACTTAAACCCTAAACAAGAAGAGTAACTTTATATATTTTGAGCTTTTTATTTTAATATCATAAATGCAACTGAAATTTATCTTTTTAACCACTTTCAAGTGTACATTTCACTAGTAATAATTATATTCACTATTTTGTACTACCTTCACCAACATCCTTATCGAAACATTGTCATCACCTCAACAGAAACTCTTCACCAACTTAGAAATAACTCCCCATACACCTCATCCTCCAGCTCCTGGAAACCTGTAATCTACTATCTGTCTTTATGAACTTGATTTTTCTAAGTATTTAATATAAGTAAGATCATACAATATTTGGATTTTATACCTGGTTTAATTCATTCATCATGATGTCTCCAAATTTGTACATGCTGTACCATATATTAGAACTTCATTTCTTATTATGGCTAAATATCATTCCATAAATTGTAAATACCACATTGTGTTTATCCTATCATCTGTGGATTGATGCTTGGGTTCCTTCCACATTATGGTGATTGCAAATAATGATTCCATGAATGTTGCTGTACAAATGTGTGTTCCAGTCCCTACTACCAATTCCTTTGGGTAGCATACCAAGAAGATGGATAGCCAGGTCATCTGTTAATCTAGGTTAAAATATTTGAGGAGTCACAACAAATGATTTCTAGAAGCTACAACAAATTACAATCCCACCAGCAATATACAAGATACCAATTTGTCTGCATGCTCTTCAACACTTATTATTTTCTGTTTTTTTAATTATAGCCATGGTAATAAGTGTTTAGTGCTATTGCATTTAGGGTTTGATTTGCCCTGGTGACCAATGAATGATATAGAGTATCATTTACTGTGACTTTTGCCCTTTTACTATCTTTTAAAAAATGCTATCTTAGTTCTTTACCCATTTTTAAATTGGGTTAATTGCTTTTTATTTCAATTATACCAATTCTTTATATATTATGGATGTTAAGCTCTTATATATATATGCTTAGCAATTATTTTATTCTATTTTATAGGTTTTCATTTCACTTTCCTGATGTTCAAAGGATTTATTTTTAATGAAGTCCATTTTAATTATTTTTTCTTGTTTTGCTTTTCTTTTGTGGTCATATCCAAAAAAATCACCATCACATCCAAGGCTATGAAGTTTCTTCCTATGTATATTCTAAAAGTTTCATGAGTTTAACTTGTATGGTTAGATCCGTTGTCCATTTAGAGTTAATTTTTTTTGTACTGGGAGAGGTAGTGGTCCAAGTTTATTCTTTTGCATGTGGATATCTAGTTTTCCCAGCACCAATTGCTGAAGAGTTGTGTTTATTTTGTATTATAAAAAGTCCAGATTGTGGGAACATAGCTGATGGATTAAACATATAATTCTTAGCTCTCACTAAAACACCAAAGAAAAATCCAGAAGCTACCATGGGGACCTGCTTTGGGGCACAGCAAACCAGGACACTGCTTACCAACTACCAGAAGAGTGAGGGTCAGAGACATGAAGAAGCCAAAACAAGTAATCGTGAGTTGTTAAACCTCCCAGCTGCAGGGAAGGGTTTCCCTTTCCCAACCCCAAGATATTAAGTGAGGGTAAAACTTCTGGTGAATTGTATCTAAATGAGAGTACAGCAGACGTCTACCTCCATGGGAAGGTGCTCTGATTCATCTAAAAGTGTACTAGACAGATAAGCCAGGGATAATCAAGGATTGCTTACCTCAGTAGCTGGAAGAAGTACACATACCTGGTCCTCAGGTTGGACAGTCTAGGTGGAGATCTCCTTCTCCAAATGGAAGTGTGATAGCAAATTCCCTGCAAGGAAGAGGGGTCTGGGAGAGTGGAGAGTGATTTTCTGCAGCAAGTTTAGCCAGCTGGATCCCCCTTGTATATCAGAAGGGACCCTGACTTGACAAGAAGAGGGGAAGGGAATTGCCTCAAGCTAGGGGTCATGCCCAGCCACCTAGGTAAAGAGAGGAATTACATCACTGAGGAGGCAGAGACAGGCAGTGATCAGCACCATTCCAGCTGACTGCAGGGGATCTAATCTGTCCAAGGGAAAAGGGGCAGATAGAGTTCTGAAAGGCTAATTAACCAAAGGACTCTGAATAGCACAGTGGAAGAATTTCTCCCTAGCACATATGAGGTCTGTGGTTCAATTCCTGGCCATTCCTTGAGTAGAAATCCAACAGGTTATCAAGCATCCAGCTGAATTTTTATGACAGGAACATATTTTCTTTGTATTAGCTTTTCTTGGATCTCTCTCTCTTTTCTTTTTAAGGTCATTTTCTTTTATTTCCCTTATTTTGCTCACTAAAACCTAGCTACAGGGTGAGTGACTCAGGAGCAGCAGAAACCTCAGAAGATCCTTAGGGGTCTAAGAAAGAAGGCTGTTTTTCCATTTTTAAAAAATTTAGATTGTTTCTTGCTTGTTTTGCATCCCCTTCTTTTATTTCTCTGCTTGTTTAGTTTTCATTCTTTCTTTCTTTTTTTCTTTTTTGTTTATTCTTTTGGTTACTGATCTTTTCTACCTACACAATTTCTTTTCCCTCCTTCATCTCTTTATCTATTGTTTTCTACTGTTGTTCTTTCATTCTACCTCTTTTAATTGGTCTCCAATTTTTCTTGTTTGTATTTCTCCCTTTCCCTTTTTCTCTGTATACTTTCTCTTTTTTGCTTTTTGCTTTCTCTATTTTCTGTTTTCTTTCCCCTCTTCTCACATTCTATCATTTTAATTCAATAAATATCTTTTTCTCTTTTTTGTTTCTTGTTTTATTCTTTCTACTCCACTTTCCTAATCTTATTCCTCTGTGCTTCTCATGTGTGTTAATTTTTTCAATTTCCTAGGTCTTATGCATTTGCTCTCCTACATTTTACAATTACCATTACTGTTGTTATCAGTGAGAGGTACAAAGGAACAGTCAGACAAGTTGATGTAGTTGAAGCAGAGGGCTGCAGCTCGCTCAGGCAGAACAGCACCGAGGTTGCTGTGACCCTATCTTTTATTCATTCAATATCATAGCATCTAAAAATAGTTAGGCTTTATTATTATGGTTTTTAAGCAGTGACTCTTTTCTCATGCAAGAACATTGACCTTCCTACTTGTACTCCCTATTCTTTTAGAAAGATAGGTAACTGTTTTCAGTTCCCATTATGTTTCTTTCCCACATTCTAGCTAGACCAGGAACTGCGTTCAGTTCCAGGCATGCGTTCTCGCCTCGTGGGTCCATCTGAAGTTCATTTAGCTGTCCATTTCTTCCTTCATTTCCCCCTTATTTTTAAATTGAAATAGCATGATTTGTGCTGTAGCAGACTGCTGGTGCATTAATTGGTTTAGTTGTCACGATCTTCTGCAGATTAAACAATATAAAATGCACAATATTAATACAGTTATACATATGAACATAACAGATCCTGACAAACCATGTAACCATTGTTTAGGATGCAATTGTTCTAACCCATTCATTAGCCCTTTTAAAATCTGTTCCTCAGTCATAGCTTGTTATTGTTTTTCAAATGTCTGATGTATCTTCTGTTGCAAGCATAAGATTTCTTCAGTTAAATTATCATGATTTAAAAGATGTTTTTCACGGAGTCCCAAGGAAACTCAGTTGCATTGTAAAGCACAGGAGTAATACAATAAGATGTTTGGTTCCAGTCACATTTCATTTTCATTTGTAATTTCATAGCTTGAATCTGATCTCCTAACAGAATAACAGTTTAAGTCCGCTAGTTTTTCATGTATTTCTGAATCTATTTGTCTTTGAGTTTCCCATAACTGTTCTGAATTTTGTTGCCATGTTCGCACGAAGTCAGCAGTTTGCACTTCTTGTTGAAGGGCTATTCCTGCAGCAGACACTGTTGCTGTTACGGCTATAATATCCATAATTACAGCTATTAACATTCCTTGAATCTTCTTGCCTTTTTCAACAATCTTTTAGATATTGAATTCAATATCCCCATAACTGGGTTGTTTTGCCATTCTTGATTCATCTGTACAGGTAACCATACTCCAATTTTTGCTCTTAAGATGTAAAGATGAGGTGTTTGGGAAATTAATAGAACTGTTAATACCTGAACATAAAGAACAGTTATTCAGACATTCTATTGCCCCATTACTACTATTCCAAGTAATAGTACCCATTAATAAAACATAAGGAAGACACACACAAGCTCTAACCCATTCCGTATTATTATGAGTAAATTTAAGAATATAATTAGTTCTTATTTTGAAATGTGCTCCCACCAATTACTAGCAGAGTGAAAAGCCGAGGCTAGTTTCCACAGATGCGGTTGAGTGGGATGTCCCACCCTGAAAGCATTAGGTGGTGTAAATCCTCCCCCATGCCAGATGATGGAATCATTTGCATGTGTACTTATGCTTTGGTTCTCCTTATGCCATTTTAACAAAAGTTGGGAATTCTTCACTAGTTTCTCAGCTTGGTGTGTGAGAGTGCTACCTGTTTCTGAGTTTCCAGACAATCTTACTTGGGAATTCAGACAATAACATCTGTGTGGTAAGTTCATTCTGCTCTGCCTCCTCCCACTGATATCTGCAGCATGCAGCGTCCTTGGAGACATTTACTAACGTTTCTCTGCCAGCAAGCTTGCTTTTAAATGCTTAACCCTTTATACTCTGGCTCTCAGCATCTTCTCCAACAATTCCCCCTTTTTTGTTTTTTGTTTAGGGTCACTGTGTCTGTCTTAGGTTGCCTTCTTCTGAAGGTCTTACCGGTTTCTGGCCACCAGCCAAGCTGCCATGGACAGGGCTTGAGAGTTAAGGGTTTTAAGTAGAACCAAGTTGTTGGCGTGGCTGGTTTTCTCAGCCCTGTTAGTGCGGGACAGCAGGGCTTTGCGAATGCCTCCTAATACAGTTAAGAGTAGCAGAGCACCAATGATCACCACACCCAAGTTAGCAAGTACAGAGGTTGATTTCCACCAATGTAAGGGGTTTATTTTATTCAATTGATCTGTCACTGATTACCAAAATTTACTACCTGGAAGTGTAGTAAGTTCATTCTGAAACATGCTTAAAATCTTTTTTTGCAATTCTATAATTATTATAGATAAATTTGTGTGGTGACCTATTAAATGATTTATTATTTTTTTTCATTCATAATGGGAATCATTGTATGGGAGTGGAATGATACAAAAAACACTTTTATTTCAATCACACTTCAAATCTTGTTTTAAATTTAGATTACATACCTGATCTTCCATTTGTGTAACAGCCATCTCTTAGTCAATAATCCTATTATTAGTTTGCTCACCTATATATGCCTGATTATGCTATAGCTCATTAGCATGATGCCAATTTTTAAAACATATTGTTGTGTTTGGACATTCTCAGGTAGGGCAATTCCTGCTACAGCAGCTGCGGTAATAATACTTATAAGCCCTAATACAGCAGCTATAATTAATCCAACTAAATGTCTGGTTCTTTTCAAATAATGATTTAGAAGGTGCCAAAGGATTTGGCTCTCAGGGGACGACTGCCAGCAGCAATTCATGCGACCTGGAAGCCATATTCCACAATGCCGTTTTCCCATTAGAACTGCAGTAGAATTCTCCTGTAAAACAGATTCTGACAAGTGTAAAAGGAGCAATAGCTGCAGAAAAACCTTGTTTGATTAATGCTCACTGTTCCAATTATAAAAACAATGTGATCCCATACACATATTTTAAGAAATTAAATGGATTTTCTTTTTAAACTGGTTATATTAGTTTTACTGCCTTGCCATTTAAAAATTGGGCTAGTTCCCAAAAATAATTTTTAGCTTTGTTAAGTTTAGTGTTCCATAGTTGTGGGATAAAACTTCCCTGATGAGTTCAATTTAGTGACATATTTATACTTATGATATCCCCAAAATTCTAAAAAAATAATGATAGCTTTCATTAGTTGTTTTTGTTGACTTACTAATTTTTCAACTTATGGCTGTGTTTATATTAGGTTTCAGTATCTCTATAAGGGCCTGATATTTTACAACTCTATAGGAATTATTAAAGAGCACAACCTCATATGAAACATGGCATGTATGTTATTTATCACTTTGTACTATGATTTTGGGACTGTATACATGGATCAATGGATCCTATGCAGATAGGTGATTCAAGAAAAGGCAAGGTTAAGTTTTCAATAAATTTCCCTTCCTCTTCAGGTTTTAGAGGAAGGCGAGAATCAACGGACCCAGGAAAGTGAAAAGACTAATTAATATAAACAGGGTAGGATTTGTCCCCGTAAGTGAACAATTCTAAAAGAGGTGAATTAGTAATATAAGCCCAATATGTATAATTATGTGAAGGTGCACTACTTTCTGCTATGGTTGTCAAGGTAAGCACAGCAAAGAATAACTGTGTTAGAATGACATTCTGACGTTTATAAGTTACCATCTTTTCTGCTTCTTGTGTTAGCTTCTTCGGCTTGTTTATGTCTAGGTTTCAGACATTTGGACAGGACCCAAAGCTGGTTTCCTTTATCTGTAATGATAAGAGCAAAACCTCAACCCTATATCCTAACTTAACTTCTGCCTTTTCCCATTTATTATTACTTTTATGCTTTTTATAAACCAGTTGTCTAATATTTGTTTCTGTATTTTTGCCTGATTTCTGCCAGAAATGCTTTGCTGCTGATGTATATGATTCTGACCTTTGGCTTAAAATAATAATTGATATAATTGTTCTTGCACCTCACCATTTTCCCTTTTTTTGTTTTTGTAGGATTTATAAATAGAGGTTTAACTGTTAATTTTTTATAAGTGTACATACATTCACATGCTTACTAAATCAGGGGATACACTGATATTCTTGGTTTATTTTTGGCTAACGTATTAAACAGATACAAGATAAATGTTAATATGTATATTTCATTTTATAAGCTTATACTGACAATTAGGGTGAGAAACATAAATAACATAACTAATTAAAAAAGATTAAGTCAATATTGAACAAACTTACAGAATGACAGATAAATAGAGCAGTCTTATATATATATATATACTTACCAATATTTAGCTTTTAGCTGAGAAGTGTTGAAGTAGCAACTGATACTAGAGTTTTGATTGACTGTGTTTAGGATTAATGAATGTGATATTATAGATGACAACTTGTGAGTATTTTGCTAATTCCTGAGGAAGCAGCCAGCCTCCTCAGGAAGTAACACAACACTCCTTGAACAGTACATTTTAAGGTTTATGCATTAATCCCTGGGAGAGTGGCCAGCTCCCCCAGGGAGGAATACAATACTCGTTGAAATGTATTTTATATTTTATATGTGAGGATCTATATCAGAACTCTCAATTAGATTCCATTGGTCAGTAGGTCTATACTTGTGCCAATACCACGCATTTTTGATCACTGTAGCTTTGTAGTATGTGTTAAAGACAGGTAGTGTGATACCTCCAACTTCATTTATCTTTTTCAATATGTCTTTGGTGATTCGGGGCCTCTTGCCTCTCCAAATATATTTTGTGGTTAGTTTTTCCAGTTCCTTAAAAAATACAGTGTAGACTTTTATGGGGATTGCATTAAATCTGTAGATTAGTTTGGGTAGGATAGACATCTTGATGATGTTTAGTCTTCCTATTCATGAACATGGAATATTTTTCCATTTATTTAAGTCTTCTTTGATTTCCTTTAACAGTGTTGTGTAGTTTTCTGTAAATAAGTCCTTTACATCTTTAGTTAAATTTATTCCTAGATATTTCATTCTTTTCATTACTATTGGAAATGGTATTTTTTTCATGATTTCCTCCTCAGTTTGCTCATTATAGTTGTATAGAGATGCTACTGATTTTTGAGCATTGATCTTATAGCTGGCAACATTACTGAACTCCTTTATAAGTTCTAGAAGCCTTGTTGTACATTTCTCAGGGTTTTCTATGTATATGATAGTGTCATCTGCAAATAAACAAATTTTTACTTCTTTTCCAATCTGGGTGCCTTTTATGTACTTTTCTTGTCTCAGTGCTTGCACAAGTACTTCTAAGTCAATGTTAAATAGGAGTGGTGATAGTGGGTACCTTTGTCTAGTTCCCGATCTCAGAGGGAAGGATCTTAGGATTTCACTGTTGATAATGATGTTAGCTTTGGGTTTTTCATATATACCCTTTATCATATTTAGAAAGTTTCCGTCTATTCCAATCTTTTGTAGTGTTTTTTTTTTTATTGTGGGTAAAAATCAAAATTTTCACTATACATACCAACATTTGCAAAATGATATATAAATGTATATGCATATATGTGCATTTGCTTACAAAAATGTTATTTAGGTATATATATAAATATATTTTATGTGCTGTTTAGATACCCAAAATATTACATGGAACCCACTGGGATTCCCATGTTGCCCACCTCCCTCACCTCCCACCACATCCCACACAAACATCTCCCACAAGTGTGGTCCACCACCCTCAATGGACTTACACATCCTGGAGCCTTGCCACCAACCATAGACCACAGTTCTCACCGTAGACAACACTCTCTCCCACACGGTTCTGAATGGTATGTGATGTTTTAAAATGGCCTGTATTCATTGCCAAAAAGGTACTCAGGACAACCTCCAAATCCCAAAGAAGGCCCTGTATTTCAACTGCTCATCCCCTCCCTGCCCCAAAAGTGTCTAGTGGCCACTGGCTCCACCTCATTGTTATAATTTCTTCCATTGCTAGAATCACTCTATGTGAACAACAGAATACAATCAACTCCACTCTAGTCCTTAGTTCTTCCCCCAATCCTGAGGGGACTGGGATGGTGATGTACACTCCACCCCAAGTGAGAGAGGGCATATAGCCAATGGATATGGTGGGTGGGATGATCCTGCCTGCAGGTGCAGGCCCTCTCCATTCCCTGGGATGGTCATTGCCCATCGTTGTCTCCTCGCCAGGTGACTTGGATGAGTCCATTGAGCTGTAGGGTAGGAGTTGCAGTTCCACCGACATTCCATGCACACCTGGCACATAGGTAGGCCAGAGGCTCCAGTCTCTGGAAGTATACCTAAAAACTTCAGCATCACATATAGGTTTGAATAGAAGGAACTGATGAACCATGTGCAGGGAGGACTTATTTGAGTCCAATTCTGTCACTCTCAGGAGCACAGATTCCAAAATAGAGCCCACTGATAAGGCATCAGTCTCTGGGTCTATCCCCACTTATATAGGACCTGGGTGTCTCCAGAGCTCTCAGGAGCCCCTCTGTGTGGGGTGATAGGCACTTAGATGTTCTATGAGCTCCTACTAAGGTCTGCATAAGAGTTACCACTGGGATGACCTCCCAACTCTCTTTGAAGTCTCTTAGCCACTTGAACTCATTTGTCTTTACCATTTCCCCCTTTAATTCAAGGTCTTTTTCCAGTTGTGTTGCCAGTTGGCACTTGGTATTAATCCCTCGTTGCCAGGGAGGCTCATCCCTGGGAGTCATGTCCCACGTTGGGAGGAAGGTAATGCAATCATATGCTGAGATTGGCTTAGAGAGAGGCCGCATTTGAGCAACAGGGAGGCTCTCAGGTGGCAACCCTTAGGCACCCCACAACTGCAGGCTAAGTCTCTGTTACAAGAGCAAATACTCACAAGGGTAGTCATCAATAAAAAGAACACATCAGTGGATCTTCCTCTTTTGACAGACACTGTCCCTGCACTCAGAGTACTATTGCTGCACCCTTGGAGATTGTGGCAGAGCTCTCCAGGATAGGAATGCAGATTCCCTCATTTATTGTGTGATTGTCCACCCATCCTCTCCATGCCCCATCTCTTGATCTTTTGAATGATTTTGTATATCATTCATGTATATTCGGATGAACTAATTCCCATGAAACCCCCCTCTCAGTCACCCCCTACCAATAGTCCCCTGCAGTACCCATTGTAACCCTTCTGTTGTCCAAATCATCCATGAACATGTAGTCCATAAAATAATCAAATACACTTACTAGGAAAAAGAAAAAACTATGATAAGCTTACATGCAAGAGACAAACATAAGGAAACTCAGGGGGAAAAAAAAAGAAAATAAAGGAATAAAAAACAAATAATCAAACAGAAAACAAAATGATATAAAATATAATTAGCGGATTGGGACATTCAAAAAATGGGCAAAAAGACAAAGGAAATGCCTTTAGAAAAAAAATATATATATATTCATTTTTTTTCCTTTCTCTTTTTTTCCTCTTTCCTTCCTTTTATCACTGTGTTATCAGATGTCTGGTGTGCCATGACACCTTCCCCCTCTGAATCTCCATTGTCTCCCAATTTTTCATTTGATTTCCAAAGAAGTTTTAGGTCACAGCAAAGTCACATACGTAGTGCCGGAGAATCCCAGATACCAAACCACCCCCCCTTCCCCACCCCATATTAATCCCCCCCTTTTTTGAATATTAGCATTGTTATAATTGTTATACAGATAGCAAAATATAGCAACTAAACATTGTCAATGATTTACAGTATAGTTTAAAATTTAGATGATACAGTTTAATAATTTTGATGATATTTACCATGTCCTATGTCCATTAATGTAAGGTAATGAAAAACCTTCCCCATGACCACCAAACACCCCAGTAGATCTTGATTGTTCCCTTCCCCCCAGTCCCCCAGGTCCCATGATACCACCCTCTCCCTACCCATGTAATGTCAAGAGTGCTGTATTTTGTCTAATGCTTTTTCTGCATCAATAGAGATGATCATGTGATTTTTTCTTTCAATATGTTTATGTGGTGTATTACATTGATTGATTTTCTTATATTGAACCATCCTTGCATACCTGGGATGAAACCCACTTGGTCATGGTGTATAATGCTTTTGATATGTTGTTGAATGTAATTAGCAAGTATTTTCTTGAGGATTTTATCATCTAGGTTCATTAGAATAATTGGTCTGAAATTTTCCTTTCTTGTGGTATCTTTATTTGTTTTTGGTATTAGGGTAATTTTGGCATCATAGAATGAGTTGGGCAATATTCCTCCTACTTCTAATTTTTGGAAGAGCTTAAGTAGAATTGGTGTTAGCTCTTTCCAGAATGTTTGGTAGAATTCAGCTGTGAAGCCATCTGATCCTGGGCTTTTCTTAGTTGGGAGGTTTTTGATGACTGAGTCTATCTCTTTACTTGTAATTGGACTGTTGAGTTCATCTATATCTTCTTTCATCAATGTAGGCTGTTTGTGGGTTTCTAGAAACTTGTCCATTTCCTCTAATTTATCATTTTTATTGGCATATAATTTTTCAAAGTATCCTCTTATGATACTCTTTATTTCTGTGGGGTCAGTAGTGACATCCCTTTTCTCATTCCTTATTTTATGTATTTGCATCTGTTCTCTCTTTTTCTTTGTTAGCCTGGCTAAATGTTTGTCAATTTTATTGATATTCTCGAAGAACCAGCTTTTGGTTTTGTTTATTGTTTCTAGTACTTTCTTATTCTCTATTTCATTTAGTTCTGCTCTAATCTTTGTTATTTCCTTCTTTCTACTTCCTTTAGGTTTAGTTTGTTGTTGTTTTTCCAATTCCTCCAAGTGTGCAGTTAGGTCTTCAACTTTAGCTCTTTCTTCTTTTTTAATATATGAATTTATGGCTATGAACTTCTCTTTCAGGACTGTTTTTGCTGCATCCCACAGGTTTTGATATGTTGTGTTGTCATTTTCATTAGTTTCAAGGTAGTTACTGATTTCTTTTGAGATTTCCTCTTTGACCCACTGTTTGTCTAAGAGTTTGTTGTTTAACTTCCATATCCTTGTGCCTAACCTGTTTCTCTGGCCCTTAGTGATTTCCAATTTCATTCCGTTGTGTTCAGAGAAATTACTTTGTATAATCTCTATCTTTCTGAATTCATTGAGAGTTGTTCTGTGGCCTAGCATGATGTCTATTTTGGAGTATGTTCCATGTGCACGCGAGAAGAATGTAAATCCTGCTGTATTTGGGTGTAGTGTTCTGTATATGTCTATTAAGTCCGGGTCTTCTAATGTGTTGTTGAGTGCCTTTGTTTCCTTATTGATTCTCCATCTAGATGGAGAACCCTCCCTGTTTTGGAGAGTATCCTCTTTTCCTGGCTCCACAGTGGCCTGTGGCCTATCCCTGGGCAGCTAAGCAAATCAACTCCTTCTCTGAACCGAATCATCCCTCCCCTC
>JAKSZT010052716.1:0-12715 GCA_026826555.1 Tolypeutes matacus | reverse complement strand
ACTGAATTTTCATCTTCTCTTTATTCTCTATTTCTAAATAATATGTGACAACATACACCCAACTAAAACTTTCCATTCAACCTGAGCTCACAATTCAGTGGGATTAATCACATTCACAATATTGTGCTACCCTAAGCAAAACTTTTCCCTCACTATAATCAAAAACCGTGTACACATTATGCATTGATTCCCAGTTCTCCCTGCCACTACTACCCATGGAAATCTGTATTATATGTCAACATGAATTTTCATATTCTAATTATTTCATAAAAAGGAATAATACTATGTTTTTCTGTTTATGTCTGGCATATTTCATTGAACGTGTCTGCTATTTTAATCTCTATTGTAGTATGTATCAGAACTTTATTACTTTTTATGACTAAATAATAATATCTCTTTGGATATACAAACCACATTTTGTTCATCCAATTATCTATTGTTGGATATAGGCTGTAGTTAATAAGGTTGATCTGAACAGTGATACACACATATATCTTTGAGCCCCTGTTTTCAGTTATTTGGGGGTACATCTCTAGAATGGAAATGCTGGGTTATATGGTAGTCATGTTTAATTTATTGAGCAATTGTGAAACTGTTTTCCATAGCTGCTGTACCTTCCTACACTCCTAGCAAGAATTTCCTAGGATTCCCATTGCCCTCAAGTCCTCTCTCATCCTTAATATTTCCCATGTTTTTCATATAACCCTTGTGGTGCGTGCAATTTCATATCTCAAAGTAGTTTTTTTTTTAACTTTATTTTGTACATTTAATAAATGAAAATATAAACAATTAAAAACTAAAAAGTAAACACAGATGAATAAATATATACATTTCTCAATTAAATGTAATGGATGCATATACTTTTTTTTAAAAATCAAACAATATGTTACACAATATATTTGGTTCATAGTAAGGTATTCATACAGTATTTGTCCTTTTGTGTCTGGCTTGCTTCACTCATCATAATGTCCTCCAGGTTCATCAATGTTGTCATATGCTTTATGACTTCATTTCTTCTTACAGCTGCATAATATTCCATCATTAGAATAGACCACAGTTTGTTTATCCATTCGTCTGTTGATGGACACCTGGGTTGTTTCCAACTTTTGGCAATGATGAATAATGTTGCTATGAACATCAGTGTGGAGATGTCTGTTCGTGTCACTGCTCTCAGTTCTTCTGGGTATATACCCAGTAGTGGTATTGCAGGGTCACATGGCAAGTCTATATTCAACTTCTTTAGGAACTGGCAAACAGTCCTCCATAGTGGTTGTACCCTTCTGCATTCCCACCAACAGTGAGGAAGTGTTCCTATCTCTCTACATCCTCTCCAACACTTGTAGTTCTCTGTTTTTGTAATAGTGGCCATTCTAATAGGTGTGAAATGATATCTCATTGTAGTTTTGATTTGCATTTCCCTAATCATGAGTGATGTTGAGCATTTCTTCATGTCTTTTTTTGCAATTTGTATTTCTCTTTGGGGAAATTTCTATTCAAGTCTTTCTCCCATTTTTAAATTGGGTCATTTGTCTTTTTATTGTTAAGTTGTAGCGTCTTATTATATATTCTGGATATTAAACCCTTATCAGATATGTGATTTCCAAATATTTTTTCCCATTGAGTTGGCTGCCTTTTCAACCTTCTGACAAAGTTCTGTGAGGTGCAAAAGCGTTTAATTTTGAGGAGGTCCATTTATCTATTTTTTTCTTTTGTTGCACGTGCTTTGGGTGTAAGGTCCAAGAAACCACCACCTACTACAAGGTCTTGAAGATGATTCCCTACATTTTCTTCTAGTAGTTTTATGGTCCTGGATTTTATGTATAGATCTTTGATCCATTTTGAGTTGATTCTTGTATAGGGGGTGAGGTAGTGGTCCTCTTTGATTGTTTTGTTTATAGATATCCAGTTCTCCCAACACCATTTGTTGAAGAGACTGTTTTTTTCCCATTAGCGTGGGCTTGGTAGTTTTGTCAAAAAACAGTTGGCTGCATAGGTGCGGGTATATTTCTGGGTTCTTAATTCTATTCCAGTGATCGATGTGTCTATCTTTATGCCAGTACCATGCTGTTTTGACAAGTGTAGCTTTGTAATATGTTTCAAGGTCAGGCAGTGAAATTCCTCCCACGTCGCTCTTCTTTTTTAGAATGCTTTTGGTTCTTCAGGTGCACTTAGCATTCCAGATGAATTTGGTATTTGACTTCTCTAATTCTGTAAAGTAAGCTGTTGGGATTTTGATTGGTATTGCATTGAATGTATAAATCAGTTTGGGCAAGATTGACATCTTCATGATATTTATTCTTCCAATCCATGAACACGGAATGTCTTTCCATTTGTTTAGGTCTTTTAAATTTTTTTCAGCATTGTTTTGTAGTTTTCTGCATATAGGTCCTGTACTTCTTTGGTTAAATTAACTCCTAGGTATTTGAGTCTTTTTGTTGCTATTGAAAATGGAATTTTCTCCCTGATGTCCTCCTCAGATTATTCAGTACTAGTGTACAAAAATATTACTGATTTTTGCGTGTTGATCTTGTATCCTGCCCCTTGGCTGAACTCATTTATTATTTCAAGTAGCTTTGCTGTGGATACTTCAGGATTTTTTAAGTACAGGATCATGTCATCCACAAACAGAGTTTTACTTCTTCTTTTCCTATTTGGATGCCTTTAATTTTTTTGTCTTGTCTAATTGCCCTGGCTAGAACTTCTAGTACAATGTTGACTAATAATGGTGACAGTGGGCATCCTTGTCTTGTTCTTGATCTGAGGGGGAAAGCTTTCAACCTTTCCCCATAGAGTACGAGTTTGGTTATTATCTCTCAATAAGATATGCCTTTTATCTTATTGAGAGATTTTCCTTCTATCACTATCTTTTGAAGTGTTTTTATCAAAAAAGAATGCCGTATTTTGTTGAAAGCCTTTTCTGCTTCGATTGAGATGATTATGTTTTTTTTCCTTCAATTTGTTATTGTGCTGTATTACGTTGATTGATTTTCCTATTTTGAACCAGCTTTGCATACCAGGAATAAATCCCAATTGGTTGTGATGTGGAAATCTTTTGATATGCTGTTGGATTTGATTTACAGGTATTTTGTTGAGAATTTTTGCATGTATGTTCACTAGAGGGATTGGTCTGTAATTTTCTTTTCTTGTAGTATCTTTATCTGGCTTTGGTACTAGGGGATGTTGGCTTCATAAAATGTGTTGGGTAATTTTCCCTTCTCTTCAATTTCTTTGGAAGAGTTTAAACAGGATGGGTGTTAATTCTTTTTGAAATATTTGGTAGATTTCCCCTGTAAGCCATCTGGTCATGGACTTTTCTTTGCTGGGAGATTTTTGATGACAGATTCAATCTCCTTAATTGTGATTGGTTTGTTAAGTTCTTGTATTTCTTGTAGCGTTAGTGTCGGTTGGTTGTGCATTTCTGTAAATTTGTCCATTTCATCTAGTTTGTCTAGTTTGTTGTCATACAGATTCTCATAATATCCTCCTATAATTTTTTAAATTTCAGTCGTAACCTCACCCGTTTCATTTTTTTATTGTATTTATTTGCATCTTCTCTCTTTTTTCCTTTGTTAGTCTATCTAGGGGTGTGTCAATTTTATTGATCTTCTCAAAGAACCACCTTTTGGTTTTGTTGATTTTTTCTATTGATTTTTGTTTTGAATTTCATTTATTTCTGCTCTAATCTTCATATTTCTTTTTCTTTCTGCTTGCTTTGGGATTGAGTTTGCTGTTCTTTTTCTATTTTCCTTAGTTGTTCAGTTAAATTTTGATTTCAGAGATAAAACTGCATGGCAGAGCACAGGAGTTTGAGTTTTGATGTAGAGTCCTGATGCTGAGTTTTAATGCTGTAGCTTGGGGAAGTAAGCACACAGAGGAGCTTGATTGTGAGGAAGGAGGGAAGTCCCTGGGAAAAGAGACGAACCGTTTGCTTGATAGTGTACAACTGGTCTTTTGGAGAGAGGCAAACCCTAGAGAGCCTCATAGTCTACAGCTTACCTTGTGGAGATAGAAGTGGAAAAGTGCTGAGACACAAGCAAGTCCCCAGAAGAGAGGAACCTAGAAAGCCTGAAGATGTCGACATCTATCTTGCTCCAACACTTGGCAATAAACTTTGGTGAGGGAAGTTACTTATGCTTTATGGCCTGGTAACTGTGAGCTTCTACCCCAAATAAGTGTCCTTTATAAAATCCAACCAATTTCTGGATTTTTGCATTAGCATCCCTTGGGGTGACTAAGACAGAATTTGGTACTGAGGAGTGGGGAAGTGCTTTTGCAATTACCAAAATGCTGGAACAATTTTGTAAATGGGTAATGGATATTTTTTGGAGGAATTGTGAGATGTATGATGCAAAAGTCCTAGATTGCTTTCAAGTGTCTGTTTTTAGTAATGAGGATGCTGAAGAGACCTTTTATGATGCCTTAGAAGTAAATGTTGTAACTATTATTGGAAACTGGAGGAAAGGTGATCCATGTTTTAAAGTTGCAGAGAACTTATCAAGATTAACTCCTGGTGTTTTATGGAAGGCAGAAATTTAAAATGGCAAACCTGGGCATTTAGCTAAAGAACTTTCCAAAGTAAGCCCAGAGAATGTATTTTGGCTTTTCCTTGCAGCTTATAGCAAAATACTAGATGAGAGAAATACTCTGAGGACTGAACTGTTGAACACAAAGAAAATAGAAGCTGATTCTGGAAATTCCAAGCCTCTGTAAATCAAGCTGCCAAACCGTAGTGCCTCATTTGAGGACCTAGCTAAACTTGGAACTTGTAAATCAGGATTGAAGATACAGTTATCTCAGAAAGTCTTACGGTCTGATGGCTTGGACCCCTGCTTCCTGCATGTGAAACCAACAAAGTTTTTGAGAGAACTGTATGAACAAAATCACTGTCAGGTTGTACTGAAAGGGACAGGAAATGAGAGACTGAAGGAGAAATGACTTCAAGAGGAAAACCGTGGAAGCTGAGATCTGGAATTAAGACATTCCCTTGGGCCAAGAGAAGAACTGCATCTATGTGTTTAGAAAGAGTGAGTTTGCCCCAGCAGTTGAAGAAGGTGGATGTTCCTGCCTGATATTCTGGGTGAGTTTTGCCATCCTAGGGTACAGAGAGGGTGGAGCACATTCCTCAAGGATTAGGGCGGTTAAGGTCAGCACCCCATAGTTCTAAGAGGGTGTCCCAATGGATTACAGAAGGCCACATGGTCAACTCATTGCTCTGAGAAGGTTGAGCCTGTTAGCCAAATGTTAGGGAAGGCAAGGTGTTGAACTTGTTGCTGTGAGTTGAACCTGTATGCCAAAAGTCAGGGGGAGTGTTATCTTCATAACACTCAGCTAGGGAGTTAAGACTGTAACCCAAAGTTTAGGTAAGGTGTGGCAATCACCCCAGTGCTCTTGGAGGGTGATGTCTGGAGCTTGGTTGACACCCAGGTGCTTGATGAGGGTGGAACCAAAAAATGGCCATTGGACAAGACTGCAGAAAGGGTGTTTCCCCATGTGGCCCCAAGGAGAAGAAACCATCATCTTAAGAATGACTCTCAGAAATTGGGTCAAGATGGCATTGGTTTCAGTGGGCACTCAGCATCTCTCTCATAAAAGATGGGTGATTGGGTACCAGTATCCTGCCCAAGTGAGCCGTTGTGGGAGTCTATGGAGCAGGAGCCTTTGGGGCATTGATCTGGAGGGAGCTGGACAGGGAGATAGATTGCTCAAGATAAAACCGTGAGTTTTTTGGCTTGTGCCTGGAAATCGTGGATGGCTAAGGAGCCACATTCAGGCCAAATGGCCAGGGAGAGCCCTGGCTCCTGCCGACCACCCAGTGAGATGGAGCATTCTCCAAGAGTGGGAGGGTTCTGGCAAAGGGTGGAGAGGGGTTTCTTTTCTGTGGGTTTGGCTGCTGGATCCCCTTTGAGCTTTAGGGAGCACACTAGCAGCTCAAAGTGGCAGCAGGCAGAGAGGAGAGGCGAATCTGCTGAGGACGCCTGATTTACCTAAGCACCCTGGGATACAGAGGCTTGCCATGAGAGAGGGTGGAGTCAGCCAATTTAATAGTTCTGTTCTGAGGACTTTCAGAATTTAACTCCCTGAAGGGAGTCAGGCAGTAGGAAGTGCATAACAAGTTTCCAAGGGCTTATTTAGTGTCCCCTGGAAAGAAGGGGTGTTCTAGAAGTGGTTTGAGAATCATTTCTCTGCAGTGAACTCAGTCATCAGGGTTCCATTTGAATTTCAAAAGGGAGCTCAACCTGACCATGTGATGGGGGGGGGCAGGATATACTCACACAGCCTGCTGAATCCTCCTGTCCTAGGAGAGTCAAAACTGCCTGAGGGAAAGGGACTGAATAGCTTTCTGTAGAGCTTACTGACCCAATTAGAATGGTAACTCAGTGTAGGAGTCTCTGCCTTGAATATACAAGGTCCCTCGTTTGAGTCTCTTAAGAGCAGCGATCCACCGGGATATCTAACATCCAGCTGATACTCTAGGGCAGGGAATACATAGACGTTATTTTGTACTAGCTTCTTTTGGGTCCCTTATTTTTTCCAAAAAAAAAAAAAAAAAATTTAACTTAGTTTACTCTCTGAAACCTGCCTTAAAACCTGCAGAGAGAAGCTTGCAGTGTAATGGATTGATGAACACAGGCCGCCTGAGAAGCTTCACAAGGGTCCAAGAAGAAATGCGGTTCTTCCTTAGCTTTGTTTTACTGTTTGCTTGTGTGTTTGTCTGGTTTTTGTTGTTTCTTGTTTTCCTTTCTTCTCCCCCTGCCCTTTTTAAAAATTAGTTGCTGCTAGCTTGCTTTTCATTGCTGTGCTTCTACTTCCTTGATTTCCCATTTTCTGTGTGTACTGATTTTGTCTACCAACACTATTGCTTTTCCTTCTCTCATCTTTCTATCTTCTGCTTTCTTTGTGGTTCTTACATTCCACCTTTCTTTATTTAGTCTTTAGCTTTTCTGGTTTTGATTTCTATTTTGTCTATTCTGTTTCTTTTTTTTAATAAGTTTTTTTCTGTCCTTTTTTCCCTTTTCTTTCTCATCATCATTCTGGCCTTTTAATTGAGTCTAAATTTTTTTCTCTACTCAGTTTCCATTTCATTGTAGGTCCTCCACTTTTTTATTCTTATTACTCTACACTGCTTACATGAGTTAAATATTTACTTTGCTAAGTCTTATATGGCCCCTCTTCTAACCTTTGTTATTATTGTTACTATTATTCTTTTTCTTTTTTTACCTCTTTTGCTTCCTCTGGCCCTAATCTTTTCCTTCAAGGGACCATAGAAAACAGCAAGGAAGTAGAACAAGAAGAACAAAGTGTCAAAGAGAAAACTTAACAAAGAAACAAAACCAGCAGCTACATAAAACTCTAGAAAGCGGCTGTGGCTCAATCAGTAGGGCTCCCGTTTATCATATGGGAGGCCCTGGGTTCGGTTCCCGGGGCCTCCTGGTGAAGGCAAGCCCGCCCGCACGGCGTGGTTAGCTGACCCAGCAAGCACAGGCAGCAATGGGGGGATAAATGAATAAATAAATAAAATCTAAAACTCTAGAGTACAGAGGGAAGCTAATCAACTGAATGAACCCATCAAGATAAAAAGATGACCATAGGGCAACCAAAAATTGTAAACCATACCAAGAAACAGGAGAAATGGACCACTCCAATGAACAAACTAAAAACCATGAAGAATTGCAGAACATGGAAGAACTAATCAAGCCTTTCCAACAAATATCATGGACCAACTTACTGAAGTAAAGGAAGAGATTAAGGATATTAAGAAGACACTGGGAGAATATACTGAAGAAATTGTAAACATAGATAAAAAGATAATGGATATGATGGTGAGGAATGGTACAATCCAAGAAATCAAAAAGGCACTGGAATCATATAACAGCAGATTTGAACAGGCAGAAGAAAGAATTAGTGATATGGAAGAGAAGTATATGTGAAATCAAAAAATTTTAGAACAGATAGATAAAAAGATAGAAAAAATCCAGCAGGGACTTAGGGATGTAAACGACAAAACAAAATGTGCAAACATACTGTGGCAGTTTGATGTATTTATGAATTCCAAAAATATAATTGAACCACGCTTGTAAACTGATCTGTTAATCTGGGCATGATTAGGTTAGGATTAGGGCGTTGAGCTCCACCCCTTGGTGGGTGAGGAATTGAATATAAAAGGCAAGGCAAAGAACAGTTGAAGCAATCTTTTGAGAAGCAGTTTTGATATTGGAAAGAAGGCCCCAGGAGAAGAGAAGCAAGCCATTTGCCTGATTGTCTACAGCTGACGTTGTGGAGGAAACAGGAGCCAGCTGACCTTGTGGAGGAAACAGGAGCTAAGCTCGGAAAGAAACGCAGCCCCGGGAAGAGAGGAACCCCAGAAGCCTGAACCCTGGCAAACGCTGCCAACTGTCTTGCTCTAACACGTGGCAATGGACTGTGGTGAAAGAAGAAACTTAATGCTTTATGGCCTGGTATCTGTGGACTTCTACCCCAAATAAATACCCTTTATAAAGACCAAACCATTTTTGGTATTTCACATTAGCACCCCTTTGGCTGACTAATACACATACGCATTATATGTGTGTTAGTCGGCCAAAGGGGTGCTGATGCAAAATAACAGAAATTGGTTGGTCTTTATATAGGGTATTTATCTGGGGTAGAAGTCCACAGTTTACCAGGCCATAAAGCATAAGTTTCTTCCCTCACCAAAGTCCACTGTCATGTGTTGGAGCAAGACAGCTGCCGACGTTTGCCAGAGTTCAGGCTTCTTGGGTTCCTTTTCTTCTGGGGCTGCGTTTCTCTCTGGACTTAGCTCCTCTGTTTCCTCCACAAGGTCAGCTGTAGACCATGAGGCTCTCTAGACTTTGCTTCTCTCCACAAGGCCAGCTATGAAACTGTCAGGCGAACAGCTCGTCTCTCTCCTGGGGCCTTCTTTCTTTCCTCACAACCAAGCTCCTCTGTCTGCTCGCCTCCCTGGGCTCCAGCGTCAAAACCCCAACATCAGAACTGCTTCCTCTGTCCTTTGCCTTGCCTTTTATATTTGCTTCCCCCACCAACCAAGGGGTGGGGCTCAATGTCCTACTGCCGTGGCCCAATCAAAGCCCCAATTATAACTTAATCATGCCCAGACGAACAGATCAGTTTACAAGCATAATCTAATATAGATTTTTGGAATTCATAATTACATCAAACTGCCAAACTGAAACACTCCACCCTCTGAATTCCAAAGTACATTACAATATTAAAAAAACCTTAAATCAGTGACCATGGAAGTTCAAAATCATATCATAATCAGTTTAAAGAAATACATTTGTCTTCAGGCAAAATCTCGTCTATTGTAGACTTCTGAAACTTACAAAACCATTGAACTGCTTCCAATACACAAATGGAAAGACAAAGGATAAACATTTTCATTATCATAAGGAGAAATTGGGATGTTAAACATGAGTCATAGATCCTCTACAGTTCAGTAAAACTGCAGTGCATCCTCTATTCGATTTCAAAGTCTAAGAGTCATTCTTAAGATGATGATTTCTTCTCCTTGGGTCTACATGGGGACCCACCCTTTCCACAGGCTTGCCCAAGTGCCATTTTCTTGGTTCCACCCTCATCAAGCATCTGGGTGTAAACCAAACTCCAGGCTTCACCCTCCAAGGGTGTTGGGGTGATTGCCATACCTTACTCAATATTTGAGTTCGAGTCTTAGCCCCCCTAGTACAGTGAAGTGAAGAAAACATTCCCCCTAACCTTTGGCATACAGATTCAACCCACTCAGAGAAACGGGTTGACCACCTGGCTTTCTCTAATCCATAGTGGACAGGATCACCCCTCTCAGACCTATGGGGTGCTGACCTTAACCGCCCTAATCTTTGAGGAATGTGAGCCACCCTCCCTATACCCTGGGGTGGCAAAACTCTCCCAGGTCATTGGGTGGGAACATTCACCTTCTTCAACTGCTGGGGAAAACTCACCCTCTCTGCACCCTGGGTAGGCAAAACTCTCCCAGAACATTGGGTGGAACTGCTGGGGCAAACTCACCCTCTCTGTACACATGGGTGGGGCTCCTCTCTTGGCCCTAGGTAATGTCTTAATTCCAGATCTCAGCTTCCATGGTTTCCTTCTTAAAGCTGTTTCTCCTTCACTCTTTCCTTTCTGTGTCCTTTTTTGTCCAAGCTGACAGTAGTTTTGTTCATAAATCTCTTTCAAAAACTTTGTTGGTTTAGCATGCAGGAAGCAGGGGTCCTAGCCATCAGACAGTAAGACTTTCCACAAGTCTGTCTGACATAACTGCATCTTTAATTTTGATTTACAAGTTCCAGGTTTAGCTAAGTCTTCAAATGGGACATTTTCATCTGGGAACCTGATTTCCAGAAACTTGGAAGTTCCAGAATCAGTTTCTGTTTCCCTTGTGCCCAAGATTTCAGTCATTAGAGTATTTCTTTCATCTAGCATTTTGCTGTAAGCTGTAAGGAGAAGTCATGCCACATTCTCCAGGTTTACTTTGGAAAGTGCTTCAGCTAAATGCTCAGGTTCACCATTTTCAAATTCTGTCTTTCATATAACACCAGCATTTAATCTTGCTAAGATCTCTGCAACTTTAAAACACGGATCACCTTTCCTCCAGTTTCCAATAATAGTTTCATCATTTACTTCAAGGCATCATAGAAAGATTTTTTAGCATCTATATTACTATCAATAGTCTTTTCAAAGTGATCTAGGCTGTTTCCATGAAGCATTTCATAATTCCTCCAAAAAATACCCCTTACTCATTTATAAAACTGTTCCAACATTTTGGTAATTGCAAATCACTTCCCCACTCCTTGGTACCAAATTCTGTCTTAATCAGCCAAAAGGGTGCTGATGCAAAATAACAGAAATTGGTTGGTCTTTATAAATGGTATTTATTTGGGGTAGAAGTCCACAGTTACCAGGCCATAAAGCGTAAGTTTCTTCCCTCACCAAAGTCCACTGCCATGTGTTGGAGCAAGACAGCTGCTGATGTTTGCCAGGGTTCAGGCTTCTTGGGTTCCTCTTCTTCCGGGGCTGTGTTTCTCTCCAGGCTTAGCTCCTCTGTTTCCTCCACAAGGTCAGCTGTAGACTATGAGGTTCTCTAGGCATTGCTTCTCTCCACAAGGCCAGCTATGAAACTGTTAGGTGAATGGCTTGCCTCTATCCTGGGGCACCTCAAAATACATGAGGCAAACACTGGAAAGACGAAGTGAAGAAGTGAAGAAATAGATGCCTCTACATTTATAGTGGGGGCTTTTAATACACCATATCACCATTAGACAGAACATCTTGACAGCGAATTGATAAAGAAACAAAAACTTTGAATCGTACATTAGAGGATCTGGACCTATTAGACATATGCAGAGTGCTACACCCAAATAGATCATGATATACATTCTTTTTGAGTGCACATGGATCATACTCCAAGATAGACCACCTGCTAGGCCACAGAACAACTCTCAATGAATTCCGAAAAATTGAGATTGTACAAAGTAATTTCTCTGACCACAATGGAATGAAATTGGAAATCACTTAGTGCCAAAGAACTAGATTAGGCACAAAGATATTGGAAGTTAAACAACACACTCTTAGAGAAACAGTGGGTCAAGGAGGAAATTTCAAAAGAAATCAGTAACTACCTTAAAATGAATGAAAACAACAACACAACATATCAAAACCTATGGGATGCAGTCAAAACTTTACTGAGAGGGAAATTCATAGCCATAAATGCATATATCAAAGAATAAGAAAGAGCAAATATTGAAGACCTAACTGCACACCTGGAAGAATTAGAAAAGTCACAACAAACAAGCACCAAAGGAGGTAGAAGGAAATAAGTAACAAAGATTAGAGCAGAACGAAACAAAATCTAATATAAGAAAGTACTAGAAAAAAATAAACAAAACCAAAAGCTGGTTCTTTGTGAGATCAATAAAATTGACAAACCCTTAGCCAGACTAACAAAGAAGAAAAGAGAGCAGATAAAAATATACAAAATAAGAAATGAGAAGGGGATATCACCACTGACCTCACAGAAAAAAAGAGTATCATAAGGGATTACTTTGAAAAATTATATGCCAACAAGAATGATAATTTAGAGGAAATGGACAAATTCTTAGAAACTCACAACCAGCCTACATTGACGAAAGAAGAAATTGATGTACTCAACAGTCCAATTACAAGTAAAAAGAGAGACTCAGTCATCAAAAACCTCCCAAATAAGGAAAGCCCTGGACCAGACAGGTTCACAGGTGAATTCTACCAAACATTCTGGAAAGAACTAACACCAATCCTGTTTAAGCTTTTCAAAAAAATAAAGAAGGAACATTGCCTAACTCATTCTGTGATGCGAACATTACCCTAATATCAAAGCTGAACAAAGATCCCGCAAGAAAGGAAAATCACAGACCAATCTCTCTAATGAACCTAGATGCTAAAAACCTCAACAGAATATGTGCTAATCACATTCAACAACATATCAAACAAATTATACACCATGACCAAATGGGTTTCATCCTGGGTATGCAAGGATGGTTCAACATAAGAGAACCAATCAATGTAATACACCAACTAAACAAATTGAAAGGAAAAATCACATGATCATCTCTATAGATGCAGAAGCAGCATTTGATAAAATAGAGCATCCTTTCCTTATAAAAACACTGCAAAAGGTAGGAATAGAAGGAAACTTTCTGAACATGATAAAGGGTATATATGAAAA
>JAKSZT010052715.1:0-12713 GCA_026826555.1 Tolypeutes matacus | reverse complement strand
ACTGAATTTTCATCTTCTCTTTATTCTCTATTTCTAAATAATATGTGACAACATACACCCAACTAAAACTTTCCATTCAACCTGAGCTCACAATTCAGTGGGATTAATCACATTCACAATATTGTGCTACCCTAAGCAAAACTTTTCCCTCACTATAATCAAAAACCGTGTACACATTATGCATTGATTCCCAGTTCTCCCTGCCACTACTACCCATGGAAATCTGTATTATATGTCAACATGAATTTTCATATTCTAATTATTTCATAAAAAGGAATAATACTATGTTTTTCTGTTTATGTCTGGCATATTTCATTGAACGTGTTGTCTGCTATTTTAATCTCTATTGTAGTATGTATCAGAACTTTATTACTTTTTATGACTAAATAATAATATCTCTTTGGATATACAAACCACATTTTGTTCATCCAATTATCTATTGTTGGATATAGGCTGTAGTTAATAAGGTTGATCTGAACAGTGATACATACATATATCTTTGAGCCCCTGTTTTCAGTTATTTGGGGGTACATCTCTAGAATGGAAATGCTGGGTTATATGGTAGTCATGTTTAATTTATTGAGCAATTGTGAAACTGTTTTCCATAGCTGCTGTACCTTCCTACACTCCTAGCAAGAATTTCCTAGGATTCCCATTGCCCTCAAGTCCTCTCTCGTCCTTAATATTTCCCATGTTTTTCATATAACCCTTGTGGTGCGTGCGATTTCATATCTCAATGTAGTTTTTTTTTTAACTTTATTTTGTACATTTAATAAATGAAAATATAAACAATTAAAAACTAAAAAGTAAACACAGATGAATAAATATATACATTTCTCAATTAAATGTAATGGATGCATATACTTTTTTTTAAAAATCAAACAATATGTTACACAATATATTTGGTTCATAGTAAGGTATTCATACAGTATTTGTCCTTTTGTGTCTGGCTTGCTTCACTCATCATAATGTCCTCCAGGTTCATCAATGTTGTCATATGCTTTATGACTTCATTTCTTCTTACAGCTGCATAATATTCCATCATTAGAATAGACCACAGTTTGTTTATCCATTCGTCTGTTGATGGACACCTGGGTTGTTTCCAACTTTTGGCAATGATGAATAATGTTGCTATGAACATCAGTGTGGAGATGTCTGTTCGTGTCACTGCTCTCAGTTCTTCTGGGTATATACCCAGTAGTGGTATTGCAGGGTCACATGGCAAGTCTATATTCAACTTCTTTAGGAACTGGCAAACAGTCCTCCATAGTGGTTGTACCCTTCTGCATTCCCACCAACAGTGAGGAAGTGTTCCTATCTCTCTACATCCTCTCCAACACTTGTAGTTCTCTGTTTTTGTAATAGTGGCCATTCTAATAGGTGTGAAATGATATCTCATTGTAGTTTTGATTTGCATTTCCCTAATCATGAGTGATGTTGAGCATTTCTTCATGTCTTTTTTTGCAATTTGTATTTCTCTTTGGGGAAATTTCTATTCAAGTCTTTCTCCCATTTTTAAATTGGGTCATTTGTCTTTTTATTGTTAAGTTGTAGCGTCTTATTATATATTCTGGATATTAAACCCTTATCAGATATGTGATTTCCAAATATTTTTTCCCATTGAGTTGGCTGCCTTTTCAACCTTCTGACAAAGTTCTATGAGGTGCAAAAGCGTTTAATTTTGAGGAGGTCCATTTATCTATTTTTTTCTTTTGTTGCACGTGCTTTGGGTGTAAGGTCCAAGAAACCACCACCTACTACAAGGTCTTGAAGATGATTCCCTACATTTTCTTCTAGTAGTTTTATGGTCCTGGATTTTATGTATAGATCTTTGATCCATTTTGAGTTGATTCTTGTATAGGGGGTGAGGTAGTGGTCCTCTTTGATTGTTTTGTTTATAGATATCCAGTTCTCCCAACACCATTTGTTGAAGAGACTGTTTTTTTCCCATTAGTGTGGGCTTGGTAGTTTTGTCAAAAAACAGTTGGCTGCATAGGTGCGGGTATATTTCTGGGTTCTTAATTCTATTCCAGTGATCGATGTGTCTGTCTTTATGCCAGTACCATGCTGTTTTGACAAGTGTAGCTTTGTAATATGTTTCAAGGTCAGGCAGTGAAATTCCTCCCACGTCGCTCTTCTTTTTTAGAATGCTTTTGGTTCTTCAGGTGCACTTAGCATTCCAGATGAATTTGGTATTTGACTTCTCTAATTCTGTAAAGTAAGCTGTTGGGATTTTGATTGGTATTGCATTGAATGTATAAATCAGTTTGGGCAAGATTGACATCTTCATGATATTTATTCTTCCAATCCATGAACACGGAATGTCTTTCCATTTGTTTAGGTCTTTTAAATTTTTTTCAGCATTGTTTTGTAGTTTTCTGCATATAGGTCCTGTACTTCTTTGGTTAAATTAACTCCTAGGTATTTGAGTCTTTTTGTTGCTATTGAAAATGGAATTTTCTCCCTGATGTCCTCCTCAGATTATTCAGTACTAGTGTACAAAAATATTACTGATTTTTGCGTGTTGATCTTGTATCCTGCCCCTTGGCTGAACTCATTTATTATTTCAAGTAGCTTTGCTGTGGATACTTCAGGATGTTTTAAGTACAGGATCATGTCATCCACAAACAGAGTTTTACTTCTTCTTTTCCTATTTGGATGCCTTTAATTTTTTTGTCTTGTCTAATTGCCCTGGCTAGAACTTCTAGTACAATGTTGACTAATAATGGTGACAGTGGGCATCCTTGTCTTGTTCTTGATCTGAGGGGGAAAGCTTTCAACCTTTCCCAATAGAGTACGAGTTTGGTTATTATCTCTCAATAAAATATGCCTTTTATCTTATTGAGAGATTTTCCTTCTATCACTATCTTTTGAAGTGTTTTTATCAAAAAAGAATGCCGTATTTTGTTGAAAGCCTTTTCTGCTTCGATTGAGATGATTATGTTTTTTTTCCTTCAATTTGTTATTGTGCTGTATTACGTTGATTGATTTTCCTATTTTGAACCAGCTTTGCATACCAGGAATAAATCCCAATTGGTTGTGATGTGGAAATCTTTCGATATGCTGTTGGATTTGATTTACAGGTATTTTGTTGAGAATTTTTGCATGTATGTTCACTAGAGGGATTGGTCTGTAATTTTCTTTTCTTGTAGTATCTTTATCTGGCTTTGGTACTAGGGGATGTTGGCTTCATAAAATGTGTTGGGTAATTTTCCCTTTTCTTCAATTTCTTTGGAAGAGTTTAAACAGGATGGGTGTTAATTCTTTTTGAAATATTTGGTAGATTTCCCCTGTAAGCCATCTGGTCATGGACTTTTCTTTGCTGGGAGATTTTTGATGACAGATTCAATCTCCTTAATTGTGATTGGTTTGTTAAGTTCTTGTATTTCTTGTAGCGTTAGTGTCGGTTGGTTGTGCATTTCTGTAAATTTGTCCATTTCATCTAGTTTGTCTAGTTTGTTGTCATACAGATTCTCATAATATCCTCCTATAATTTTTTAAATTTCAGTCGTAACCTCACCCGTTTCATTTTTTTATTGTATTTATTTGCATCTTCTCTCTTTTTTCCTTTGTTAGTCTATCTAGGGGTGTGTCAATTTTATTGATCTTCTCAAAGAACCACCTTTTGGTTTTGTTGATTTTTTCTATTGATTTTTGTTTTGAATTTCATTTATTTCTGCTCTAATCTTCATATTTCTTTTTCTTTCTGCTTGCTTTGGGATTGAGTTTGCTGTTCTTTTTCTATTTTCCTTAGTTGTTCAGTTAAATTTTGATTTCAGAGATAAAACTGCATGGCAGAGCACAGGAGTTTGAGTTTTGATGTAGAGTCCTGATGCTGAGTTTTAATGCTGTAGCTTGGGGAAGTAAGCACACAGAGGAGCTTGATTGTGAGGAAGGAGGGAAGTCCCTGGGAAAAGAGACGAACTGTTTGCTTGATAGTGTACAACTGGTCTTTTGGAGAGAGGCAAACCCTAGAGAGCCTCATAGTCTACAGCTTACCTTGTGGAGATAGAAGTGGAAATGTGCTGAGACACAAGCAAGTCCCCAGAAGAGAGGAACCTAGAAAGCCTGAAGATGTCGACATCTATCTTGCTCCAACACTTGGCAATAAACTTTGGTGAGGGAAGTTACTTATGCTTTATGGCCTGGTAACTGTGAGCTTCTACCCCAAATAAGTGTCCTTTATAAAATCCAACCAATTTCTGGATTTTTGCATTAGCATCCCTTGGGGTGACTAAGACAGAATTTGGTACTGAGGAGTGGGGATGTGCTTTTGCAATTACCAAAATGCTGGAACAATTTTGTAAATGGGTAATGGATATTTTTTGGAGGAATTGTGAGATGTATGATGCAAAAGTCCTAGATTGCTTTCAAGTGTCTGTTTTTAGTAATGAGGATGCTGAAGAGACCTTTTATGATGCCTTAGAAGTAAATATTGTAACTATTATTGGAAACTGGAGGAAAGGCGATCCATGTTTTAAAGTTGCAGAGAACTTATCAAAATTAACTCCTGGTGTTTTATGGAAGGCAGAAATTTAAAATGGCAAACCTGGGCATTTAGCTAAAGAACTTTCCAAAGTAAGCCCAGAGAATGTATTTTGGCTTTTCCTTGCAGCTTATAGCAAAATACTAGATGAGAGAAATACTCTGAGGACTGAACTGTTGAACACAAAGAAAATAGAAGCTGATTCTGGAAATTCCAAGCCTCTGTAAATCAAGCTGCCAAACCGTAGTGCCTCATTTGAGGACCTAGCTAAACTTGGAACTTGTAAATCAGGATTGAAGATACAGTTATCTCAGAAAGTCTTACGGTCTGATGGCTTGGACCCCTGCTTCCTGCATGTGAAACCAACAAAGTTTTTGAGAGAACTGTATGAACAAAATCACTGTCAGGTTGTACTGAAAGGGACAGGAAATGAGAGACTGAAGGAGAAATGACTTCAAGAGGAAAACCGTGGAAGCTGAGATCTGGAATTAAGACATTCCCTTGGGCCAAGAGAAGAACTGCATCTCTGTGTTTAGAAAGAGTGAGTTTGCCCCAGCAGTTGAAGAAGGTGGATGTTCCTGCCTGATATTCTGGGTGAGTTTTGCCATCCTAGGGTACAGAGAGGGTGGAGCACATTCCTCAAGGATTAGGGCGGTTAAGGTCAGCACCCCATAGTTCTAAGAGGGTGTCCCAATGGATTACAGAAGGCCACATGGTCAACTCATTGCTCTGAGAAGGTTGAGCCTGTTAGCCAAATGTTAGGGAAGGCAAGGTGTTGAACTTGTTGCTGTGAGTTGAACCTGTATGCCAAAAGTCAGGGGGAGTGTTATCTTCATAACACTCAGCTAGGGAGTTAAGACTGTAACCCAAAGTTTAGGTAAGGTGTGGCAATCACCCCAGTGCTCTTGGAGGGTGATGTCTGGAGCTTGATTGACACCCAGGTGCTTGATGAGGGTGGAACCAAAAAATGGCCATTGGACAAGACTGCAGAAAGGGTGTTTCCCCATGTGGCCCCAAGGAGAAGAAACCATCATCTTAAGAATGACTCTCAGAAATTGGGTCAAGATGGCATTGGTTTCAGTGGGCACTCAGCATCTCTCTCATAAAAGATGGGTGATTGGGTACCAGTATCCTGCCCAAGTGAGCCGTTGTGGGAGTCTATGGAGCAGGAGCCTTTGGGGCATTGATCTGGAGGGAGCTGGACAGGGAGATAGATTGCTCAAGATAAAACCGTGAGTTTTTTGGCTTGTGCCTGGAAATCGTGGATGGCTAAGGAGCCACATTCAGGCCAAATGGCCAGGGAGAGCCCTGGCTCCTGCCGACCACCCAGTGAGATGGAGCATTCTCCAAGAGTGGGAGGGTTCTGGCAAAGGGTGGAGAGGGGTTTCTTTTCTGTGGGTTTGGCTGCTGGATCCCCTTTGAGCTTTAGGGAGCACACTAGCAGCTCAAAGTGGCAGCAGGCAGAGAGGAGAGGCGAATCTGCTGAGGACGCCTGATTTACCTAAGCACCCTGGGATACAGAGGCTTGCCATGAGAGAGGGTGGAGTCAGCCAATTTAATAGTTCTGTTCTGAGGACTTTCAGAATTTAACTCCCTGAAGGGAGTCAGGCAGTAGGAAGTGCATAACAAGTTTCCAAGGGCTTATTTAGTGTCCCCTGGAAAGAAGGGGTATTCTAGAAGTGGTTTGAGAATCATTTCTCTGCAGTGAACTCAGTCATCAGGGTTCCATTTGAATTTCAAAAGGGAGCTCAACCTGACCATGTGATGGGGGGGGCAGGATATACTCACACAGCCTGCTGAATCCTCCTGTCCTAGGAGAGTCAAAACTGCCTGAGGGAAAGGGACTGAATAGCTTTCTGTAGAGCTTACTGACCCAATTAGAATGGTAACTCAGTGTAGGAGTCTCTGCCTTGAATATACAAGGTCCCTCGTTTGAGTCTCTTAAGAGCAGCGATCCACCGGGATATCTAACATCCAGCTGATACTCTAGGGCAGGGAATACATAGACGTTATTTTGTACTAGCTTCTTTTGGGTCCCTTATTTTTTCCAAAAAAAAAAAAAATTTAACTTAGTTTACTCTCTGAAACCTGCCTTAAAACCTGCAGAGAGAAGCCTGCAGTGTAATGGATTGATGAACACAGGCCGCCTGAGAAGCTTCACAAGGGTCCAAGAAGAAATGCGGTTCTTCCTTAGCTTTGTTTTACTGTTTGCTTGTGTGTTTGTCTGGTTTTTGTTGTTTCTTGTTTTCCTTTCTTCTCCCCCTGCCCTTTTTAAAAATTAGTTGCTGCTAGCTTGCTTTTCATTGCTGTGCTTCTACTTCCTTGATTTCCCATTTTCTGTGTGTACTGATTTTGTCTACCAACACTATTGCTTTTCCTTCTCTCATCTTTCTATCTTCTGCTTTCTTTGTGGTTCTTACATTCCACCTTTCTTTATTTAGTCTTTAGCTTTTCTGGTTTTGATTTCTATTTTGTCTATTCTGTTTCTTTTTTTTAATAAGTTTTTTTCTGTCCTTTTTTCCCTTTTCTTTCTCATCATCATTCTGGCCTTTTAATTGAGTCTAAATTTTTTTCTCTACTCAGTTTCCATTTCATTGTAGGTCCTCCACTTTTTTATTCTTATTACTCTACACTGCTTACATGAGTTAAATATTTACTTTGCTAAGTCTTATATGGCCCCTCTTCTAACCTTTGTTATTATTGTTACTATTATTCTTTTTCTTTTTTTACCTCTTTTGCTTCCTCTGGCCCTAATCTTTTCCTTCAAGGGACCATAGAAAACAGCAAGGAAGTAGAACAAGAAGAACAAAGTGTCAAAGAGAAAACTTAACAAAGAAACAAAACCAGCAGCTACATAAAACTCTAGAAAGCGGCTGTGGCTCAATCAGTAGGGCTCCCGTTTATCATATGGGAGGCCCTGGGTTCGGTTCCCGGGGCCTCCTGGTGAAGGCAAGCCCGCCCGCACGGCGTGGTTAGCTGACCCAGCAAGCACAAGCAGCAATGGGGGGATAAATGAATAAATAAATAAAATCTAAAACTCTAGAGTACAGAGGGAAGCTAATCAACTGAATGAACCCATCAAGATAAAAAGATGACCATAGGGCAACCAAAAATTGTAAACCATACCAAGAAACAGGAGAAATGGACCACTCCAATGAACAAACTAAAAACCATGAAGAATTGCAGAACATGGAAGAACTAATCAAGCCTTTCCAACAAATATCATGGACCAACTTACTGAAGTAAAGGAAGAGATTAAGGATATTAAGAAGACACTGGGAGAATATACTGAAGAAATTGTAAACATAGATAAAAAGATAATGGATATGATGGTGAGGAATGGTACAATCCAAGAAATCAAAAAGGCACTGGAATCATATAACAGCAGATTTGAACAGGCAGAAGAAAGAATTAGTGATATGGAAGAGAAGTATATGTGAAATCAAAAAATTTTAGAACAGATAGATAAAAAGATAGAAAAAATCCAGCAGGGACTTAGGGATGTAAACGACAAAACAAAATGTGCAAACATACTGTGGCAGTTTGATGTATTTATGAATTCCAAAAATATAATTGAACCACGCTTGTAAACTGATCTGTTAATCTGGGCATGATTAGGTTAGGATTAGGGCGTTGAGCTCCACCCCTTGGTGGGTGAGGAATTGAATATAAAAGGCAAGGCAAAGAACAGTTGAAGCAATCTTTTGAGAAGCAGTTTTGATATTGGAAAGAAGGCCCCAGGAGAAGAGAAGCAAGCCATTTGCCTGATTGTCTACAGCTGACGTTGTGGAGGAAACAGGAGCCAGCTGACCTTGTGGAGGAAACAGGAGCTAAGCTCGGAAAGAAACGCAGCCCCGGGAAGAGAGGAACCCCAGAAGCCTGAACCCTGGCAAACGCTGCCAACTGTCTTGCTCTAACACGTGGCAATGGACTGTGGTGAAAGAAGAAACTTAATGCTTTATGGCCTGGTATCTGTGGACTTCTACCCCAAATAAATACCCTTTATAAAGACCAAACCATTTTTGGTATTTCACATTAGCACCCCTTTGGCTGACTAATACACATACGCATTATATGTGTGTTAGTCGGCCAAAGGGGTGCTGATGCAAAATAACAGAAATTGGTTGGTCTTTATATAGGGTATTTATCTGGGGTAGAAGTCCACAGTTTACCAGGCCATAAAGCATAAGTTTCTTCCCTCACCAAAGTCCACTGTCATGTGTTGGAGCAAGACAGCTGCCGACGTTTGCCAGAGTTCAGGCTTCTTGGGTTCCTTTTCTTCTGGGGCTGCGTTTCTCTCTGGACTTAGCTCCTCTGTTTCCTCCACAAGGTCAGCTGTAGACCATGAGGCTCTCTAGACTTTGCTTCTCTCCACAAGGCCAGCTATGAAACTGTCAGGCGAACAGCTCGTCTCTCTCCTGGGGCCTTCTTTCTTTCCTCACAACCAAGCTCCTCTGTCTGCTCGCCTCCCTGGGCTCCAGCGTCAAAACCCCAACATCAGAACTGCTTCCTCTGTCCTTTGCCTTGCCTTTTATATTTGCTTCCCCCACCCACCAAGGGGTGGGGCTCAATGTCCTACTGCCATGGCCCAATCAAAGCCCCAATTATAACTTAATCATGCCCAGACGAACAGATCAGTTTACAAGCATAATCTAATATAGATTTTTGGAATTCATAATTACATCAAACTGCCAAACTGAAACACTCCACCCTCTGAATTCCAAAGTACATTACAATATTAAAAAAACCTTAAATCAGTGACCATGGAAGTTCAAAATCATATCATAATCAGTTTAAAGAAATACATTTGTCTTCAGGCAAAATCTCGTCTATTATAGACTTCTGAAACTTACAAAACCATTGAACTGCTTCCAATACACAAATGGAAAGACAAAGGATAAACATTTTCATTATCATAAGGAGAAATTGGGATGTTAAACATGAGTCATAGATCCTCTACAGTTCAGTAAAACTGCAGTGCATCCTCCATTCGATTTCAAAGTCTAAGAGTCATTCTTAAGATGATGATTTCTTCTCCTTGGGTCTACATGGGGACCCACCCTTTCCACAGGCTTGCCCAAGTGCCATTTTCTTGGTTCCACCCTCATCAAGCATCTGGGTGTAAACCAAACTCCAGGCTTCACCCTCCAAGGGTGTTGGGGTGATTGCCATACCTTACTCAATATTTGAGTTCGAGTCTTAGCCCCCCTAGTACAGTGAAGTGAAGAAAACATTCCCCCTAACCTTTGGCATACAGATTCAACCCACTCAGAGAAACGGGTTGACCACCTGGCTTTCTCTAATCCATAGTGGACAGGATCACCCCTCTCAGACCTATGGGGTGCTGACCTTAACCGCCCTAATCTTTGAGGAATGTGAGCCACCCTCCCTATACCCTGGGGTGGCAAAACTCTCCCAGGTCATTGGGTGGGAACATTCACCTTCTTCAACTGCTGGGGAAAACTCACCCTCTCTGCACCCTGGGTAGGCAAAACTCTCCCAGAACATTGGGTGGAACTGCTGGGGCAAACTCACCCTCTCTGTACACATGGGTGGGGCTCCTCTCTTGGCCCTAGGTAATGTCTTAATTCCAGATCTCAGCTTCCATGGTTTCCTTCTTAAAGCTGTTTCTCCTTCACTCTTTCCTTTCTGTGTCCTTTTTTGTCCAAGCTGACAGTAGTTTTGTTCATAAATCTCTTTCAAAAACTTTGTTGGTTTAGCATGCAGGAAGCAGGGGTCCTAGCCATCAGACAGTAAGACTTTCCACAAGTCTGTCTGACATAACTGCATCTTTAATTTTGATTTACAAGTTCCAGGTTTAGCTAAGTCTTCAAATGGGACATTTTCATCTGGGAACCTGATTTCCAGAAACTTGGAAGTTCCAGAATCAGTTTCTGTTTCCCTTGTGCCCAAGATTTCAGTCATTAGAGTATTTCTTTCATCTAGCATTTTGCTGTAAGCTGTAAGGAGAAGTCATGCCACATTCTCCAGGTTTACTTTGGAAAGTGCTTCAGCTAAATGCTCAGGTTCACCATTTTCAAATTCTGTCTTTCATATAACACCAGCATTTAATCTTGCTAAGATCTCTGCAACTTTAAAACACGGATCACCTTTCCTCCAGTTTCCAATAATAGTTTCATCATTTACTTCAAGGCATCATAGAAAGATTTTTTAGCATCTATATTACTATCAATAGTCTTTTCAAAGTGATCTAGGCTGTTTCCATGAAGCATTTCATAATTCCTCCAAAAAATACCCCTTACTCATTTATAAAACTGTTCCAACATTTTGGTAATTGCAAATCACTTCCCCACTCCTTGGTACCAAATTCTGTCTTAATCAGCCAAAAGGGTGCTGATGCAAAATAACAGAAATTGGTTGGTCTTTATAAATGGTATTTATTTGGGGTAGAAGTCCACAGTTACCAGGCCATAAAGCGTAAGTTTCTTCCCTCACCAAAGTCCACTGCCATGTGTTGGAGCAAGACAGCTGCTGATGTTTGCCAGGGTTCAGGCTTCTTGGGTTCCTCTCCTCTTGGGGCTCTGTTTCTCTCCAGGCTCGGCTCCTCTGTTTCCTCCACAAGGTCAGCTGTAGACTATGAGGTTCTCTAGGCATTGCTTCTCTCCACAAGGCCAGCTATGAAACTGTTAGGTGAATGGCTTGCCTCTATCCTGGGGCACCTCAAAATACATGAGGCAAACACTGGAAAGACGAAGTGAAGAAGTGAAGAAATAGATGCCTCTACATTTATAGTGGGGGCTTTTAATACACCATATCACCATTAGACAGAACATCTTGACAGCGAATTGATAAAGAAACAAAAACTTTGAATCGTACATTAGAGGATCTGGACCTATTAGACATATGCAGAGTGCTACACCCAAATAGATCATGATATACATTCTTTTTGAGTGCACATGGATCATACTCCAAGATAGACCACCTGCTAGGCCACAGAACAACTCTCAATGAATTCCGAAAAATTGAGATTATACAAAGTAATTTCTCTGACCACAATGGAATGAAATTGGAAATCACTTAGTGCCAAAGAACTAGATTAGGCACAAAGATATTGGAAGTTAAACAACACACTCTTAGAGAAACAGTGGGTCAAGGAGGAAATTTCAAAAGAAATCAGTAACTACCTTAAAATGAATGAAAACAACAACACAACATATCAAAACCTATGGGATGCAGTCAAAACTTTACTGAGAGGGAAATTCATAGCCATAAATGCATATATCAAAGAATAAGAAAGAGCAAATATTGAAGACTTAACTGCACACCTGGAAGAATTAGAAAAGTCACAACAAACAAGCACCAAAGGAGGTAGAAGGAAATAAATAACAAAGATTAGAGCAGAACGAAACAAAATCTAATATAAGAAAGTACTAGAAAAAAATAAACAAAACCAAAAGCTGGTTCTTTGTGAGATCAATAAAATAGACAAACCCTTAGCCAGACTAACAAAGAAAAAAAGAGAGCAGATACAAATATACAAAATAAGAAATGAGAAGGGGATATCACCACTGACCTCACAGAAAAAAAGAGTATCATAAGGGATTACTTTGAAAAATTATATGCCAACAAGAATGATAATTTAGAGGAAATGGACAAATTCTTAGAAACTCACAACCAGCCTACATTGACGAAAGAAGAAATTGATGTACTCAACAGTCCAATTACAAGTAAAAAGAGAGACTCAGTCATCAAAAACCTCCCAAATAAGGAAAGCCCTGGACCAGACAGGTTCACAGGTGAATTCTACCAAACATTCTGGAAAGAACTAACACCAATCCTGTTTAAGCTTTTCAAAAAAATAAAGAAGGAACATTGCCTAACTCATTCTGTGATGCGAACATTACCCTAATATCAAAGCTGAACAAAGATCCCGCAAGAAAGGAAAATCACAGACCAATCTCTCTAATGAACCTAGATGCTAAAAACCTCAACAGAATATGTGCTAATCACATTCAACAACATATCAAACAAATTATACACCATGACCAAATGGGTTTCATCCTGGGTATGCAAGGATGGTTCAACATAAGAGAACCAATCAATGTAATACACCAACTAAACAAATTGAAAGGAAAAATCACATGATCATCTCTATAGATGCAGAAGCAGCATTTGATAAAATAGAGCATCCTTTCCTTATAAAAACACTGCAAAAGGTAGGAATAGAAGGAAACTTTCTGAACATGATAAAGGGTATATATGAAAA
>JAKSZT010052714.1:0-10292 GCA_026826555.1 Tolypeutes matacus | reverse complement strand
AATTTCCCCACCATTTTAGGTGCAGTCCAGGGATCCTGCCTTGCACTAAATTGTCATCTTCTCTTCATTATGTATTTCTAAATAATATGTGACAACATACACCCAACTAATACTTTCCATTCACCCCGAGCTTACAATTCAGTGGGATTAATCACATTCACAATATTGGGCTACCCTAAGCAAAACATTTCCCTCACTATAATCAAAAACCGTGTACACATTATGCATGGATTCCCAGTTTTCCCTGCCACTACTGTTGTATTATATGTCAACATGAATTTTCATATTATAATTATTTCATAAAAAAGAATAATACTATGTTTTTCTGTTTATATCTGGCATATTTCATTGAACGTGTTGTCTGCTATTTTAATCTCTATTGTGGTATGTATCAGAACTTTATTACTTTTTATGACTAAATAATAATCTCTTTGGATACACAAACCACATTTTGTTCATCCAATTATCTATTGTTGGATATAGGCTGTAGTTAATAAAGCTGATCTCAACAGTGATACACACATATATCTTTGAGCCCCTGCTTTCAGTTATTTGGGGGTACATCTCTAGAATGGAAATGCTGGATTATATGGTAGTCATGTTTAATTTAATGAGTAATTGTGAAACTGTATTCCACAGCTGCTGCACCTTCCTACACTCCTAGCAAGAATTTCCTAGGATTCCCATTGCCCTCAATTAAATGTAATGGATACATATACATTTTTTTTAAATCAAACAATATGTTACACAATATATTTGGTTCATAGTAAGGTATTCATACAGTAATTGTCCTTTTGTGTCTGGCTTGCTTCACTCAACATAATGACCTCCAGGTTCATCCATATTGTCATATGCTTTATGACTTCATTTCTTCTTATAGCTGCATAATATGCCATCATTAGAATAGACCACATTTTGTTTATCCATTCATCTGTTGATGGACACCTGGGTTATTTCCAACTTTTGGCAATGGTGAATAATGTTGCTATGAGCATCAGTGTGGAGATGTCTATTTGTGTCACTGCTCTCAGTTCTTTTGGGTATATACCCAGTAGTGGTATTGCAGGGTCACGTGGCAAGTCTATATTCAACTTCTTTAGGAATTGCCAAACAGTCCTCCAACACTTGTAGTTTTCTGTTTTTGTAATAGTGGCCATTCTGATAGGTGTGAAATGATATCTCATTGTAGTTTTGATTTGCATTTCCCTAATCATGAGTGATGTTGAGCATTTCTTCATGTCTTTTTTTTGCAATTCGGATTTCTCTTTGGAGAAATTTCTATTCAAGTCTTTCTCCCATTTTTAAATTGGGTCATTTGTCTTTTTATTGTTGAGTTGTAGCATCTTATTATATATTCTGGCTATTAAACCCTTATCAGATATGTGATTTCCAAATATTTTTTCCCATTGAGTTGGCTGCCTTTTCAACCTTCTGAAAAAGTTCTGTGAGGTGCAAAAGAGTTTAATTTTGAGGAGGTCCATTTATCTATTTTTTCTTTTGTTGCACATGCTTTGGGTGTAAGGTCCATGAAGCCACCACCTACTACAAGATCTTGAAGATGATTCCCTACATTTTCTTCTAGTAGTTTTATGGTCTGGATTTTATGTATAGATCTTTGATCCATTTTGAGTTGATTCTTGTATAGGGGGTGAGGTAGTGGTCCTCTTTCATTGTTTTGTTTATAGATATCCAGTTTTCCCAACACCATTTGTTGAAGAGATTGTTTTTTCCCATTAGCTTGTGCTTGGTAGTTTTGTCAAAAAACAGTTGGCTGCATAGGTGAGGGTATATTTCTGCGTTCTCAATTCTATTCCACTGATCGATGTGTCTATCTTTATGCCAGTACCATGCTGTTTTGACAATTGTAGCTTTGTAATATGTTTCAAGTTCAGGCAGTGAAATTCCTCCCACGTCGCTCTTCTTTTTTAGAATGCTTTTGGCTCTTCAGGTGCAATTAGCATTCCAGATGAATTTGGTAATTGACTTCTCTAATTTTGTAAAGTAAGCTGTTGGGATTTTGATTGGTATTTCATTGAATGTATAAATCAGTTTGGGCAAGATTGACATCTTCACGATATTTATTCTTCCAATCCATGAACATGGAATGTCTTTCCATTTGTTTAGGTCTTTTAAAATTTCTTTCAGCATTGTTTTGTTGTTTTCTGCATATAGGTCCTGTACTTCTTTGGTTAAATTAACTCCTAGGTATTTGAGTCTTTTTGTTGCTATTGAAAATGGAATTTTCCCCCTGATGTCCTCCTCAGATTGTTCAGTACTAGTGTACAAAAATATTACTGATTTTTGCGTGTTGATCTTGTATCCTGCCCCTTGGCTGAACTCATTTATTAGTTCAAGTAGCTTTGCTGTGGATACTTCAGGATTTTTTAAGTACAGGATCATGTCATCCACAAACAGTGAGAGTTTTACTTCTTCTTTTCCTATTTGGACGCCTTTAATTTTTTTGTCTTGTCTAATTGCCCTAGCTAGAACTTCTAGTACAATGTTGACTAACAATGGTGACAGTGGGCATCCTTGTCTTGTTCTTGATATTAGGGGGAAAGCTTTCAACCTTTCCCCATAGAGTACAAGTTTGGTTGTGGGTTTTTCATATATGCCTTTTATCTTATTGAGAGATTTTCCTTCTATCACTATCTTTTTTATCAAAAAAGAATGCCATATTTTGTTGAAAGCCTTTTCTGCATCGATTGAACTGATTATGTTTTTTTTTCCTTCAATTTGTTATTGCGTTGTATTACGTTGATTGATTTTCCTATTTTGAACCAGCTTTGCATACCAGGAATAAATCTCAATTGGTTGTGATGTGGAAATCTTTTTATATGCTGTTGGATTTGATTTACAGGTACTTTGTTGAGAATTTTTGCATGTATGTTCACTAGAGGGATTGGTCTGTAGTTTTCTTTTCTTGTAGTATCTTTATCTGGCTTTGGTACTAGGGGATGTTGGCTTCATAAAATATTTTGGGTAATTTTCCCTTCTCTTCAATTTCTTTGGAAGAGTTTAAACAGGATGGGTGTTAATTCTTTTTTGAAATATTTGGTAGATTTCCCCTGTAAGTCATCTGGTCATGGACTTTTCTTTGCTGGGAGATTTTTGATGACAGATTCAATCTCCTTAATTGTGATTGGTTTGTTAAGTTCTTGTATTTCTTGTAGCGTTAGTGTAGCTTGGTTGTGCATTTCTGTAAATTTGTCCATTTCATCTAGTTTGTCTAGTTTGTTGTCATACAGTTTCTTGTAATATCCTCTTATAATTTTTTAAATTTCAGTTGTAACCTCACCCGTTTCATTTTTTTATTGTATTTTTTTTTGCATCTTCTCTCTTTTTTCCTTTCTTAGTCTATCTAGGGGTGTGTCAATTTTATTGATCTTCTCAAAGAAAGACCTTTTGGTTTTGTTGATTTTTTCTATTGATTTTTATTTTGAATTTCATTTATTTCTGCTCTAATCTTCATTATTTCTTTTTCCTTCTGCTTGCTTTGGGATTGGTTTGCTGTTCTTTTTCTATTTTCCTTAGTTGTTCAGTTAAATTTGATTTTATTTCTTTCTTCTTTTTTTAATATGGGCATTATATGCTATAAATTTCCCTCTCAAGGGTGCTTTCTCTGTATCCCATAAGTTTTGATAAAGTTGTGTTCTCATTTTCATTCTTCTAAATAACTTACTGCTTTCACTTGCCATTTCTTCTTTGACCCACTGATTATTTAGGATTGTGTTGTTCAGCCTCCACACATTTTTGAATTTACCTTTTTCCTGTCTATCATTGGTTTACCGTTTCATTCCATTATGATCCGAGAAGGTGCTTTGTATAATTTCAGTGTTTTTGTACATATTGAGAGCTACATTGTGCCCTGACATGTGGTCAATCCCTGAGATAGATCCAAGGACACTAGAGAAGATTGTATAACCTTGGATGCAGCGATCTATATATATCTGTTAGGTCTCACTAGTCTATCATATTGTTCAAGTTCTCTGTTTCCTTGTTGGTCTTCTGTCTAGTTGTTCTATCCAATGATGTGAGTGATTTGTTGAATTCACCAACAATTATTGTAGAGATGTCTATTTCTCCCTTAAGTTTTGCCAGACTTTGACTCATGTATTTTGTTGCACCCTGGTTAGGTGAATGGATATTTATGACTGTTATATCTTCCTGGTGGATTGCCCCTTTTAAAATATATATAATGACCTTAGTAGCAGTTTGGCATTTTTTATGAATTCCAAAAATAGTTATAGGATCATGCTTGTGTAAAGTGGTCTGTTTCTCTAGGCATGATTAAGTTAAAATTAGAGCTTTGATAGGGCCACATAAGTAGGATGTTGAGTCACCAGGGACTCAGAGATAAAACTGCATGGCAGAGCACAGGAGTTTGAGTTTTGATGTAGAGTCCTGATGCTGAGTTTTAATGCTGTAGGCTGGGGAAGTAAGCACTTAGAGGAGCTTGATTTTGAGGAAGGAGGGAAGTCCCTGGTAAAAGAGATGAACCTTTTGCTTGATAGTCTACAACTGGCCTTTTGGAGAGAGGCAAAGCCTAGAGAGCCTCATAGACTACAGCTTACCTTGTGGAGATAGAAGAAGAGAGGAACCTAGAAAGCCTGAAGATTTCGACATCTATCTTGCTCCAACACGTGGCAATAAACTTTGGTGAGGGAAGTAACTTATGCTTTATGACCTGGTAACTGTGGGCTTCTATCCCAAATATGTGTCCTTTATAAAAGCCAAACGATTTCTGGATTTTTGCATTAGCATCCCTTGGGTTGACTAATACAAAATTTGGTACTGAGGATTGGGGAAGGGCTTTTGCAATTACTAAAATACTGGAACAATTTTATAAATGGGTAATGGATATTTTTTGGAGGAATTTTGAGATGTATGAAGCAAAAGTCCTAGATTGCTTTCAAGAATGTGTTTTTCGTAATGAGGATGCTGAAGAGACCTTTTATGATGCTTTAGAAGTAAATATTGAAACAATTATTAGAAACTGGAGGAAAGGTGATCCATGTTTTAAAGTTGCAGAGAACTTATCAAGATTAACTCCTGGTATTTTATGGAAGGGAGAAATTTAAAATGGCGAACCTGGGCATTTAGCTAAAGAACTTTCCAAAGTAAGCCCAGAGAATGTGGGGAATTTCCTTGCAGCTTATAACAAAATACTAGATGAGAGAAATACTCTGAGGACTGAACTGTTGAGCACAAAGAAAATAGAAGCTGATTCCAGAAATTCCAAGCATCTGAAAATCAAGCTCCCAGACCGTAGTACCTCATTTGAGGACTTAGCTAAACTTGGAACTTGTAAATCAAGATTGAAGATACAGTTATCTCCGAAAGTCTTACGGTCTGATAGCTTGGACCCTGCTTCCTGCATGTAAAACCAACAAAGTTTTTGAGAGAGCTGTATGAACAAAATCACTGTCAGGTTGTACTGAAAGGGACAGGCAATGAGAGATTGAAGGAGAAATGACTTCAAGAGTAAAACCATGGAAGCTGAGATCTGGAAATAAGACATTGCCTTGGGCCAAGAGAAGAACTCCAACTATGTGTTTAGAAAGAGTGAGTTTGCCCCAGCAGTTGAAGAAAGTGGATGTTCCTGCCCAATATTCTGGGTGAGTTTTGCCATCCTAAGGTACAGAGAGGGTGGAGCACCTTACTCAAGGATTAGGGCCGTTAAGGTGAGCACCCCATAGGTCTAAGAGGGGTGGACCTGTCCCAATGGATTACGGAAGGCCACATGGTCAACTCATTGCTCTGAGACGTTGTGCCTGTATGTCAAATGTTAGGGAAGGCCAGGTGGTCAACTTGTTGCTGTGAGAGATTTGAACCTGTAGGTCAAAAGTCATGGGGAGTGTTAACTTCACGACACTGAGCTAGGGGGGTTAAGACTGTAACCCAAAGTTCAGGTAAGATGTGGCAATCACCCCAGTGCTCTTGGAGGGTGATGTCTGGAATTTGGTTGACACCCAGGTACTTGATGAGGGTGGAACCAAGAAATGGCCATTGGACAAGACTGCAGAAAGGGTGGGTCCCCAAATGGCCCCAAGGAGAAGAAACCATTATCTTAAGAATGACTCTCAGAAATTGGGTCAAGATGGTATTGGTTTCAGTGGGCACTCACCATCTCTCTCATAAAAGATGGGTGATTGGGTACAGTATCCTGCCCAAGTGAGTTGTTCTGGGAGCCTATGGAGCAGGAGCCTTTGGGGCATTGATCTGGAGGGAGCTGGACAGGGATATAGATTGCTCAAGATAAAACCGTGAGTTTTTAGGCTTGTGCCTGGAAATTGTGGATGGCTAAGGAGCCACATTCAGTCCAAATGGCCAGGGAGAGCCCTGCCTCCTGCTGACCACCCAGTGAGAGGGAGCATTCTCCAAGAGTGGGAGGGTTCTGGCAAGGGGTGTAGAGGGGTTTCTTTTCTGTGGGTTTGGCTGCTGGATCCCCTTTGAGCTTTAGGGAGCACACCAGCCAGCTCAAAGTGGCATCAGGCAGAGAGGAGAGGCAAATCTGCTGAGGACGCCTGATTTACCTAAGCACCCTGGGATACAGAGGCTTGGCATGAGAGAGGGTGGAGTCAGCCAATTTAATAGTTCTGTGCTGAGGACTTTCAGAATTTAATTCCATGAAGGGAGTCAGGCAGTAGGAAGTGCTTAACAAGTTTCCAAGGACTTATTTAGTGTCCCCTGGAAAGAACTGGTGTTCTAGAAGTGGGTTAAGAAACATTTCTCTGCAGTGAACTCAGTCATCAGGGTCCCATTTGAATTTCAAAAGGGAACTCAACCTGACCATGTGATGGGGGGGCAGGATATACTCACACAGCCTGCTGAATCCTCCTGTCCTAGGATAGTCAAAACTGCCCGAGGGAAAGTGACTAAATAGCTTTCTGTAGAGCTTACTGACCCAATTAGAATGGTAACTCAGTGTAGGAGTCTCTGCCTTGAATATACAAGGTCCCTAGTTTGAGTACCTTAAGAGTAGCGATCTACCGGGATATCTAACATCCAGCTGATGCTCTAGGACAGGGAATACATAGACGTTATTTTTGTTCTAGCTTCTTTTGGGTTCCGTATTTTTTTCCAAAGAAATAAAATTTAACTTAGTTTACTCTCTGAAACCTGCCTCAAAACCTGCAGAGAGAAGCCTGCATTGTAATTGATTGATGAACACAGGCTGCCTGAGAAGCTTCACAAGGGTCCAAGAAGAAATGCGGTACTTCCTTAGCTTTGTTTTACTGCTTGATTGTGTGTTTGTCTGGTTTTTGTTGTTTCTTGTTTCCCTTTCTTCTCCCCCTGCCCTTTTTAAAAATTAGTTGCTGCTACCTTGCTTTTCATTGCTGTGCTTCTTCTTCCTTGATTTCCCATTTTCTGCGTGTACTGATTTTGTCTACCAACACTATTGCTTTTCCTTTTCTCATCTTTCTATCTTCTGCTTTCTGTTGTGGTTCTTACATTCCACCATTCTTTATTTAGTCTTCAACTTTTCTGGTTTTGATTTCTATTTTGTCTATTCTGTTTCTTTTTTTCAATACTTTTTTTTTTTTTTCTGTCCTTTTTTCCCTTTTCTCTCTCATCATCATTCTGGCTTTTTAATTGAGTCTAAATTTTTTTTTCTACTCAGTTTCCATTTCATTGTAGGTCCCCACTTTTTTATTCCTATTACTCTACACTGCTTACATGAGTTAAATATTTACTTTGCTAAGTCTTATATGGCCCCTCTTCTAACTTTTGTTATTATTGTTACTATTAGTGTTTTCCTTTTTTTATCTCTTTTTCTTTCTCTGGCTCTAATCTTTTCCTTCAAAGGACCATAGAAAACAGCAAGGAAATAGAACAAGAAGAACAAAGTGTGAAAGAGAAAACTTAACAAAGAAACAAAACCAGCAGCTACATAAAACTCTAGAGTACAGAGGGAAGATAATCAACAGAATGAACCCATTAAGATAAAAAGATGACCATAGGGCAAGCAAAAATTGTAATCCATACCAAGAGACAGGAGACATGGACCACTCCAATGAACAAACTAAAAACCATGAAGAATTGCAGAACATTGAAGAACTAATCAAGCCTTTCCTAACAAATATCATGGACCAACTTACTGAAGTAAAGGAAGAGATTAAGGATATTAAGAAGGCATTGGGAGAACATACTGAAGAAATTGTAAACATACATAAAAAGATAATGGATATGATGGTGAGGAATGGTACAATCCAAGAAATCAAAAAGGCACTGGAAGCATAAAACAGTAGATTTGAACAGGCAGAAGAAAGAATTAGTGATATGGAAGTGAAGTATGTCTGAAATTAAAAAAATAGATAAAAAGATAGAAAAAATCCAGCAGGGACTTAGGGATGTAAACGACAAAACAAAATGCACAAACATATGCATTATAGGTGTATTAGTCTGCCAAAGGAGTGCTGATGCAAAATAACAGAAATTGGTTGGTTTTTATAAAAGGTATTTATCTGGGGTAGAAGTCCACAGTTACCAGGCCATAAAGCATAAGTTTCTTCCCTCACCAAAGTCCACTACCACGTTTTGGAGTAAGACAGCTGCCGACGTTTTCCAGGGTTCAGGCTTCTTGGTTTCCTCTTCTTCCAGGACTGAGTTTCTCTCCAGGCTTAGCTCCTCTGTTTCCTCCACAAGGTTGGCTGTAGACTATGAGGCTCTCTAGGCATTGCTTCTCTCCACAAGGCCATCTCTGAAATTGTTAGGCCAATGGCTTGTCTCTATCCTGGGGCACATCAAAATACATGAGGCAAACACTGGAAAGACAAAGCGAAGAACTGAGGAAATACATCCCTCTACATTTATAGTGGAGGCTTTTAATACACCATATCACCATTAGACAGAACATCTTGACAGCGAATTGATAAAGAAACAAAAACTTTGAATCGTACATTAGAGGATCTGGACCTATTAGACATATACAGAGTGATACAACCAAATAGAGCATGATATACATTCTTTTCGAGGGCACATGGATCATACTCCAAGATAGACCACATGCTAGGCCACAGAACAACTCTCAATGAATTCAGAAAAATTGAGATAATACAAAGTAATTTCTCTGACAACAATGGAATGAAATCAGAAATCACTGAGTGCCAAAGAACTAGATTAGGCACAAAGATATTGGAAGTTAAACAACACACTCTTAGAGAAACAGTGAATCAAGGAGGAAATTTCAAAAGAAATCAGTAACTACCTTAAAATGAAAGAAAATGACAACACAACATATCAAAACCTATGGGATGCAGCCAGAAATTTACTAAGAGGGAAATTCATAGCCATAAATGCATATATCAAATAATAAGAAAGAGCTAATATTGAAGACCTAACTGCACACCTGGAAGAATTAGAAAAGTCACAACAAACTAGTGCCAAAGGAGGTAGCAGGAAATAAATAACAAAGATTAGAGCAGAACAAAACAAAATCTAATATAAGAAAGTACTAGAAAAAATAAACAAAACCAAAAGTTGGCTCTTTGTGAGATCAATAAAACTGACAAACCCTTAGCCAGACTAATAAAGAAGAAAAGAGAGCAGATGCAAATATACAAAATAAAAATGAGAAGGGGATATCACCACTGACCCCACAGAAAAAAAGAGTATCATAAGGCATTACTTTGAAAAATTATATGCCAACAAGAATGATAATTTAGAGGAAATGGACAAATTCGTAGAAACTCACAACCAGCCTACATTGACGAAAGTAGAAATTGATGTACTCAACAGTCCAATTACAAGTAAAAAGAGAGACTCAGTCATCAAAAACCTCCCAAATAAGAAAAGCCCTGGACCAGTCAGGTTCACAGGTGGATTCTACCAAACATTCTGGAAAGAACTAACACCAATCCTGCTTAAGCTTTTCCAAAAAATAAAGAAGGAACATTACCTAACTCATTCAATGATGTGAACATTACCCTAGTATCAAAGCTGAACAAAGATCCCGCAAGAAAGGAAAATCACAGACCAATCTCTCTAATGAACCTAGATGCTAAAAACCTCAACAGAATACTTGCTAATCACATTCAACAACATATCAAATGAATTATACACCATGACCAAATTGGTTTCATCCTGGATATGCAAGGATGGTTCAACATAAGAGAACCAATCAATGTAATACACCAACTAAACAAATTGAAAGGAAAAATCACATGATCATCTCTATAGATGCAGAAGTAGCATTTGATAAAATAGAGCATCCTTTCCTGATAAAAAACACTGCAAAAGATGGGAATAGAAGGAAACTTTCTGAACATGATAAAGGGTATATATGAAAA
>JAKSZT010052712.1:0-10292 GCA_026826555.1 Tolypeutes matacus | reverse complement strand
AATTTCCCCACCATTTTAGGTGCAGTCCAGGGATCCTGCCTTGCACTAAATTGTCATCTTCTCTTCATTATGTATTTCTAAATAATATGTGACAACATACACCCAACTAATACTTTCCATTCACCCCGAGCTTACAATTCAGTGGGATTAATCACATTCACAATATTGGGCTACCCTAAGCAAAACATTTCCCTCACTATAATCAAAAACCGTGTACACATTATGCATGGATTCCCAGTTTTCCCTGCCACTACTGTTGTATTATATGTCAACATGAATTTTCATATTATAATTATTTCATAAAAAAGAATAATACTATGTTTTTCTGTTTATGTCTGGCATATTTCATTGAACGTGTTGTCTGCTATTTTAATCTCTATTGTGGTATGTATCAGAACTTTATTACTTTTTATGACTAAATAATAATCTCTTTGGATAAACAAACCACATTTTGTTCATCCAATTATCTATTGTTGGATATAGGCTGTAGTTAATAAAGCTGATCTCAACAGTGATACACACATATATCTTTGAGCCCCTACTTTCAGTTATTTTGGGGTACATCTCTAGAATGGAAATGCTGGATTATATGGTAGTCATGTTTAATTTAATGAGTAATTGTGAAACTGTATTCCACAGCTGCTGCACCTTCCTACACTCCTAGCAAGAATTTCCTAGGATTCCCATTGCCCTCAATTAAATGTAATGGATACATATACATTTTTTTTAAATCAAACAATATGTTACACAATATATTTGGTTCATAGTAAGGTATTCATACAGTAATTGTCCTTTTGTGTCTGGCTTGCTTCACTCAACATAATGACCTCCAGGTTCATCCATATTGTCATATGCTTTATGACTTCATTTCTTCTTATAGCTGCATAATATTCCATCATTAGAATAGACCACACTTTGTTTATCCATTCATCTGTTGATGAACACCTGGGTTATTTCCAACTTTTGGCAATGGTGAATAATGTTGCTATGAGCATCAGTGTGGAGATGTCTATTTGTGTCACTGCTCTCAGTTCTTCTGGGTATATACCCAGTAGTGGTATTGCAGGGTCACGTGGCAAGTCTATATTCAACTTCTTTAGGAATTGCCAAACAGTCCTCCAACACTTGTAGTTTTCTGTTTTTGTAATAGTGGCCATTCTGATAGGTGTGAAATGATATCTCATTGTAGTTTTGATTTGCATTTCCCTAATCATGAGTGATGTTGAGCATTTCTTCATGTCTTTTTTTTGCAATTCGGATTTCTCTTTGGAGAAATTTCTATTCAAGTCTTTCTCCCATTTTTAAATTGGGTCATTTGTCTTTTTATTGTTGAGTTGTAGCATCTTATTATATATTCTGGCTATTAAACCCTTATCAGATATGTGATTTCCAAATATTTTTTCCCATTGAGTTGGCTGCCTTTTCAACCTTCTGAAAAAGTTCTGTGAGGTGCAAAAGAGTTTAATTTTGAGGAGGTCCATTTATCTATTTTTTCTTTTGTTGCACATGCTTTGGGTGTAAGGTCCATGAAGCCACCACCTACTACAAGATCTTGAAGATGATTCCCTACATTTTCTTCTAGTAGTTTTATGGTCTGGATTTTATGTATAGATCTTTGATCCATTTTGAGTTGATTCTTGTATAGGGGGTGAGGTAGTGGTCCTCTTTCATTGTTTTGTTTATAGATATCCAGTTTTCCCAACACCATTTGTTGAAGAGACTGTTTTTTCCCATTAGCTTGTGCTTGGTAGTTTTGTCAAAAAACAGTTGGCTGCATAGGTGAGGGTATATTTCTGGGTTCTCAATTCTATTCCACTGATCGATGTGTCTATCTTTATGCCAGTACCATGCTGTTTTGACAATTGTAGCTTTGTAATATGTTTCAAGTTCAGGCAGTGAAATTCCTCCCACGTCGCTCTTCTTTTTTAGAATGCTTTTGGCTCTTCAGGTGCAATTAGCATTCCAGATGAATCTGGTAATTGACTTCTCTAATTTTGTAAAGTAAGCTGTTGGGATTTTGATTGGTATTTCATTGAATGTATAAATCAGTTTGGGCAAGATTGACATCTTCACGATATTTATTCTTCCAATCCATGAACATGGAATGTCTTTCCATTTGTTTAGGTCTTTTAAAATTTCTTTCAGCATTGTTTTGTTGTTTTCTGCATATAGGTCCTGTACTTCTTTGGTTAAATTAACTCCTAGGTATTTGAGTCTTTTTGTTGCTATTGAAAATGGAATTTTCCCCCTGATGTCCTCCTCAGATTGTTCAGTACTAGTGTACAAAAATATTACTGATTTTTGCGTGTTGATCTTGTATCCTGCCCCTTGGCTGAACTCATTTATTAGTTCAAGTAGCTTTGCTGTGGATACTTCAGGATTTTTTAAGTACAGGATCATGTCATCCACAAACAGTGAGAGTTTTACTTCTTCTTTTCCTATTTGGACGCCTTTAATTTTTTTGTCTTGTCTAATTGCCCTAGCTAGAACTTCTAGTACAATGTTGACTAACAATGGTGACAGTGGGCATCCTTGTCTTGTTCTTGATATTAGGGGGAAAGCTTTCAACCTTTCCCCATAGAGTACAAGTTTGGTTGTGGGTTTTTCATATATGCCTTTTATCTTATTGAGAGATTTTCCTTCTATCACTATCTTTTTTATCAAAAAAGAATGCCATATTTTGTTGAAAGCCTTTTCTGCATCGATTGAACTGATTATGTTTTTTTTTCCTTCAATTTGTTATTGCGTTGTATTACGTTGATTGATTTTCCTATTTTGAACCAGCTTTGCATACCAGGAATAAATCTCAATTGGTTGTGATGTGGAAATCTTTTTATATGCTGTTGGATTTGATTTACAGTTACTTTGTTGAGAATTTTTGCATGTATGTTCACTAGAGGGATTGGTCTGTAGTTTTCTTTTCTTGTAGTATCTTTATCTGGCTTTGGTACTAGGGGATGTTGGCTTCATAAAATATTTTGGGTAATTTTCCCTTCTCTTCAATTTCTTTGGAAGAGTTTAAACAGGATGGGTGTTAATTCTTTTTTGAAATATTTGGTAGATTTCCCCTGTAAGTCATCTGGTCATGGACTTTTCTTTGCTGGGAGATTTTTGATGACAGATTCAATCTCCTTAATTGTGATTGGTTTGTTAAGTTCTTGTATTTCTTGTAGCGTTAGTGTCGGTTGGTTGTGCATTTCTGTAAATTTGTCCATTTCATCTAGTTTGTCTAGTTTGTTGTCATACAGTTTCTTGTAATATCCTCTTATAATTTTTTAAATTTCAGTTGTAACCTCACCCGTTTCATTTTTTTATTGTATTTTTTTTTGCATCTTCTCTCTTTTTTCCTTTCTTAGTCTATCTAGGGGTGTGTCAATTTTATTGATCTTCTCAAAGAAAGACCTTTTGGTTTTGTTGATTTTTTCTATTGATTTTTATTTTGAATTTCATTTATTTCTGCTCTAATCTTCATTATTTCTTTTTCCTTCTGCTTGCTTTGGGATTGGTTTGCTGTTCTTTTTCTATTTTCCTTAGTTGTTCAGTTAAATTTGATTTTATTTCTTTCTTCTTTTTTTAATATGGGCATTATATGCTATAAATTTCCCTCTCAAGGGTGCTTTCTCTGTATCCCATAAGTTTTGATAAAGTTGTGTTCTCATTTTCATTCTTCTAAATAACTTACTGCTTTCACTTGCCATTTCTTCTTTGACCCACTGATTATTTAGGATTGTGTTGTTCAGCCTCCACACATTTTTGAATTTACCTTTTTCCTGTCTATCATTGGTTTACCGTTTCATTCCATTATGATCCGAGAAGGTGCTTTGTATAATTTCAGTGTTTTTGTACATATTGAGAGCTACATTGTGCCCTGACATGTGGTCAATCCCTGAGATAGATCCAAGGACACTAGAGAAGATTGTATAACCTTGGATGCAGCGATCTATATATATCTGTTAGGTCTCACTAGTCTATCATATTGTTCAAGTTCTCTGTTTCCTTGTTGGTCTTCTGTCTAGTTGTTCTATCCAATGATGTGAGTGATTTGTTGAATTCACCAACAATTATTGTAGAGATGTCTATTTCTCCATTCAGTTTTGCCAGACTTTGTCTCATGTATTTTGCTGCACCCTGGTTAGGTGAATGGATATTTATGACTGTTATATCTTCCTGGTGGATTGCCCCTTTTAAAAATATATAATGACCTTAGTAGCAGTTTGGCATTTTTTATGAATTCCAAAAATAGTTATAGGATCATGCTTGTGTAAAGTGGTCTGTTTCTCTAGGCATGATTAAGTTAAAATTAGAGCTTTGATAGGGCCGCATAAGTAGGATGTTGAGTCTCCAGGGACTCAGAGATAAAACTGCATGGCAGAGCACAGGAGTTTGAGTTTTGATGTAAAGTCCTGATGCTGAGTTTTAATGCTATAGCCTGGGGAAGTAAGCACTTAGAGGAGCTTGATTTTGAGGAAGGAGGGAAGTCCCTGGTAAAAGAGATGAACCTTTTGCTTGATAGTCTACAACTGGCCTTTTGGAGAGAGGCAAAGCCTAGAGAGCCTCATAGACTACAGCTTACCTTGTGGAGATAGAAGAAGAGAGGAACCTAGAAAGCCTCAAGATTTCGACATCTATCTTGCTCCAACACGTGGCAATAAACTTTGGTGAGGGAAGTAACTTATGCTTTATGACCTGGTAACTGTGGGCTTCTACCCCAAATATGTGTCCTTTATAAAAGCCAACCGATTTCTGGATTTTTGCATTAGCATCCCTTGGGTTGACTAATACAAAATTTGGTACTGAGGATTGGGGAAGGGCTTTTGCAATTACTAAAATACTGGAACAATTTTATAAATGGGTAATGGATATTTTTTGGAGGAATTTTGAGATGTATGAAGCAAAAGTCCTAGATTGCTTTCAAGAATGTGTTTTTCGTAATGAGGATGCTGAAGAGACCTTTTATGATGCTTTAGAAGTAAATATTGAAACAATTATTAGAAACTGGAGGAAAGGTGATCCATGTTTTAAAGTTGCAGAGAACTTATCAAGATTAACTCCTGGTATTTTATGGAAGGGAGAAATTTAAAATGGCGAACCTGGGCATTTAGCTAAAGAACTTTCCAAAGTAAGCCCAGAGAATGTGGGGAATTTCCTTGCAGCTTATAACAAAATACTAGATGAGAGAAATACTCTGAGGACTGAACTGTTGAACACAAAGAAAATAGAAGCTGATTCCAGAAATTCCAAGCATCTGAAAATCAAGCTCCCAGACCGTAGTACCTCATTTGAGGACTTAGCTAAACTTGGAACTTGTAAATCAGGATTGAAGATACAGTTATCTCCGAAAGTCTTACGGTCTGATAGCTTGGACCCCTGCTTTCTGCATGTAAAACCAACAAAGTTTTTGAGAGAGCTGTATGAACAAAATCACTGTCAGGTTGTACTGAAAGGGACAGGCAATGAGAGATTGAAGGAGAAATGACTTCAAGAGTAAAACCATGGAAGCTGAGATCTGGAAATAAGACATTGCCTTGGGCCAAGAGAAGAACTCCAACTATGTGTTTAGAAAGAGTGAGTTTGCCCCAGCAGTTGAAGAAAGCGGATGTTCCTGCCCAATATTCTGGGTGAGTTTTGCCATCCTAAGGTACAGAGAGGGTGGAGCACCTTACTCAAGGATCAGGGTCATTAAGGTGAGCACCCCATAGGTCTAAGAGGGGTGGACCTGTCCCAATGGATTACGGAAGGCCACATGGTCAACTCATTGCTCTGAGACGTTGTGCCTGTATGTCAAATGTTAGGGAAGGCCAGGTGGTCAACTTGTTGCTGTGAGAGATTTGAACCTGTAGGTCAAAAGTCATGGGGAGTGTTAACTTCACGACACTCAGCTAGGGGGGTTAAGACTGTAACCCAAAGTTCAGGTAAGATGTGGCAATCACCCCAGTGCTCTTGGAGGGTGATGTCTGGAATTTGGTTGGCACCCAGGTACTTTATGAGGGTGGAACCAAGAAATGGCCATTGGACAAGACTGCAGAAAGGGTGGGTCCCCAAATGGCCCCAAGGAGAAGAAACCATCATCTTAAGAATGACTCTCAGAAATTGGGTCAAGATGGTATTGGTTTCAGTGGGCACTCACCATCTCTCTCATAAAAGATGGGTGATTGGGTACAGTATCCTGCCCAAGTGAGTTGTTCTGGGAGCCTATGGAGCAGGAGCCTTTGGGGCATTGATCTAGAGGGAGCTGGACAGGGAGATAGATTGCTCAAGATAAAACCATGAGTTTTTAGGCTTGTGCCTGGAAATTGTGGATGGCTAAGGAGCCACATTCAGTCCAAATGGCCAGGAAGAGCCCTGCCTCCTGCTGACCACCCAGTGAGAGGGAGCATTCTCCAAGAGTGGGAGGGTTCTGGCAAGGGGTGTAGAGGGGTTTCTTTTCTGTGGGTTTGGCTGCTGGATCCCCTTTGAGCTTTAGGGAGCACACCAGCCAGCTCAAAGTGGCATCAGGCAGAGAGGAGAGGCAAATCTGCTGAGGACGCCTGATTTACCTAAGCACCCTGGGATACAGAGGCTTGGCATGAGAGAGGGTGGAGTCAGCCAATTTAATAGTTCTGTGCTGAGGACTTTCAGAATTTAACTCCATGAAGGGAGTCAGGCAGTAGGAAGTGCTTAACAAGTTTCCAAGGACTTATTTAGTGTCCCCTGGAAAGAAGGGGTGTTCTAGAAGTGGGTTAAGAAACATTTCTCTGCAGTGAACTCAGTCATCAGGGTCCCATTTGAATTTCAAAAGGGAACTCAACCTGACCATGTGATGGGGGGGCAGGATATACTCACACAGCCTGCTGAATCCTCCTGTCCTAGGATAGTCAAAACTGCCCGAGGGAAAGTGACTAAATAGCTTTCTGTAGAGCTTACTGACCCAATTAGAAAGGTAACTCAGTGTAGGAGTCTCTGCCTTGAATATACAAGGTCCCTAGTTTGAGTACCTTAAGAGTAGCGATCTACCAGGATATCTAACATCCAGCTGATGCTCTAGGACAGGGAATACATAGACGTTATTTTTGTTCTAGCTTCTTTTGGGTTCCGTATTTTTTTCCAAAGAAATAAAATTTAACTTAGTTTACTCTCTGAAACCTGCCTCAAAACCTGCAGAGAGAAGCCTGCATTGTAATTGATTGATGAACACAGGCTGCCTGAGAAGCTTCACAAGGGTCCAAGAAGAAATGCGGTACTTCCTTAGCTTTGTTTTACTGCTTGATTGTGTGTTTGTCTGGTTTTTGTTGTTTCTTGTTTCCCTTTCTTCTCCCCCTGCCCTTTTTAAAAATTAGTTGCTGCTACCTTGCTTTTCATTGCTGTGCTTCTTCTTCCTTGATTTCCCATTTTCTGCGTGTACTGATTTTGTCTACCAACACTATTGCTTTTCCTTTTCTCATCTTTCTATCTTCTGCTTTCTGTTGTGGTTCTTACATTCCACCATTCTTTATTTAGTCTTCAACTTTTCTGGTTTTGATTTCTATTTTGTCTATTCTGTTTCTTTTTTTCAATACTTTTTTTTTTTTTTCTGTCCTTTTTTCCCTTTTCTCTCTCATCATCATTCTGGCTTTTTAATTGAGTCTAAATTTTTTTTTCTACTCAGTTTCCATTTCATTGTAGGTCCCCACTTTTTTATTCCTATTACTCTACACTGCTTACATGAGTTAAATATTTACTTTGCTAAGTCTTATATGGCCCCTCTTCTAACTTTTGTTATTATTGTTACTATTAGTGTTTTCCTTTTTTTATCTCTTTTTCTTTCTCTGGCTCTAATCTTTTCCTTCAAAGGACCATAGAAAACAGCAAGGAAATAGAACAAGAAGAACAAAGTGTGAAAGAGAAAACTTAACAAAGAAACAAAACCAGCAGCTACATAAAACTCTAGAGTACAGAGGGAAGATAATCAACAGAATGAACCCATTAAGATAAAAAGATGACCATAGGGCAAGCAAAAATTGTAATCCATACCAAGAGACAGGAGACATGGACCACTCCAATGAACAAACTAAAAACCATGAAGAATTGCAGAACATTGAAGAACTAATCAAGCCTTTCCTAACAAATATCATGGACCAACTTACTGAAGTAAAGGAAGAGATTAAGGATATTAAGAAGGCATTGGGAGAACATACTGAAGAAATTGTAAACATACATAAAAAGATAATGGATATGATGGTGAGGAATGGTACAATCCAAGAAATCAAAAAGGCACTGGAAGCATAAAACAGTAGATTTGAACAGGCAGAAGAAAGAATTAGTGATATGGAAGTGAAGTATGTCTGAAATTAAAAAAATAGATAAAAAGATAGAAAAAATCCAGCAGGGACTTAGGGATGTAAACGACAAAACAAAATGCACAAACATATGCATTATAGGTGTATTAGTCTGCCAAAGGAGTGCTGATGCAAAATAACAGAAATTGGTTGGTTTTTATAAAAGGTATTTATCTGGGGTAGAAGTCCACAGTTACCAGGCCATAAAGCATAAGTTTCTTCCCTCACCAAAGTCCACTACCACGTTTTGGAGTAAGACAGCTGCCGACGTTTTCCAGGGTTCAGGCTTCTTGGTTTCCTCTTCTTCCAGGACTGAGTTTCTCTCCAGGCTTAGCTCCTCTGTTTCCTCCACAAGGTTGGCTGTAGACTATGAGGCTCTCTAGGCATTGCTTCTCTCCACAAGGCCATCTCTGAAATTGTTAGGCCAATGGCTTGTCTCTATCCTGGGGCACATCAAAATACATGAGGCAAACACTGGAAAGACAAAGCGAAGAACTGAGGAAATACATCCCTCTACATTTATAGTGGAGGCTTTTAATACACCATATCACCATTAGACAGAACATCTTGACAGCGAATTGATAAAGAAACAAAAACTTTGAATCGTACATTAGAGGATCTGGACCTATTAGACATATACAGAGTGATACAACCAAATAGAGCATGATATACATTCTTTTCGAGGGCACATGGATCATACTCCAAGATAGACCACATGCTAGGCCACAGAACAACTCTCAATGAATTCAGAAAAATTGAGATAATACAAAGTAATTTCTCTGACAACAATGGAATGAAATCAGAAATCACTGAGTGCCAAAGAACTAGATTAGGCACAAAGATATTGGAAGTTAAACAACACACTCTTAGAGAAACAGTGAATCAAGGAGGAAATTTCAAAAGAAATCAGTAACTACCTTAAAATGAAAGAAAATGACAACACAACATATCAAAACCTATGAGATGCAGCCAGAAATTTACTAAGAGGGAAATTCATAGCCATAAATGCATATATCAAATAATAAGAAAGAGCTAATATTGAAGACCTAACTGCACACCTGGAAGAATTAGAAAAGTCACAACAAACTAGTGCCAAAGGAGGTAGCAGGAAATAAATAACAAAGATTAGAGCAGAACAAAACAAAATCTAATATAAGAAAGTACTAGAAAAAATAAACAAAACCAAAAGTTGGCTCTTTGTGAGATCAATAAAACTGACAAACCCTTAGCCAGACTAATAAAGAAGAAAAGAGAGCAGATGCAAATATACAAAATAAAAATGAGAAGGGGATATCACCACTGACCCCACAGAAAAAAAGAGTATCATAAGGCATTACTTTGAAAAATTATATGCCAACAAGAATGATAATTTAGAGGAAATGGACAAATTCGTAGAAACTCACAACCAGCCTACATTGACGAAAGTAGAAATTGATGTACTCAACAGTCCAATTACAAGTAAAAAGAGAGACTCAGTCATCAAAAACCTCCCAAATAAGAAAAGCCCTGGACCAGACAGGTTCACAGGTGAATTCTACCAAACATTCTGGAAAGAACTAACACCAATCCTGTTTAAGCTTTTCAAAAAAATAAAGAAGGAACATTGCCTAACTCATTCTGTGATGCGAACATTACCCTAATATCAAAGCTGAACAAAGATCCCGCAAGAAAGGAAAATCACAGACCAATCTCTCTAATGAACCTAGATGCTAAAAACCTCAACAGAATACTTGCTAATCACATTCAACAACATATCAAATGAATTATACACCATGACCAAATTGGTTTCATCCTGGATATGCAAGGATGGTTCAACATAAGAGAACCAATCAATGTAATACACCAACTAAACAAATTGAAAGGAAAAATCACATGATCATCTCTATAGATGCAGAAGTAGCATTTGATAAAATAGAGCATCCTTTCCTGATAAAAAACACTGCAAAAGATGGGAATAGAAGGAAACTTTCTGAACATGATAAAGGGTATATATGAAAA
>JAKSZT010052710.1:0-31699 GCA_026826555.1 Tolypeutes matacus | reverse complement strand
GTACTGCTTCAATATGTGTTCATCAAGTGTAACAAATGTACCGCACTAATGAAAGATGTTGTTAATATGGGAAATTGTGGGAGGGGGAAGGAGTGGGGCAAATGGGAATCCCCTATATTTTTAGGTAACATTTATGTAATCTAAAGCTAATTTATAAATAAATAAATAAATAGACAAATAAATAAATAGGAAAAAAGGACAAAATTAAAAACATAAAATCATGTAATTTTAGGGCCTTAGTTGTTTCTGTTAATAAATCAACTGTCGGGATAAACGATGTTCTATTCTAGGATGTGCCTTTTTTCTCTGCCTACCTTTGATATTTTTCTCCTGTCTTTGAATCTGAATAATATGACTCACATAATGCGGTATAAGTTTTCTTTGAGTTTATCTTGAGTTGGCAAAGATAAAAAGATGAATGGCATTGTCCCTTCCTTTGGGAAATTCTTAGAATACTAGAAAAACAGATGCATGTACAGATAATTCCAGTATTGATTTAACATATGCAATGATAGATTTATAAATAGATTTTATAAACCTGTGCATGTACCATGATGTGGTATTTAACAGAAACTGAAAGTACTTGGGGAGAATTCTTGGAGGGAACTATGCCCCAGCAAACTCATAAATAATCAAGGGAAGTGTGGAAGGAACATAGAGTTGACCAGCAGGAAAATCTATTAATTGTTCCATAAAACTTTATTTTGTCAAATAATATTACCAATACTAATACTAGTACTAAATTTCATTAAGCAAATTACTAATTATCTTGTTCTGTCTAACCTGAAGAAGTATTGACCACTTATGTTAAGGTAGCAACTAAAATATGGACATGTAAGCAGAAGTGCTACAGTTCTTTGGTCCCATCATCTCTGGCCACCCAAGGCAGAATCCAATAATCAAAGGGACCAGCTTTCTGACCTCAACTCCTATTTTCTCTTCCATTTGTTAAGCTCAGTCACATTGTCCTTCTTTCTGCTACTCCAACCTGCCGGGCTGCATTGCTGAAACTTTGTACGTAGAATTGTTTTTGCTGGCTACAGTTCCCCAAGATCTGCTTAAGTTTGTCTTCTTCTCACCATGTAGGCTCAACTCCAATGTCCCCTCCTCCTTCCCATCCATGGGAATGATCATATTATTACACCTTATTACACCTCTCACTTTTGATCTTGACAAGTCATTATCTTCTATGTTGTCCCACTTTACCTTCAACGTAGCATTTACCAGTACCTGATATGATTTTATTATTCTTAGCATAGGTATCCCACTATGTGAATTTCTATTCTGAAATATATTATACAATGTTTTTTGTCTTAACTGCTGAATTTCCTGTTTAAAACAAAATGACTGGTGAAAAAACAATGTTAAATATATGAAAAGATTTCAATAGAAGATAAAATCATTATGTGCAGATAACGACTTTGCAGCATGCCTAGAAAGCAACCAATGTAGAAAATAATAAGTCAGAAGTCCTCCAGAGGGAAAATGTGGAAATGATAGACCATCTGTGTGATGGGAACCTACTGAGAGGAGCTATATAGTTCTCTGCAAGTTTTTAAGGAAAAGTAGATATTTTTTAAAAAAGATAAACTGGAAATGAGATTAACTTTATGAAAATCAAATAATTGTGCAGCAAGAGTTGTATCCATAGTGCATTACTTAGCGAAATAATATTTACAATAAGTAATTTTAGTTGAACCTTTATATGTCAAAGCATAGAAAATACAAGAACAGAAAATACAATCTCAGATGAGATTTCTTCATGTGTCAGGTTGTTCATTTTGAGATATATATTTCTACATGTTTGAATTATATATAAATTAATATCATGTCAGGTAGAAGGGCAAATACTTTGTGGGGAAATAGCAAACTCGATATATTGTGGTATTTATTTAAACAAAGATATATTTCTCACCCATCATACATGCTTGATGTGAGTTGTCTGAAGGTTCTGATCCATCTCTCTTCACTCAAGAAACCATGCTGCCTGAGCAGCTACTATCTTAAATTGTTTTAAGATAATTTTTTTAAAAGACCACCTGCTGATACTCTCATAACAAATACTCAACTGAGAAACAAAACATGTGAACTCAAATCCAACTCCTTGTCCAGATATAAACGCATGCCCCATACAACACCTAGGGAACCAAAGGTTTAAATCTCCTGTAGCCTAAAAGGCAAAGAAATGAAAATATTTAGTGAACAACAAAATGCCTACAACAAATATGAAAAAAATTGTAATCAAACATGTGTTTTATAGGTTTAGGTTTTTCATATTTTTTTAATTTTTTAAAAAGGACACATAGATCTCCTTGGTGTATCTTATTTCTTATTTAACCATTAAATATATCCATAACATTAAAGAAAAATTTACTACAAACCCATTCATGAGTAGTTAGGCATTTCTGAGATTCTGTTCTGCTCTTTGAGCAAGTTGATTATTCTGAGTTTCAATTTTATCATAACTTATTTATTTAAAATAATAATAGCAACACTTACACTGTGTGTGTAATATGCCAAGCTCTGATAAAAATGGTTCAGAAATGCTAACTAATTTGACCCTCAAACCAATACAATGCTATTCTTCACCCTTGTAGATAAGGAAAATCACATAGTGCAGAGGTCTATTAGTACAATTATGCACTGTAGAGTATACTGGTAAAACAATCACTTTTGAGTCAATTTGTTGAGTTCATATTCTTTCTTTAACCTTTCCAATCAAAGTAATTGAAGACATGTTTTTTTTTAAATAGTTCTGAATTTCAATTTCTTCTTGAATTAGACATAATAAAAGTATTCCCTAAAGGGTTACTTTGGAATGGCACAAAATAATGTTTACAATATGTATAACACTGTCCTTACATGCAACCCTCAATAAATGTTAGTTATCATTGTGTGTGTGTGTGTGTGCACGCATGCACGCATGGTGTGAAGAATCCTGGAGCATACTATTCAGTATATTTTGATTCCATTATCATCTATCCCCCTTTCTCAACAGCTTTCATAAGTAACAGTATTTCAAATAATAAATATCTATACTTTTCTTGTAATTGACATTATTCTTTCCATCTAGTTATTTGATCATCACAACAATATATCTAATTCTTATAATAAATAGAGTTGCACAAATAAATGGAGTTTTCATATTTAGGAAAACTTGCTGAATAAAGAAACCTACCTACCTGTGGAAGAAGAATCTTCCTTACAAGAAATAGCAGTGGCTTCTCAGATGAATATTGCAGGCAGAATTTATATAATTTGTGTGTTAATTCCATTTCCCTATGGGATTTCACAAATATGTGTATATGAAGCAAATTACTCTAAAGAAATTAGAGTAAAACATTAAATAATATTTTTCACTATCTAGGGAAAATCAATTGCACAATGACATGGGAGCCAAACACTGGGTATTGCTTTTCTCCTTCACGTTCAGTCTCAAAATTGTTCTTCTTTTTGGGGGAGGTCCAAAGCATAGAATTGATGTTGGTCTTCGACTCTGAGCTTGCATTATGTTAACAGTTCATTTCTAATTAATATATTTTTCTGATACCTTTTCTTCAACACTATTGTCACAACTTTACATCAAAATTCTATCATCATTCAATGTCTCACTCTGTGGACTGGAAGATACTGAAATGAAGCCATGCGGTTTGAAAATTAGCTTTATTTAGTTACTTTTTAGTAAACTTTATATTTGAAGTCTAATATGCATTGAGAAAATATGTTCAAATCTTAAGTGTACACCTTCATGAACTTTACAAATTGAATATAATTGTTTAACCAACCTCTTAATCAAGAAGTAGAAAATTAGCAGAACTCCAGAAGCCTTCCTTCTGCTATTTTCAGTCATTACACTACATGGTAATTATATCTTCCATTGTAACAGTACAGATTGATTGATTTTGCCTGTTTTCTTTTCAGTTTTATATTGTCAGGTTCCTAGGAAACCATGTTTGTGCTGAGCATAAATGTTTGTGAGTTTCATTAATGTTCAATGAATGTAATGAATGTAGCAATAGCTCTTAAATTCCCTTTGCTGTATAGTATTCTGTTGTTTGACTACACCAAAATTTGCAAATCATTTTCACTGTTGATACATATTTAGAATATTTTCTCATTTGGTTATTACAAAAAACACACTTTCATACATGTCTTTATGAACATATTTATGCATTTGTTCCAGTTAGATACTGGGTGCAAATTCCGGTTTACATAGTATGCTTATGTTCAACTTCAGTTGACACTGCCGAATAGTATTTCAAACTGATTATCTGAATTTACCAGCTTTATAGGACAGGTTCATTTGTTTCACCTCCTCACTAATACTTAATATTATCAGTTTATTAATTTTTTTTATCATTCTGATAGGTGCCTGTAGGGAGAGATACCTTATTGTAGTCGTAATTTGCATTTCCCTAATGACCATTTAAGTCAAATATATTCTCATACGTTTATTTGACTCTTTTAATATTTTTTAGAAGCACTTGTATATATTTTCCTATTTTACTAAGCTGTTTTTTATTTCTTCATGAAAATATTCTGAATATGAAATTTTATTACATATATTTAGTGCAGTTACATTCTCCAATCTGTACCTCAGTTTTTCAGCCACTTATGTTACCATTTGGTAAAGAACTCTTTTTTTAATAAAAATAAGTTTTTATTTTTAAAGAAGCTTTATATTACATAAATGTTACATCGAAATTATAGGGAATTCCCATATACCCCACCCCCTCCCTCTCCCACAATTTCCCCCATTAACAACATCTTTCATTAGTGTGATACATTTGTTACATCTGATGAACAAATATTGAAGCATTGCTACTAATCATGGCCTATAGTTTACATTATGTTTTACACTCTGCACTGCACAATTTTATAGATTTGGGCAAAATGCGGAATGGTTTGTGTCTGTCATTGCAATATCATGCAGAACTATTCCAGTGTCTCAAAAATGCCCCATGTTACACCTATTCTTCCCTCTCCCTCCCCTTAGAACCTCTGGTGACCACTGTCTATATCAATGTTACAAATTCTTTCATTAGTAAAACAATAATAAGCCTACTTTACTCTATAGTTGCATTCCTCCCTTTTTCATTTGTTTGTTCATTCCTCAATCTTGAGGATTTTAGGATGGTGATGCCCACTCTGTTTCTGATCGAGAGGGGACTTAGATCCCTTGGGACTGATGGATGGAACTGTCTTGCTTACAGTTGTATATACTCTCTGGTTATGGGGATGGGCGTTTTCCATCATCAGCCTTTTGTTAGTTGTCCTTGGTGAGTTTGATGATTTGGAGAGTAGGTGTTGGCTGCAACTCTCAGGGCTCAACGAACATATGAAGAGCCAGAAGATGTAAGTATCTGAGAAATATAGTTAATGGGTATAATGATAATTAGAGGTTTAAATAAAAGGGACAGCAGAACCATATGTAGGAAAATTATAAATGAGCCTAACTCTCACACACTGGGGAGATAGATTATTATATATTCCAAGGTAAGGCCAACCGATGAGGTACTGATTTCCTGGGGTTGTCTGCCCTGCCTATAATGTCCAGATGTCTCTGGAGCCCTTAGGAGCTCCCATGCTTGAGACACAGTTTACTGCAACATTCAGTGAGGTCCTCCTGAGACATGCATAAAAATAACTTCTGGAATGACCTCCTGACTCACTTTGAAATCTCTTAACCATAAAAATTAATTTGTATTTAATATGTCCCCCTTTTGGTCTAGGTGTTTTTCCACATGCATCAATAGTTGGACCTTGGTAATAATACTTTTGGATTTATCTTTGACATTAGATAATTTGATCTGTCCAGGATTGATAGTTGTATATGTTGTACCAAGCAGTGACAGTTGATTTATTCCCCATGGATATCCTAATTACTCAAAGTGTTTGTTGAAGAAATCCTTTGCATTTCAGTGTTGACCTTTGTCATAAATCACGTGATTATATAAGTATGTGCCTGAAGAATATCATTTATTTGTTTGTATTGCTGTGGGTTTATCAGTTTCAAATTCTCTTAGCACTTAGTTATTGTTCATTAAGAAATATCTCTATTTGGCTTTCACTTTTGAAGGACATTATTAGACACATACACACACACACACAGACACATACACTCCCCACCCCGGATATGAAATTTGTGGTGGGCAGTTTGAAACTTTAAATTTCATGTTTCTTTAGAGACTTCCTTGTTTCTGTTAAGAAGTCAGCTGTCATTATTAATTTTGTTCTTTTCTAGGTAATGCATCTCTTTCTCTGGTTACCTTTGAAATTTTTCTCTTGTCTTTGAATTTCAGCAAAATTACTCACATAACTCTGTGTAGTTTTCTTTGTGTTTATACTAATTGGAGTTTTAAGAACTCCTTGAATCTGTGTGAATCGATGTCATTCATCAGTTATAAAATTTCATTTGACTTTTCACTTCAAATTCTGCTTTATTCCCATTATTTTTCTCTTTTTCCTGGAAATCTAAACAAACTTATGTTTGGCATTTTTATTGTGTCCCTCATTTTTTTAATTTTAGCTTCAGTATTTTCCATTCATTTTTTTTCTCCATGCTTCAGTTTGTACATTTTACAATGACCGGTCTTTCAGTTCACTAGTCCTATTATCAGCTTTAACCTATATAAACAGTACCTAATTTGTCAGTTTTAGAATTTTCATTTAATTATTTATATAAATCCCAATTCTTTAGTGAAACTCTCTATCTTTTAATGTATTCTATCTTTCTACTTTCTAGAAAATATTAATCATAAATATTTTAAAGTCTTTGTCATGTAACTTTAGCGTCTGAATTACTCTAATCTTGCATGTGTTGTCTGATATTTGTCATTTTTATTATATTGAGCTCTTTCCATGCCTAAAACATTTTGATTGAATGATGGATTTACCTTTTTAAAAAATGAAGAAAATCTGAAAGATGCTAGACAGAGCTTTCTTTTTATGAAGACCTTTTTCCATACTTATTTTTTCTAATTTTTTTATTGTTCTATTTTAGATTGATTGAATAATCTTTCCAGGTAGTATAATAAACTGGAGTTAGAGGATTTGGATCATAATTTCCAGCTCTACCACTTGCTATCTGAGTGCTCTGAGATAACTCATTTAGTGGCCCTTGTCTTAGTTGTTCCATATGTAAATTTTTCACAGTAATATTTGTTGTGATCATTAAATGATGTAATATCCATATCCAAATATGAATATTGTTTAGCACATAGTCAAGCTATCTATGGGTTTTCTATCAAGCTTTTCCTTGAAATTTAATATGAATCTTAGGTTTAGCCTGTCCTTAATAATGTTTGATATTTTAACATTCAAACTAATCTTAAAAAACTCTAAAATCAGTCAATATTAATACTGTCCTCCAAAACAGTGCAAGGAATTTTTAACTTTAACATCATCTCCTCACTCTTTACTGTTTGCTGCTGTCCAGTAAATAAGTCTATCTTTTGACTCCCACAGATTATATTTTATTACTGCTTTAAATAGTCAGAATTAACATATATTTAGTCATGTTTGCTTTTAGTCTTAGAAATATTTTTGCATGCATTCAATTCTAAGTTAATAGTTTTCCTCATTTTCTAGTAATATTTGTTTATTTTAATCTTCATGGTGCGACAGTTTAAATTTTCACCTTTATTTTTTGAACTATTAAATGCACTTACTTTATAATCTGTATCAAGTAATTCTACTATATGAAATTGAGGAGACCTAATATTCCTGCTCCTTATGACAGCTGGCTCTTTCTTATCGTCTTATGTTTCCAACTGTGTTTGTGTGTTTGCTACCTTATTTTCCTAAAAATTTATATAAACCAGGAGCTTTGGGAAAAAATTTTGAGGCTTGGATGGTTGAGACTTATTCTTATATCTTGCATTTTTGTTCTCTTGAGCTAGCCCTGCCCCTAAGTTTGCTTCCAACCTAGAAACATTTTAAATTTATTTTTGGCTTGCAATATTATAATCCACAAATGCAGTGTAAATCTTAATCCCACCTGGATACGAGCACGTGCCTATTGCCATGAATTCCGAGATAACATTTTCTAACTTCACTATGAGCCACATGAGCCAAAACCTAGATATAGCAGTTTGATTTTTTTTCCAATTCTGTTCTTCTAAAGTGGTTGTAGCCCTTCAGCAATCTAACTCTATGGGAGCATCTCAGTTTTAACTCCTGGCCTTGTGGATTAATCATCACTGGTTTCCCATCTCCCATTCAGATGATTATCTTTGAGGTTATAGGATAATCATAAAGGAACTACTTGCCTCAATACACACTCACCAATGTTGATTCTATTCTCAATTCATTTTGGCCTCTGTGAATTTTACTAATTTTCCTGAAAGTTAATAAATATGTTAAAAATGTTGTTAAAATGTGTAGTATACCCCATATATTAATATCTTGTGTGGCTAAATATTTTTAGTGTACCTCGTCTGCCAAATTTTTTTCCAAATGAAAAGGTTAGTTTCCTTTCAATGAAAATAAATGTTGACAGATCTTTCACCCAAGCTATAATTTAATTATCAGTAGTATAAACACAATTCAAAATGTAATCATTTAATTTAAACATAATTATAAAAGAAAAACACATTTAAAAAGTAAATAAATAAAATTCAAACTAACAACATTAATATATAATAATATATCATAAAAATTAATTTATCCATTCATTCACCTAATCTAAAGATGGATTGTTGTACTTGAATCATTGTGCATGTCTCTGGTAATAAGAAGTAGGAACAAGCAGATGTGGGTAGTGCTTTCATGAAGTTTACCAGCTGGAGATGTGATAGACATTAACTAATCAGACTCATGAACATTAATACTGCAACTGGCATGAGTTCCATAAGCTAGTTACATATGGGATTATGAGATCATATAGTAGGGGGATTTAATGTCATCAACATTTTTCTCTGAGATCTGTAAGCAGGATAAGAAAAATATTCTAGGCAGGGAATAGCCATGTGTAAGATCCAGAAAAAGAGTAACGGTGGTGCAGGTTAAGGAACTGAAGGAGACCAGGGAGACTGGAGCACAGATACCAGTGGCAACACGCTGTGAGAGTAGATTGGAGAGATACCCAGAGATCAAGCCACACAGGGCCTCATTGAATGCATTAAGAAGTTTTATTTTTATACATGAAATGGATAGTTACTTCTTTTGCTGCAACCAAATTACTCATTTAAAATGAATCTGCTGAAGAGATGTTCTGTCCCAGCTGAGTCAACTTGGTAGCCTTGTCAAAAATCAGTTGCCCATAGAGTTGAGGGTCTCAGTTTGATTCCAGTGATTAATATGTCTATCTTTATGGCAATATCATGCTATTTCAGAACAGTCTCCTCAAAAATGGTACTAATAGAACTGGATATGCATATCCAAAAGAATGAAAGAGGACCCCTATCTCATACCTTATACAAATATGAACTCAAAATGGATCAAAGATCTTAACATAAAAACCAGGACCACAAAACTTCTAGAAGAAAATTTGGGAAAGCATCTTCAAGATATGGTGGGAAGCTCCATGTACCCCCTGACTCCCACCAGCCACCGAGTGGGAGGGAGCATTCTATGGTAGGAAGAGTGTTCTGGTGAAGGGAGGAGAGGGGTTTCCTATCAGTGGGTTTGGTTACCTGGGCCCCCTTTGAACTTTGGGCAACATACCAGCTGGCACCAAGGAGGCCCCAGAAAGAAAGGAGAGGGGAATCTGCTCAGGCAGCCAAAGCACACACAGCCCTGGGAGAGAGGAACTTCAGTGGGGAGTGGGAGGATGCAAGCAATTGACTAGTCCTGCATGCTGAAAACTATCAAAATTTCAAACCCCGTAAGGGAGGCAATAGTAGAAAGCCTCAATAAGCTTTCAAGGGCCTATTTAGTGTCCCCTGGGAGGAGGGGTCTGGAAGAGATTCAAGAGTGGTTTGGTTTCTTTGCAGTGAGTTCAGTGACCAAGGTCCCATTTGAATCTCTGAAGGGATCTCAACCTGACCAGGAGAGGGAAGGGGCATCTACTCACACAGGTTGTCAAGCCCAGCTGCCCTGGGAGAGAAAGCAATTAGAATAGAAAGGGGGCAGGGACAGACAGGAGCATAATCAGCAGGACTCTGGCCAATTGCAGATTCTAACTTGTCTGAAGGAAAGTGAGTGGATAGCTTTCTGAAAAGCTAACTGACCAAAGAAGAAAGTTTAGCTCAGTGGAGGAGTTTCTGCCTTGAATATACAAGATTCCAGCTCTTCTAGAGAAGTGATTCCCCAGGTTATCAGACATCCAACTGATGCTTTAAAACAGAGAATATATAGACATTCTTTTTGCATTAGTTTTTCTTGGATCTCTTATTTTTCTTAAAAAAACAATCCTTTTTTAATATTTAACTTAGTTTCCTTGCTAAAACCCAGTTCAAAATCTGTAGAGGGCAGGCTGCAGGGTAATTGATTGATGAACGGGCAACCTGAGAAACTCCTTAGGGGCCTAAGAAGGAAGACTGTTATTCCATGGTTTTTATTTGTTTCCTTTTTTTTTGTTTGTTTGTTTGTTTGTTTGTTTTTAAATCTTTTCTTCCCCCTCCCCCTTTATTTAAATCAGGTGCTGCTGTCTTATTTCTACTTTATTGTGTTTCGTCTTCATTTCCATTTTTTTGTTTACCAATTTTGTCTACCTACACTATTTCTATTCCTTCCTTCATCTTTCTATCTTCTGCTCCCTGTTGTTGTTCTTACATATCACCTATTTTTGTTTGGTCTTCAATTTTCCTTGTCTTTATTTCTCTCACCTTTTTTTTCTATTTTCTTTCTCTTTTTTACTTTTTTTTTCTATTTGTCTTTTCTTTTCTCTTTCCCTCTCTTCTCATCATTATGACCTTTTAATTCATCCTATGAATTTTTCTCTATTCAGTTTCCCATCTCATTGTTTGTACTCCACTTTTTTATTCTTATTCCTCTGTTCTTCTTACTCAAGTTAAATTTTTCATCTTCCTAGGTTTAAATGGTTCCTCTTCTATGTTTTAGTATTATTATTACTATTATCCTTTTTCTCTTCTTACCTTTTTCCTTTTCTCTGGCCTAATTATTTCTTTTTCAAGGAAACATAGACAACAGCAAGGAAATAGAATAAGAGGAATGAAGTATCAAAGTGAAAACTTAACACACATGCAAAAACAATAAAAAGTTATTGTGGTAGGAGGTGGTTTCTTAACGTTATACCCAAAATACGAGTAACAAAAGAAAAAATGGATAAATGGGACCTCCTCAAAATTGAATACTTTTGTGCTTCAAAGGATTTTGTGAAGAAGGTGAAAAGACATCTTATTCAATGGCAGAAAATATTTGGAAACCACATATCTGATAAGGGTTTACTACCCATTATACATAAAAAGAACATGCATCTCAATGATAAAAACACCAATAATTGATTTTAAAAATGCAAAAAGACTTGAATACTCATTTTTCCAAAGAGGAAATACAAACGGCAAATAAGCACATGAAAAGATTTTCAACATAACCAGCTATTAGGGAAATGAAAATTCAAATCACAATATGATAGGTCACACCTATTAGAATGACCACTATGGAAAAAAAAAAAAAGCAGAAAACTACAAGTACATTTATTCACTGCTAGTAGGATTATAGAATGTTATAGCCGCTGTGGGATACTGTTTGATGGTTCCTCAGGGAGCTAAATGTAGATCTGCCATACAACTTGGCAATCCCACTACTAAGTATATATTCAGAAGAACTGAAAGCAGAGACACAAACGAACATTTGCACAGAGATATTCGCAGCAGCATTATTCACAATTGTCAAAAGATGGAAACAGCCAAGCATCACCAACCAATGAATGGATAAACAAAATGTAGTCTATGCACACAATGGAATATAATTCAGCTGTAAGAAGAAATGAAGTCTTGATGCATGTGACAAAATAGTTGAACCTCGAGTACGTTATGTGGAGTGAAATAAACCAGAGAAAAACAGACAAATATTGTATGATCTCACTTATATGAACTAAATATAATGAGAAAAATAATGGAGCTAACAGCTAGGATTTAGGTTACCAGAAGATAGAATGAAGGTAGAGAATGGGGAGATAAGATGTAATTTGTACAGAATTTTAATAAGGTTGATTACCAATGTTTGAAAATGGATGGGGTGATGATAGCATGTTATAGTGAATGTAATTAACAGAGCTAATATGTCTATATGATTGTGATTGAAAGGGAAAGTTTAGGGTCGTGTATGCCACTAGAAGGAAAACCAGAGGATGGAACATGAGGCTGTATAGCATAGTGAACCCTGTTGTGGATGATGAATATGGTCAATAGTGCAAATATAAGAATGTTCTTCCATGAATAAGAACAAATGAACATTAATATTAAAAGATGTTAATAATAATGTGCAAATTTGGGTAAAATTACACCTAAAGCAAACTATGGACTGTAGTGAATAGTAATATATTAATATTTTCCATCAATTTTTAAATAATTATGGTAAGTGAAAGAAACCAGACACAAATTTCTGTATATTGTTTGATTCCACTTATATAAAATATAAATATAAATAAATTTATAGAAATAGAATTAGATTAGCAGTTATGTATGGCAGAGGAAGGATAGATGGTTTGAGAAGTAAATGCTAAGTGGTAGGGGGTTTTCCCTTTTGAAGTAATGGAATTGTGGTGATGAATGCACAACTCTGTGATTATATTATACCAAAAGTCACTGAATGTACACTTTAGATAGATTGTATGGTATGTGAATGTATCTCAATTCTACTTTGGATTCCACATATTTTCAAATATTATATTCTTTTATCTTGTATTTATTTGGAAGTTCAAAAGGAGAGACATAAATATACAGGATAGGAACCATTTTAATTTTGCTAATGATTCTTTCAAAGACTGCATTTTCCTTATAACACTCAAAAGCAGAGAAATTTTTTTGGTTAACAAAATTAGTTTCCTATTTTGCTCATAAAAACATAAACTTGGAACACACTTATACTCGTGATCAGATTCTAGTTGTCAAATATGGTGTATGGTAAATATAGTTTTATTTGGTTTGAACAGCTGCAAAGTGGCAAAACAGTATGATGTTCCATGATGTCAGGTCTTGAGAAAACAACTGTGGTGTAAAATTAGCCTATATGAAACCACATATGTAAATAAAAGCAATCACATAAATGTGGAACCATTTGGACCCAATACTCTAACTAAGTGGAGAGCAGATGAATACATGGACATGATTGTCATAGACAGCAGCAGGGACAAAATATTGTGTTAAAAAGAATGTGACCATGTTAAATAAATGGGCTAAGGGAATAGTCTTCTCAAATAAAAAATTCAACAGAATTTGTTTGGTTGTCAGATTGGGAAAAGATAAAATAAGGGTGTGATCCAGCAGCTTAGGTCCAAGATTTTCACAATACAGAAAACACAGGTTACTAAAAACAAAACAAAGAAGGCAAGCTGCAACTCTGGAATACTGGTTAACCTCAGGAAGCTAAATTTCTTCTTTCTGGTCTGATTTCTTTTGATCATTTCCAGATGAATTCTTCTTCTGTTTAAGGAAGTAAAAACAGACTAATTATACATGAAAAAATAATACACATTTAAAATTCCATTCAAGAGTTTTATATAAATGTCTTCTAATTCCTGTCATTTTGTAAGGACAGCATTATAATCTCCAATTTTTAAAATGTATTTTTTATTAAGCACCTACTATGCACCAAGATAAGCAATAGAGAAACAATTGCTTTCAAAACAGTGTTTCTGCAATATCATGGAAACACATGCATTAATTTAATTTTTTGCTTTTATTCTTTTATAGAAATAGAATATTTTGCTATAAGAATTATAAATTTTATAATATAAAACTAAGAATTTTATTCCTCAAATCTACATATAAACACATTTGCCATCTCCACACATGTACTCATATCTCACATGTAAAACTATAAAGCATCTGTTCCTATGTTCTTTAGGATTTGTCATTAGATTATAGCTTTTCATGTTACAATTGAATTTATTATAAATGTTGTTAAAGTTAGATCCATATTCTCCAGATATTTTGTTTGATTTATAAAGTAAGATGACCTCTGATTTTATTTTGAAAGCACATTTCTTGTGATCAGTTTCTGAAAAACTTGTTTCACATCCTTGTTCCTCAGACTATAAATGATGGGGTTCAGCATAGGGCTACGAAGGTATAGAAAACGGCCATGATTTTGGATTGCTCCACTGCCTTTTTTGTGGGGGGTCTAACATACATGCAGAACAGGGTCCCATAAAACACAGTCACTGCCACCAGGTGAGACCCACAAGTAGAAAATGCCTTGCACCTGCCGTCAGCAGAACACCTCCTCAAGATAGCAATGAGAATAAAGATGTAGGAGGTGAGAGTGATAAGCAAAGAGTTTGATAAGTTTAATCCTGCTACCACAAACACATTTGCGGATGCTCACCAATAATTTTCCTGCCAACATCATTGTTTATGTATTCCCTTAATGCATGTGTATGATGGGAGAGAGTGAGGATGCTGGGTTTTGATAGCAAAATTATGATAAACACAGCAATTCCTGGAGCTCCCAGCAAATGAGGAAAGGAATTTGTATGACACAAAGTTCTCAAGAGAAACAGAACCAACATGTTTTAAGGTTCAGAGCTTTTGAAAAGTCTGGCGTTTCCACTCCAGAAAGCCCAAAGTATAGGGCAGCAATCCACAGATGACACAGTTTGAAATCTAATGGAGATTATCCTGGTGAGTTACAGACTTTTGTCAGACATGAGTTTCCTGTTTTCTTTCCAATTTCTTCCTTCTGGTATTGAAATGTTTTATTAAAGCAAAATATCTCTGCTTTATTTTGGAAGCAGAGAATCTGTTTTCTAGATTCCAGAGTTCCACAGATGGAAAGGAATTTTCCCACAGGAGAGAGAACACTAATAGATTATTTTGTGAAGCATTTGTGATACTCTGATTAGGTGAATGTATTTTGCATGAAGAAAAAACATATCTTTTTGTGGGTTCAGAAGGCAAACTGTGTGAGATCAAGTTTGCACACCCTCCAAAGGCACATACTTAAATTTAACACATGTTCCTGTGGGCATGAGTCCACTTGTAAATAGGACCCTTTGAAAATATATTACCAGGTAATGTGTGGGCTGATTTGTAAGTAGATTCTTCTAAAATCCTATTTGGATAAGTCCCAGCAGATTCAGTATGATCTTTTATTCTTTTTATTCTTTTTATTCCCAGCAGATTCAGGATGATCTTTTATTACTGAAGGCATGATAAAAAGTCAGAATTCAGAGGAACACACAGAGGGGGGAAATCAATGAGACCACCATGTGATAGAGAATTGCCTCAAGCAAAGCTACTGAAGCCAAAAGAAAAATGGTCTCTTCTACTCCTTGATTTGGGGCTTTTGGCCATAAACCCATAAGTGAATAAATTCTCGTTATTTAAGCCATCCCAGTATGGGCTCTTTTTCATAGCAGAATGGAAAACAAAGACATAATCCGTAGCATTAAATTTATGAATGAGCCAAGCACAGAAAAGGAGTGGAAATAGAAAATAATGTAATGAATGAAGAGACACCACCCAGAGCTGGAGAACTAAATGGCAGAAGATTTTAGTAATCGGCTACTCCTGTCTGTGCATTTGTTCTGTCTTCTGGGACTTAACTGTCACCAAAATCTTCCCTCTTACCATAGGTCTAAGCTAGTGTTTCTCAAACTTTCTTCTATTGCTGCCCCATAAGGAGACTTTTTAGATATTTTAAACAATCAACTTCCTCTCCACAAGTGAAAATTTAATACCACAGATCTATATTCCTATTCAATTACTGTGAACTTTTATATGGTTATCATTGATTGTAATGTTTGAGAAATTTTGTTCACACTCAAAACCTCTTCTTTCTTTTAAACTCCCTTTCCTCTGATCAATTCTGGCCTTATTTATTCCTATGGCTATTAGAGGATTGGCTTCCAAGCCTCAATGTGCAAGTAAATCACCCACCAATCTTGTAAAATACAGATTTCAATGAAGCAGGTGTGGGGCTGGGTCCTTAATCCTGCATTTCTCTTGAGGTCCTAGGTGAGGCTGATGCTGATGGTTCATGGTGACACATCAGCGTTGGTTGTGGACTTTGTTTCCATCACATTCATAGGCTAATGGAGGAGTACTTGTCTCGGTGGTACTGTGATAGCTTGTGAACAAATGTATTAGTCTTAGGCTGATGTTCATCAGGCAAGATGACCCCACTCCATTATCCATCACATACATGGACTTTATCTGTATAAACATGAGGATCTTGGTGGAAATTGATTCTTGTCACAGCTTGAAATCCTGATTGCCCCCATTTATATATTGCCTTTTTGATGAAGCTTTCCCATCCTAATAGACCTCATGTATGCCTATAAACATATTTCAGTTCATTTTCTGCTAAAATATGATAAAGATTTGGATGTTTACTCTCCTTTGTATGTCTACAACTTTCTTAGGGTATTTTTTCATCTGCAATAGTTATTAAAAAATAAAGTGCAATATCACTGGTTGGATTATTACTAAGTAACATGGACTCAAACCATTTTTATATGCATGCAGCTCTTTTATGAATGGGCCATTTGAAAAATCTGAAATGTACCAGAACAGTGCATTTAGTGTATCTAGTTAAGGTTGACATTCAACTGCATGTAAAAGGGTGAATAAAAAGAAATGTTAAGAATTTGGTGGGATTAATTATCCACCCCTCACAGGTCTAAGATTAAGGAATCCATGTCTGTTATGGTAGCTCAATGACATTGTTAAGAATTACCTCTTCTTTTAGTTTACTCAGTATGTTTTTTTCATCCTCATAGTCATGGACTAGTTACTGAAGCTCCAGACACTAATCCATTTCCTTTTGAGAAAGACTGGGAAGAGATTGAGAAGTGCTGGATGGTTCTTTTTCAAAATTCTATTTTGTCAAGTATAACATCTATATAGAAAATATCATATCATGAGCTCAAAAATTTTTTAAAAAAGAAAAGGATTTAGTCCATGTAACCAGAACCCATACCAAAAACCAGAACAGAACATGGCCAGCCAGTGAGGTTTTCTCTGACCAATTACTGCCATCTCTTCCACATTTAGGCAAACCAGGATTCAGAATAACACCCGTGCTTAGGCAAACCAGGATTCAGAATATTAACACCAGAGGTTATATTTGTGTTTCTGAACTTTATATAAATGGAATCTTAAATGTATATTTTTATTTATTTGGTTTATTTGCTAAACATTATATGTATGATTCTGACTTTTTTCTGTTTTTAAAAAGAAAATTACACATTTTCCTAATAATTCATTTAACAGACTGCAGATTACATAGCTCATCCAAAAATGTGGCAGATGATATGGTATGCAGAATAATTTGCCTCTAACGATGTCCATGTAATAATCCCTGGAGCCTGGGAATATGTTATCATACATGACATAGATGAACTAAATTATCAGATGGAACTAATGTAATCAGCTGAGCAATAGATTGGGAGATTATCCTGGATTATTAGATAAAGCAGAAAAGTGAGTATCAGAGTGGTGACATATGAGAAGTCTCGATGGTCATTGCTGGTTTTGAAGATGGCAGAGGGTCATAAGCCATGAAACACTGAGTGTCTCTACAAAGCTGAAAAACTCAGGAAAAAAATAAATCCTTGCTTGGAGCTTCCAGAAAAGAACACAGCCCTGCAAACACCATGATTTTTTGCAAGATAAAGATATTTTTGGAATTTTAACCTCTAAGACTGAAGGGTAACAAGTTGGTGTTGTTTTAGCCACTAAGTTTGTGATAATTCTTTATATCAGTAACAGGGAACGTGGTAATCCCTGGGTTCCTGGCATGGCTGTGAGTTTGATGATTAAGCTAAATATATTGTCACTCCCACCAAAATTAGTGTTCACCTGTTAACAAAAAACCCAGGTGTAGGCAAATTAACTATATTTTCTACAAACTACACTATGGGATGATAATTTTTAAAAAGTAATGAAGAGAAAATATTTGCCAACACATTATTAAAATGTGTAATAAAGCCATGTTGATCAAAACATTGAGAAAATGGCTTAAGTCTAAATAGATATATCAATGCAGGAGAATAAGAAAACAGTTCTGTAAAATAAAAGCGATTAAATTACAAAAGTGATATCAAAATCAATGAGTAAAGGAAAGATTTAAAAATAAATGGTGATTGTACAATTGATCATTTGTTGGAAGGAAATAAAATTAAATTCATATCTTAACCATCAGTTGCCATAAATTAAAATTCTGAGAAAGATTAAAAATAGCATAAGACTTATAGAGGAAAGTATACATTAACTTTCTTAGCATAAACTGATATTTAAAAACAAAGGATAAAACTGAGCACATAAATGATGGAACCAAGCCCATGAAGACCTGAATATAAAAACTACAAAGAAAATAGTCCAAAAATGAAAAACTAAGGAAAATATTCAGAATATATTTGATATTTTAAAATACAACAACGTAGATGTAAAAAAAGTAAAAAATATATATACCTAATGGAAAATATGGACTGTTGTTAATAGTACAATTTTAATGTTCTTTACTCAACTGTAACAAAGTTACACAGTACATAGTGTCAACAATAGAGTGGTACATGGAAAGGTTTTATTTTTTACATGATATATCTGTAAACCTACAACTTTCTGAATTTAAAAAAATTAAAAAGAAATACAGATTTGTTATTAATATGGAAAGATGCAATAAACAAAGTATATATTCTCAACTGAAGCAGGCCTTTTAAAAGAATAAATTCTTTGGCCTCTTCTTAGGTGGTTCAGGTTAGTTGCCATGAAACTAGGCTACAAGTACATGAAAGCATAGAAGGTAAAAGTATAAAGAACTTGTAGTGTTACTTGTTCTGACTTAGTATATCAGTTAGTTTACTGAGAGAGGTTCTTTTATACTACAGTGAGATATTTAAATATTTTTTAGTACTTATGGAATTTAGCACTCTACCAATTATTTTAAATATCTTTTGTTCAGATGTGGCTGTAAAACTGAGAGATTTGGTTTTCACATCAGCGTTTATTTGCTTTTTCAACTTCAGGGTGGTGGGAATACATATTGGAAGTAACTGGCAGAAACAACTGAGATAAACTCCTCCCCATGTTACACATGGCAGGTTAAGTTTTGTGGGAGTGGGTGGCAGCTTGGAAAGCAAACTTTCTAAAAGTATCTGGGATGGGAGGAGGGCTATAATGTCAGGTTTGGAATAACAAGGGTGTCTCAGGAATCTCAGGATTTTCGTTTCTCTTCCTCTTTCATAATTGCCCTTAGTGCAACATCTAACCAATTAAGCCACTTCTGCCTATGGTTACTGTGAGATCCACCATTTCACAGCCACTCTCTAGGTTTTGAGTGTTTTTGTGAACATCTTGTTTGAATATGTAATTTCTTACATAGGAATCAGACAACTAATGCATTGTAGCTTATGAAGTTATCCCAGCGTGGTAAGCTTACCACAGTGAAACAAAAGCAATAATGGAAATGAGTACAGACCTCTGCCTCCTCCTCCCTCCAAACCCCCCAAAAGTGCTATGAGTGGAACTTACCCCAACTGCACATAAACCAAAGAAATTCTAGTCAATGTGTATTTCTGGCTTCTGTCATTTCTACAAGGTTTATTACCATCCCACTACTTCCAAAAGGAGGTAGTTTAAAAAGTTTTCACTAGTGGCTTGTCTTCAATGCCCTTCCCACCTTGGCTGATGTGTCTCTGGGTGAGTACTGGCCTTGCTGCTATAAATCTGACTACCCTATGCTATGGTTATTGACCTTAAAATACCTTTGGTGTTTGGAATTTATTGACAGGAGTGTGTTAAGATATTAAGAAAAAGAAAATGGACCTACTGTCATCAAACCAAGTTGATTCCAAAACTTACTTGGATGTCACTGGGTGGTTACAATTTTTGTTTTCAAGTGCAGTAATTTATATATTTGTATTGCTCTGCTTTGGAACTGTAATTCTTTACTTGCTTGTCTACCATGTGTGTTTTTGCTTGTTTGTTGGATCGTTTTAATGTACATTGACAAGAAAAGAACCAAAAGTTATTTTTTTTAAATCATTGAAACACCCAAGCACCTAATGTGGGAAAAGATGTGGAGAAAGGCAGAGGCACCCTCACACAGTGCCCGAGGGATTGTAAAATGGCAAAGGCCTCTGCTGCCAATGTGGAAGATATTTTGTGGCTTCTTCAGGAAGCTAAGTATCCTGTTTGACCCCTGGTTCCAGAGGCATGATTTACAAAAACCAGTGAGGGAAAGTGGGATGGTTCCTAAAGAGGGAGTGGGAACATTGTCGGATCCAGGGGACCTGACCTGACTGGGGCCTAGCCGCCAACCATTCTTTTTCCTGTCCTGCCTTCCCCCCAGCACACTGCTGCTCCCAACACCCAGGATCACCTTGTTTGCCTACTCATGTCTGTCCTGTCCTCAACAGCCTCTGTCCTGTCTCAGACACCAGGACTGCTGGATCCTGTGCTTCCCAAGAGAATTGAAGCCCTTGAATGAAAGAACCATTTTCATTGGCCAGTGTCAATGTTAGGAAGCCATGGAGCTATGCATTTTCTCTGGAAGAAAACAAGATAAATGATTTGCTTCATTTCCCATTTTATTTGCAGCTCTTCAAAAGGAATAGAAAGCCATATCACAGAGCTATCATGACTACCTGCTTGCAAATCTTGTTCAGCTCTTCTGGCAGCTCCTCAGCAGTCTGAGCTGCTAGGTCAATAGAGAGAGGAAAAAAAGCTTCCTCCATTACCCATTTCTGCAACCTTGTGCATTGCGGGAGAAGACAGGGACAGCACATTTGTCAAGATATGTATCTTCTTTATGAAGCTGTTTCCATAGGTCACCATGCCATGTAAAGTGGTGGCTCACTCACACACAAATGTATAGAAGATTTAAAAAATGATAAGGATGAATAAAGTGTTCATACCCGGAGTGCTGGTCTCCAAAGGCTTTTTACCTGGAAAACACCACCCTCTACACCCAGAGCCCAAAAGAAAACATGGGTTTGGAAAAGCAGCCTCACCTCTAGTGTCTATGCAACCCTCTGCCTGCGGTATTGTATTGAATTCAACTCCAAGAGATGGAGTGGACTCCATTTCCAAATAAACTGCCAGAGTCAAGAAAGAAACAGAAACTTGCCAAGCAGAGAGCCTGGCTTTCCAAGTTACTGGATCTGAAAGGTGCCAAAAGAGTTCAGAGATAGTTGCTTGTAGAAACCCAGCTGAATACCAAGGATTTCCTGGCTCCAGTTGTAGAGGAGAAGTCCGTGAAGCCTTTGAACAATGCCACTGCCCTGTGTGAACAGCTACAGCTGCCATGGCAAGGTTGACAGTAAAGCTTTCCTCTGGATGCCAGCATTCCAGGTGCTTCTGACTAAGCTCCTGATAATCCTCCAAGCTCAGAGCTTGGTGGAGGATGATGTGGAAGGCAAAACAAATGAGGGGATCTTAAAATCTCATTTTAATGCAATTAAAAAATACTCAACTTGGAAGATGTAGAGCTCTGGGAGAAGATCAAATGTGCTCGATACAGATTCCAGACCACACTGAAACCTCCCAAGGATAATTTTTTAAAAAAATCTGTGGAAATCCACATGTCCCTTTGATTTGTATTTTGAGGAGGTCTTTCTATTTTGTAAATGCACAATTTTCTAGTTATTGAAAATTGAAATACTGTGGGTTTTGTGTTCTCTTAAATTTGCAGTTAAAATGTATGTCCATTTCATTATACTTTGGTTAAAATTACTGAGTGTTCTGTTTTGAAAGAAAGAGGAGAAGAATAATTATCTATATAAATATACAAGAGAAAGCTGAAGAATGCATATTTAAAAGCTAGTAGAGATTGCTATACATGAGAAAAATGAATGAAGACTTGATTGTTTATCCAAACTGGGCTTTTTAAATCTTGATAGGCACCATTTCATAGTCACTCTGTAGCTTTTGAGTGATTTTATGAACATCATGTTTGAATACATAATTTCTCAAGAGTCAGATTACTAATGCATTGTAGTTTACAAAATTACCCCAGAGTGGTAAACTTAACAAAATGAAACAAAGCAATCATGGAAATGAGTATAGTCCTCTGCTTCCTCCTCCCTCTACACCCCTTAAAAATGCTATTAGTAGAACTTCCCCCAACTGCACATGAACCAAAGAAATTCCAGTCGTTGTGTATTTCTTGCTCCCATCATATTTATAATGTTTATTCCCATCACTTTAACTCCAAAAGGAGGCAGTTTAAAAAGTCTTCACTAGTGGCTTGTCATCAGTGCCCTTCCAACCTTGGCTGATGTGTTTCTGGGTGAGTACCGACCTTGCTGCTTTAAATCTGACTATGCTTTGGAATTATCATTGACCTTAATATCCCTTTGGTGTTTGAAATTTATTGACAGGATTGTGCTAAGATATTGAGAGAAATAGAACAAAGTGTGGTCACTTCTAAAATTGAATTCCCTGTTCCCAGTTATCTAACCCTCCCACATTGTTATTCCAGTCTCAATCACAGGTTAAGCTCCACATTCCCACACATAACTCGGGTAACTCACTTCCCAAAAATCTATGTCAGTAAAAGGGGATGAACCCAGATACTGGAGACCTGACCTCATATTCTCCCTGAAAAGGCAATAAAGCATTGTATAGCTCTGTGATTGGGTTAGTTTTCATGCTTAAAATTGTAAGCCCATAGTCCTCAGGTAATGGGAATTTGGATGAAGTAAGGGAGAGACGGAAATGGGATATTGTGTAAGGGGACCTATATGATCTTCACCCTCACACTAACCGCACACACTTTCCCCAGTTCCATTAGCCTGGGTGTGTGCCCTTTCTCAAGAGAAAGAAATAATTACTGCTGCCTCTTGTTTAATTTTCTGTCTTCAAAACTTTCATTTTGAGTAAGTAGTCACTATCTCACTCATTTGGGGGCTTGTTCGGGATGAGGGGGTTAAGGAGAGAGACCCTCGATCTCTGCCAGCTGGCAGGATGTCCCACCGAAGTTTTATGGTGACTTTTGGCATAGGAAAGGTTTCTCCCTGTCACCAAACCCAAAGAAAGCATAGATTGAAAAAGACATGTAGAGAAAGATCTACACCACAGAATCATAAAAGACTGAGATAAGAGAAGTTACATAAGTCTGTGCGCAAACCCAGGTAAGACACTTTATGTCTGGGGCCTGGGTGACTTGAAGAAGAGGGACTTAGTTCAGAAAGATCTTGTTGAGTCAGTGAGATTGAGCATAATACAAGACATCTTGGGCAAGATACATTGAGCCAGTATAGGCAAGACACATTGTGTCAGCAAGACTGAGTATAATACAAGACATCTCAGACAAGATAGCTTGAGACAGTACAGGAAAGATATGTTGAGTCAGTGAGATTGAGTATAATATGATACATTTTGGGCAAGATACAGGGCTGGAAGTAAGGACTAGGGGCCAATAACTCCTCAGAAATCTCAGGGAAAATGGGAAAGACAAATCCTAATAGCAGCTGGCAAGAAATTTTACAAGAGGTACTCGAGAACAGTCCATTAGGGACAAGGTTAGAAAATAGGGATCATCTTCCAAAATATGGAGGAAAAAGTAAAAAATATCATGATAAAATATTGTTATTTAATCTGAGCTGGAATCTCCCTTAAGAGTGGAGCTGTTCACTGGCCAAAGTTTGGCTCCATGGAAACCTGGGTTTGTCAAACTCTAAATTTGTAAACAATGGCCTCTTAGAGTAGTTCCCCTATGGTGAGGGAAAATTGGGTTTGTGAATGTTTCTTTGAGTAATACTGAAATAAGAAGTTTTATACTGACTCTTGGTATGTCTGGGGAGTAGTACACATGTTTGGAAAGATTTGGGAAGAAAGGAGAATGATAACCAGTCAGGGAAAACAATTAGTACATTCAGACCTGCTAACCCTTGTGTTGAAAAATTTACTCTTACCAGAATTTATCACCATCATACATGTAAATGGATATCAAAAAGGGAATACTTTTGAAGTTAGAGGGAATAGACTGGCTGACAAGTAAGCAAAATGGCTGGAATAGAAAAATGACTTGAAGCCCCAATGATGGTTTTGGTCCCTGCCTTACCTATAGAAGTTGGCAAACCTAATTTTAGTGACAAAGCATTAGAAAGGGTAAAAGCAATGGATGGAACTCAGACAGAAATGGAAAATGGTTTTTGGAGGATGGGAGAGAAACAATAAATAAAGCCATTGCAAGGGGATTCTTAAATCATCTTCACCAGGGCAGACACTGGGATGTCCAAAATTTATGCCATGCTGTTCTAACTCATTATGCATATATCAGACTGTACTCTGTAGCCCACCAAGTAGTAGATGGATGTATCATCTGTAGAAATGTAAATAAACAAAGTCTGAGGAACAACCCCCTAGGAAGATGATCCCCAGGGCTCAAACCTTTTCAAAGCATTCAGGTGGACTTCACTGAAGTACCACCAATGGGAAAATTAAAATACCTCTTAGTAGTTGTTGACCATCTCACTTCCTGGGTAGAAGTCTACCCAGTTTCTCAGGTGTCTGCACAAACTGTAATTAAAGTGCTATTAGAGGGAAGCGGCTGTGGCTCAATCAGTAGGGCTCCCGTTTACCATATGGGAGGCCCCGGGTTCGGTTCCCGGGGCCTCCTGGTGAGGGCAAGCCCGCCCGCACGGCGTGGTTAGCTGACCCAGCGAGCACAAGCAGCAAGGGGGGGATAAATGAATAAATAAATAAAATCTTTAAAAAAAAAAAAGTGCTATTAGAACACCTTATCCCTAAGTACGGACTCATTGAGAACATTGATTCAGATAATGGAACCCATTTCACAGCTAGAGTTCTACATGGGTTAATGAAAGTCTTAAAAATTGACTAGGATTCCCATACTCCCTGACATCCACCTTCCTCAGGAAAAGTAGAAAGAATGAACCAGGAGCTTAAAAGACAGCTTACCAAACTGATGATAGAAACTGGCTTGCCTTGGACTAAATGTCTACCACTAGCACTGTTAAGGGTTGGGATAAAACCTTAAGAGAGACCTAAGATTTTCCCCATATGAAATCTTGTTTGGACACCCTTATCCTGCTAAAATAGGATCTCTTTTTCAATAGCAAGGCAAAGATAAATTTTTAAGAAAATATGTGCACTCTTTTGCTTTAACTCTTTCCTCCCTACAGAAAAAAGCCTTGATCACCCAGACTTTCTCTTGGGTTCCCAGTCCACAAGTTCCAGCCTGAAAACTGAGTGTTCATCCACACCTGGAAAGACATGCTATAAGATATGCAGAAAAGGCTAGACCCATTACATCCACATCAAAGGACCCGCCTCTACTCCCACACCTGGGCATGAGAGTCCTCGCTCCTAGACTGTGCCTACATATAAGAAAAATCCCCTACACCTTACTTTCAAAATGTGAATAAGGTTGCAATTTAACATTCCCTTTATTGGGCTTTCCTGATACTTTCCTCAGTATGACCGGATCCCCTGGTCTCCTTCTATTCCTCTTCCACATAAGCCTCCTTTATGGAGCCTCTCTTTCAAATATTATCATCAGAATTAATGGGGGAAAAGACTCCAAAGTCATCCAATTTGACTTTTGTACACTAAAAGAGATATCATGCAGAGGTTTAGATGACCAAAGGGCCCTAAGCTCTTCAGAAAAATACTTATGCCCCAAACCCAAGGAATCTAAGGGCCAAGTCCTATAGTATCTTCCCTGTTTCACTTGGGGCAAAGTCAGATGGACCACCCAATTTAAGGTATGGACTGCCTCATGGAAAAATAATGCCTTATATCTGCCATGGAGTTAGGAAGCAGAAAGTGAATCTTGTAAGTCACTCCAATCTCTCACATCCTCTAAAGGAACTGTTAAGGGTGAATGCCAAATAAACCAATGCAACCCTCTCACTATTGTTCTTCCAGGGCCAATAGATAGCAGGTACAATTGCACTTTTAGAATTGGAGCAGATGTTACTGGCAGAGACCCACTAACTAGATTCAGAATTTTAGTAATGCCACACCAGACAAGTACTTCAACCCCAAGCCCCATTTCCACTGACTTGGGACTCCAACTCCCTACTAAGGCCCCAAACATCAAAGTCTTAGGAAATCAGATTTGAGGTTCACCCATTACAAATTAGAAAACAGTGAAAGGTAAATGAAAAATGAGTCTTTCAATGTCAATACTGCCTTGCGAGTAGATTTAATGTATAAATCACAAGTAGAATTGTTTCAACTGCTGAAAAAGCAGAAGACTTAGCAAAGTTGTTACTAATAAAATACTTGTGGGTTAGGTAATAAAGGAACCCAATTCACCTTAAAATAAAAACTTACTAGAAACAGTAACTAAGAGTTAATATCTTTTATAGATGCTTTATATCATAAAACAGTAGAAACACAATAACTGAAACTATAATTGGGTAGATTTAGCCTAAATCTACTATTGTAAGTGTAAATCATAAACTGAACATATTAGTGACCCTGCTTTCTCTCATAGACAGTTTATATTTTATTAAAAGAGATTTAACTTCCTGTAAAAGAAAGAAAAATCATTACTTCCATAAACTATAACAGTTTTAATTTTATTTAGCTTAAGGTTTTAGCTCTCAAAGTTTATGAAATACCAAGTATATAAATTTATTAAATCCTTAAGGTGATGAAAGTTAAATTCATATCTAATGAAATTAAGTTAAAGAAATATAGATCTGCAATCTTTTAAATGGATAAAGTAAATTCCATTGGTTGCTAATTGTAATCTAAAGTAAATTAACCATTCTAGTGGTTGTAGTCAATTATAAAGAGCTTATAAAAAGTATCCTCTAAACGGAAACATTTAAATGACTAGTTCCAAGAAGTCATTAATAACTAAAAGTCTAAATTGATATTAATGGAAAAAACTATTCATAGCAGTGAAACCTGTTGGAAGCCATCTCAATCTGCATATTCAAGTAGTAGTATAGTATCAAAAGATAATCTTAATTCCATTAGAAGTCTTCAGTTTTCATTTTTAAAAAATGGAAAGTAGTTTTCTTGTACTGCTAAAGTAAAATACCTGCTAATTAACATTTTCACAGTAAAAGTGTAGAAATAAAACACATTTAATTGGAAGTGTTTAAATAGTGTATAAAAATCAAGAGATAGACTTCAGTATTGCCAAATTCTCTTGTGCATTCAAACCAGGCCTTCAATATACTTCAGTTTGCCTCTCTATTTGAGTTATTGGCTAGGTTGGTCACTGACCCTTAAAACAATAAATGTGCCTACTACATCTCTGGTTGTGCTCCTGAAATCAATGGAGACTATGTTGGAGTTTCAAACTCCTTCAGCAGCCAACAATAGCTTGATATAGCCAAATGTACAATGGATATCGCCTCCAGACTGGCACTGTTTCATAGTGCTGAAAGGTGCTATGCACCAGGTCAGTAGAATACTAGAACCTACTTTCCTAGCTTCTCTCTAGAGTCAACGGTGCTACAGGATGCTGGCTCTGTGAAGGACATAACAAGTGGAGCAAGGATCACCAGAGTACTGTGAGTAGAACTTAAACACAATTGCCATTATAACCTGCTCCCATGGAGAGATAACATATAAGGTATTGCAAACCTGGAAATTAAATCTATTAATTATAGCTCAAAGAAAAACTTATGCATTGAGTAGTGCATTAATTATTATTAAGTAGATGCAACCAGCCAAATGATTTAGGAAAACAAGTTAGCATTTGACGTAATGCAAGCGGGAAAAGGAGAGGTCTATGTAATGATAAGAGAAAACCGCTGTACTTATATCCCAAACAATAACCCCCCCAGATGAGTCAGTTACTCAAGCCCTGTGAAGTCTCACAGGCTTATCTGAAGAATTAACCAAAAATTCTGGGATAGACACCAACCCATGGACCAGTTAGTTTGATTCCCTTTTTTCTGGTCTTAGTCTCGAATGATAACTATGATAGTCAGAATCTTTATTATACTCATATCTTACCCTGCTTGGTCCCTTGTTTTATTTCCCTAATCCAGTGAACCATTCAAAAGATATATGTAGTACCCATGGGGAAGAAAGGACAATCTGGACCCATGATGTTGCTTAAGCAAGCACCCACAAAATTCCAAACAACCGCAATGGAAAATTATCTAGATCTGGAAGAAATGGCAGAATCTGCATATAATAAGTAGTGTGAAAAGAGTCCAATAAATTCTAAAAAGAAGAGGGGGAATTGAGAGAAATAGAACAAAGGATGGTTTCTTCTCAAACTGAATTCCCTGTCCCCACTTATCTAACCCCTGCCACATTCTTGTTCAAGTCTCATTTGCAACAAGTTAAGCCCCACATTCTCACATGTAACTCTGTATAACTCACTTCCCCAAAATCTATGTCAATTAAAGGAGATGAACCTGGATACTGAAGATGTACCCTCATACTCTCCCTAAAAAAGACAATAAAGCCTTGCATCACACCATGATTGGGTTAGTTTTCATGCTTAAGATTGTGAGCCCATAGTCCCCAGCCAGTGGGGAAATGGATGAGGTAAGGGAGGGAGGAAAATAGGCTATTGATTCAGGGTACCTAAATAATCTTTGTTCTTGCAATAACCAGGCACACTTACCCCACTTCCATTAGCCTGGGTATGTGCACTCTCTCATGAGAAAGAAATTAATTACTGCTGCCTCTAGTTTAATTTTCTGTCTTCAAAACTTTCATTTTTAGTAAGTGGTCACCATCCCTCTCATGCTGAAAATAAAAGATGTTTTAAAAAGTTGCAGATCAATGTTATTGAGCTAAAGTTGCATTAGTGCAGGAGCAGCATCAAAAGAGTTTGTGCTCCCAGGGGTGGGCTGGGGGAGCATCTTATATGGATGCTTAAGACAAAGGTGAGGTTGTACGGGAATGGGGAGAGATAAAGGAGAGATAATTTATGGTTAGTATGTGTGTTTTGTGAGCTGTGTGGGCTACAGAGGCTGTTCAGGCAGGGCATCCTTGAGGCCCAGTTTGTTCATCAGCAAGCAGGATATGGATATGGATTTTAGCCATATGATGAAGGTCAGCAGGCCTTGCCTGTGTCAGCTTGAACTCTTTGTTACAGTTCTACCTCTCAGGCTGGGGCAGGGGGTTTATCACCAACAGAAATGATTGCTGGCATGTCAGCTTGCTTCAGTTAACCTCTGTTTATTCTCTATGATTCCCTGAATAAAACAAGCTCAGGAAAATCAAGATGATTAGTAAAATCATTTACAATTCCAATCTCACGAGGAAAACACAAAACCCAAGGTATTTCAATTTTCAATAACTAGAAAATTGTGTATTTATAAAACACAAAGACCTCCTCAAATTACAAATAAATGTGACAAGAGGAATTACACATATTTAAAAAAAAATTAACCTCAGTATTTTTCAGTGTGGTTCTGGATTAGTTATCAGGTACATTTGATCTTATTCTCCCAGAGCTCTTCATCTTCCAAGTTGAATAGTTTTGAAATACTTTAAATTGATATTTTAGCACCCCCACAATTGTTTTTCTTTCCACATGATCTTCCACCAAGCTCTGAGCTTGAAGAATTGTCAGAAGCTTAGTCAGAGGCACCTGGAACACTGGTGGTGGAAGAGTTCATGGTTAAACTTGCCATCAGATCTGTGGCTGTTCACACAAGGCATTGGCATTGGACAAATGTTCCACAGCCTTCTCCTCTTCACCTGGGGTGAGAAACTCCTTCACAGAGCTGTATTTCCTCAAGGAAGAATTTGTGAACAGTTTCAGCACCTTTCTGACCAGGTAACTAGAAAGCCTGGCTCTCTACTTGTCAAGTTTCTGTTTTTTCTTGGTTCTCACACCTTCTTGGGAAATGGAATTCACTCCATCTCTTATAGTTGAGTTCAATACAGTACCCCATGCAGAGGGTTGCATGGACACTGGAGATGAGGCCACTTTTCCAAATCACCATTTTCTTTCAGGAACTGAGTGTAGAGGGTGGCATTTGCCTGCAAAAGAGCCATTGTCTTACAACCCTCTGATTATGAAGATTTTTTAAATTGTCATTTTCTTTTATCTTCTATACCTTTCTGCATTATAGAACCACCAAGTTTTGTGGCAATATGACAAATGGAAACAGGTTAAAAATGAAGATACATACTTAGATTTAAGGGAGGTCATTGTCTTCTCCCAGAATGCACAAGAGGTATGGAAATGGGCCATTGAGGAAGTTTATTTTTCTGTTTCTATCTATTTGCCTAGGAAATCAGACTGCTGAGGAAATGGCAAGATGAGTTAAACAAAATTAGCAAGCAGGGTGTCATGAGAGCTGTGTGATATGGCTTTCTAGTCCTTTTGAATATCTCCAAGTTAAATGTTAAATGAATAAAATATTATACCTTTTGTTCTCTTCAAGAGAAAATACAAACTCAGTGTCTCCCTAACATGGACACTGGCCAATGAAAATGTTTATTTCATCCAAGGGATACATTTCTATTGGGAAACAAAGAATACAGCAGTCCTTGGGTCTGAAACAGGACAAGATCGCTGTCAAGGACAGTACATTCATCAGAAAAAAAACAAGGTGATCTGGGGTGTTGGGAATGGCAGGAGGCTGGGATTTTTGTAGGACAAGCATAGGAATGGCCGTAGCAGTTTGGCATTGTTTATGAATTCAAAAAATAGTTATTGTTTTATGTTTGTAAACTGGTCTGTCAGAGGTTTCACTTTTAATTGATTAAATTAGGATTAGGACTTTAATTGTGCCATGTCAGTAGGACATTGAGTCCCTGCCCACCAACTCACAGAGAAAAAACATGGCAAAGGGCAGAGTTGGGAGTTTGGGGCTGGAGCTCAGGAAGTGAACACATGGAGAAGAACACAGAGGAATAGAAATGGCTCCTTAGACCCAGCAGAAACCCTGGAGAGAGAGACAGAGCCACTCACCTGATAGAGTACAGCTGGCCTTGTGTAGAGTATACCGCATCTGAACCTAGACAGAAAGAGAGTCCCAGAAGAGAGAAACTCAAGAATCCTGAACTCTTGGCAGACTTCAGCAGTAGACTTTGGTGAGGGAAGTAAATTATGATTTATGGCCTGGTAACTGTAAGCTTCTACCCTAAATAAGTACACTTCACCATTTTCCAATCCTTCTAGCTGTGAATGAGCATTCTTGTGCCTTTCTCCACATCTTCAACACTCGGTAATTGGGTTTATTTTAAATAATTTTTTTAAAAATTTGGTACTTTTATTGGCAAAGTGCATTAAAAAGAAACAAACAAAATACACACACCAGACATTTTACCAAATTCTATGTACAAACACTCTAAAAAATTCTGTATATTTATTTTCTTGTTTTATGATACCTCTTGCCCATGATATCAAAAAATTCAAGACTTATGGATGCCATCAGCTCTAAAAAGAGGAGTGGGGCCACAAACTGCAATGTGACTTGAGATGTGATCAGTGAACAGAAAGACACACAGTTTGATGATGATTTTAAAATAATTTTCTGTGTTTTTTTTTTTTTTTTTTTTTTTTTTGGCCTCAGGTTCCCACCAAATGATTTGGCATCATGAGAAATGAAAAGACAATTAAAATGAAGAATTTGTTTACATAGAAATACATGGGTTTGTTGTCTTCTTGCAGAATGTGTCTGAAGAGCTGACATGGGTGATCTAGGGAGCTATTTTCAGAT
>JAKSZT010052708.1:0-38079 GCA_026826555.1 Tolypeutes matacus | reverse complement strand
GTACTGCTTCAATATGTGTTCATCAAGTGTAACAAATGTACCGCACTGATGAAAGATGTTGTTAATATGGGAAATTGTGGGAGGGGGAAGGAGTGGGGCAAATGGGAATCCCCTATATTTTTAGGTAACATTTATGTAATCTAAAGCTAATTTATAAATAAATAAATAAATAGACAAATAAATAAATAGGAAAAAAGGACAAAATTAAAAACATAAAATCATGTAATTTTAGGGCCTTAGTTGTTTCTGTTAATAAATCAACTGTCGGGATAAACGATGTTCTATTCTAGGATGTGCCTTTTTTCTCTGCCTACCTTTGATATTTTTCTCCTGTCTTTGAATCTGAATAATATGACTCACATAATGCGGTATAAGTTTTCTTTGAGTTTATCTTGAGTTGGCAAAGATAAAAAGATGAATGGCATTGTCCCTTCCTTTGGGAAATTCTTAGAATACTAGAAAAACAGATGCATGTACAGATAATTCCAGTATTGATTTAACATATGCAATGATAGATTTATAAATAGATTTTATAAACCTGTGCATGTACCATGATGTGGTATTTAACAGAAACTGAAAGTATTTGGGGAGAATTCTTGGAGGGAACTATGCCCCAGCAAACTCATAAATAATCAAGGGAAGTGTGGAAGGAACATAGAGTTGACCAGCAGGAAAATCTATTAATTGTTCCATAAAACTTTATTTTGTCAAATAATATTACCAATACTAATACTAGTACTAAATTTCATTAAGCAAATTACTAATTATCTTGTTCTGTCTAACCTGAAGAAGTATTGACCACTTATGTTAAGGTAGCAACTAAAATATGGACATGTAAGCAGAAGTGCTACAGTTCTTTGGTCCCATCATCTCTGGCCACCCAAGGCAGAATCCAATAATCAAAGGGACCAGTTTTCTGACCTCAACTCCTATTTTCTCTTCCATTTGTTAAGCTCAGTCACATTGTCCTTCTTTCTGCTACTCCAACCTGCCGGGCTGCATTGCTGAAACTTTGTACGTAGAATTGTTTTTGCTGGCTACAGTTCCCCAAGATCTGCTTAAGTTTGTCTTCTTCTCACCATGTAGGCTCAACTCCAATGTCCCCTCCTCCTTCCCATCCATGGGAATGATCATATTATTACACCTTATTACACCTCTCACTTTTGATCTTGACAAGTCATTATCTTCTATGTTGTCCCACTTTACCTTCAACGTAGCATTTACCAGTACCTGATATGATTTTATTATTCTTAGCATAGGTATCCCACTATGTGAATTTCTATTCTGAAATATATTATACAATGTTTTTTGTCTTAACTGCTGAATTTCCTGTTTAAAACAAAATGACTGGTGAAAAAACAATGTTAAATATATGAAAAGATTTCAATAGAAGATAAAATCATTATGTGCAGATAACGACTTTGCAGCATGCCTAGAAAGCAACCAATGTAGAAAATAATAAGTCAGAAGTCCTCCAGAGGGAAAATGTGGAAATGATAGACCATCTGTATGATGGGAACCTACTGAGAGGAGCTATATAGTTCTCTGCAAGTTTTTAAGGAAAAGTAGATATTTTTTAAAAAAGATAAACTGGAAATGAGATTAACTTTATGAAAATCAAATAATTGTGCAGCAAGAGTTGTATCCATAGTGCATTACTTAGCGAAATAATATTTACAATAAGTAATTTTAGTTGAACCTTTATATGTCAAAGCATAGAAAATACAAGAACAGAAAATACAATCTCAGATGAGATTTCTTCATGTGTCAGGTTGTTCATTTTGAGATATATATTTCTACATGTTTGAATTATATATAAATTAATATCATGTCAGGTAGAAGGGCAAATACTTTGTGGGGAAATAGCAAACTCGATATATTGTGGTATTTATTTAAACAAAGATATATTTCTCACCCATCATACATGCTTGATGTGAGTTGTCTGAAGGTTCTGATCCATCTCTCTTCACTCAAGAAACCATGCTGCCTGAGCAGCTACTATCTTAAATTGTTTTAAGATAATTTTTTTAAAAGACCACCTGCTGATACTCTCATAACAAATACTCAACTGAGAAACAAAACATGTGAACTCAAATCCAACTCCTTGTCCAGATATAAACGCATGCCCCATACAACACCTAGGGAACCAAAGGTTTAAATCTCCTGTAGCCTAAAAGGCAAAGAAATGAAAATATTTAGTGAACAACAAAATGCCTACAACAAATATGAAAAAAATTGTAATCAAACATGTGTTTTATAGGTTTAGGTTTTTCATATTTTTTTAATTTTTTAAAAAGGACACATAGATCTCCTTGGTGTATCTTATTTCTTATTTAACCATTAAATATATCCATAACATTAAAGAAAAATTTACTACAAACCCATTCATGAGTAGTTAGGCATTTCTGAGATTCTGTTCTGCTCTTTGAGCAAGTTGATTATTCTGAGTTTCAATTTTATCATAACTTATTTATTTAAAATAATAATAGCAACACTTACACTGTGTGTGTAATATGCCAAGCTCTGATAAAAATGGTTCAGAAATGCTAACTAATTTGACCCTCAAACCAATACAATGCTATTCTTCACCCTTGTAGATAAGGAAAATAACATAGTGCAGAGGTCTATTAGTACAATTATGCACTGTAGAGTATACTGGTAAAACAATCACTTTTGAGTCAATTTGTTGAGTTCATATTCTTTCTTTAACCTTTCCAATCAAAGTAATTGAAGACATGTTTTTTTTTAAATAGTTCTGAATTTCAATTTCTTCTTGAATTAGACATAATAAAAGTATTCCCTAAAGGGTTACTTTGGAATGGCACAAAATAATGTTTACAATATGTATAACACTGTCCTTACATGCAACCCTCAATAAATGTTAGTTATCATTGTGTGTGTGTGTGTGCACGCATGCACGCATGGTGTGAAGAATCCTGGAGCATACTATTCAGTATATTTTGATTCCATTATCATCTATCCCCCTTTCTCAACAGCTTTCATAAGTAACAGTATTTCAAATAATAAATATCTATACTTTTCTTGTAATTGACATTATTCTTTCCATCTAGTTATTTGATCATCACAACAATATATCTAATTCTTATAATAAATAGAGTTGCACAAATAAATGGAGTTTTCATATTTAGGAAAACTTGCTGAATAAAGAAACCTACCTACCTGTGGAAGAAGAATCTTCCTTACAAGAAATAGCAGTGGCTTCTCAGATGAATATTGCAGGCAGAATTTATATAATTTGTGTGTTAATTCCATTTCCCTATGGGATTTCACAAATATGTGTATATGAAGCAAATTACTCTAAAGAAATTAGAGTAAAACATTAAATAATATTTTTCACTATCTAGGGAAAATCAATTGCACAATGACATGGGAGCCAAACACTGGGTATTGCTTTTCTCCTTCACGTTCAGTCTCAAAATTGTTCTTCTTTTTGGGGGAGGTCCAAAGCATAGAATTGATGTTGGTCTTCGACTCTGAGCTTGCATTATGTTAACAGTTCATTTCTAATTAATATATTTTTCTGATACCTTTTCTTCAACACTATTGTCACAACTTTACATCAAAATTCTATCATCATTCAATGTCTCACTCTGTGGACTGGAAGATACTGAAATGAAGCCATGCGGTTTGAAAATTAGCTTTATTTAGTTACTTTTTAGTAAACTTTATATTTGAAGTCTAATATGCATTGAGAAAATATGTTCAAATCTTAAGTGTACACCTTCATGAACTTTACAAATTGAATATAATTGTTTAACCAACCTCTTAATCAAGAAGTAGAAAATTAGCAGAACTCCAGAAGCCTTCCTTCTGCTATTTTCAGTCATTACACTACATGGTAATTATATCTTCCATTGTAACAGTACAGATTGATTGATTTTGCCTGTTTTCTTTTCAGTTTTATATTGTCAGGTTCCTAGGAAACCATGTTTGTGCTGAGCATAAATGTTTGTGAGTTTCATTAATGTTCAATGAATGTAATGAATGTAGCAATAGCTCTTAAATTCCCTTTGCTGTATAGTATTCTGTTGTTTGACTACACCAAAATTTGCAAATCATTTTCACTGTTGATACATATTTAGAATATTTTCTCATTTGGTTATTACAAAAAACACACTTTCATACATGTCTTTATGAACATATTTATGCATTTGTTCCAGTTAGATACTGGGTGCAAATTCCGGTTTACATAGTATGCTTATGTTCAACTTCAGTTGACACTGCCGAATAGTATTTCAAACTGATTATCTGAATTTACCAGCTTTATAGGACAGGTTCATTTGTTTCACCTCCTCACTAATACTTAATATTATCAGTTTATTAATTTTTTTTATCATTCTGATAGGTGCCTGTAGGGAGAGATACCTTATTGTAGTCGTAATTTGCATTTCCCTAATGACCATTTAAGTCAAATATATTCTCATACGTTTATTTGACTCTTTTAATATTTTTTAGAAGCACTTGTATATATTTTCCTATTTTACTAAGCTGTTTTTTATTTCTTCATGAAAATATTCTGAATATGAAATTTTATTACATATATTTAGTGCAGTTACATTCTCCAATCTGTACCTCAGTTTTTCAGCCACTTATGTTACCATTTGGTAAAGAACTCTTTTTTTAATAAAAATAAGTTTTTATTTTTAAAGAAGCTTTATATTACATAAATGTTACATCGAAATTATAGGGAATTCCCATATACCCCAACCCCTCCCTCTCCCACAATTTCCCCCATTAACAACATCTTTCATTAGTGTGATACATTTGTTACATCTGATGAACAAATATTGAAGCATTGCTACTAATCATGGCCTATAGTTTACATTATGTTTTACACTCTGCACTGCACAAGTTTATAGATTTGGGCAAAATGCGGAATGGTTTGTGTCTGTCATTGCAATATCATGCAGAACTATTCCAGTGTCTCAAAAATGCCCCATGTTACACCTATTCTTCCCTCTCCCTCCCCTTAGAACCTCTGGTGACCACTGTCTATATCAATGTTACAAATTCTTTCATTAGTAAAACAATAATAAGCCTACTTTACTCTATAGTTGCATTCCTCCCTTTTTCATTTGTTTGTTCATTCCTCAATCTTGAGGATTTTAGGATGGTGATGCCCACTCTGTTTCTGATCGAGAGGGGACTTAGATCCCTTGGGGCTGATGGATGGAACTGTCTTGCTTACAGTTGTATATACTCTCTGGTTATGGGGATGGGCGTTTTCCATCATCAGCCTTTTGTTAGTTGTCCTTGGTGAGTTTGATGATTTGGAGAGTAGGTGTTGGCTGCAACTCTCAGGGCTCAACCAACATATGAAGAGCCAGAAGATGTAAGTATCTGAGAAATATAGTTAATGGGTATAATGATAATTAGAGGTTTAAATAAAAGGGACAGCAGAACCATATGTAGGAAAATTATAAATGAGCCTAACTCTCACACACTGGGGAGATAGATTATTATATATTCCAAGGTAAGGCCAACCGATGAGGTACTGATTTCCTGGGGTTGTCTGCCCTGCCTATAATGTCCAGATGTCTCTGGAGCCCTTAGGAGCTCCCATGCTTGAGACACAGTTTACTGCAACATTCAGTGAGGTCCTCCTGAGACATGCATAAAAATAACTTCTGGAATGACCTCCTGACTCACTTTGAAATCTCTTAACCATAAAAATTAATTTGTATTTAATATGTCCCCCTTTTGGTCTAGGTGTTTTTCCACATGCATCAATAGTTGGACCTTGGTAATAATACTTTTGGATTTATCTTTGACATTAGATAATTTGATCTGTCCAGGATTGATAGTTGTATATGTTGTACCAAGCAGTGACAGTTGATTTATTCCCCATGGATATCCTAATTACTCAAAGTGTTTGTTGAAGAAATCCTTTGCATTTCAGTGTTGACCTTTGTCATAAATCACGTGATTATATAAGTATGTGCCTGAAGAATATCATTTATTTGTTTGTATTGCTGTGGGTTTATCAGTTTCAAATTCTCTTAGCACTTAGTTATTGTTCATTAAGAAATATCTCTATTTGGCTTTCACTTTTGAAGGACATTATTAGACACATACACACACACACAGACACATACACTCCCCACCCCGGATATGAAATTTGTGGTGGGCAGTTGTTTGAAACTTTAAATTTCATGTTTCTTTAGAGACTTCCTTGTTTCTGTTAAGAAGTCAGCTGTCATTATTAATTTTGTTCTTTTCTAGGTAATGCATCTCTTTCTCTGGTTACCTTTGAAATTTTTCTCTTGTCTTTGAATTTCAGCAAAATTACTCACATAACTCTGTGTAGTTTTCTTTGTGTTTATACTAATTGGAGTTTTAAGAACTCCTTGAATCTGTGTGAATCGATGTCATTCATCAGTTATAAAATTTCATTTGACTTTTCACTTCAAATTCTGCTTTATTCCCATTATTTTTCTCTTTTTCCTGGAAATCTAAACAAACTTATGTTTGGCATTTTTATTGTGTCCCTCATTTTTTTAATTTTAGCTTCAGTATTTTCCATTCATTTTTTTTCTCCATGCTTCAGTTTGTACATTTTACAATGACCGGTCTTTCAGTTCACTAGTCCTATTATCAGCTTTAACCTATATAAACAGTACCTAATTTGTCAGTTTTAGAATTTTCATTTAATTATTTATATAAATCCCAATTCTTTAGTGAAACTCTCTATCTTTTAATGTATTCTATCTTTCTACTTTCTAGAAAGTATTAATCATAAATATTTTAAAGTCTTTGTCATGTAACTTTAGCGTCTGAATTACTCTGATCTTGCATGTGTTGTCTGATATTTGTCATTTTTATTATATTGAGCTCTTTCCATGCCTAAAACATTTTGATTGAATGATGGATTTACCTTTTTAAAAAATGAAGAAAATCTGAAAGATGCTAGACAGAGCTTTCTTTGTATGAGGACCTTTTTCCATACTTATTTTTTCTAATTTTTTTATTGTTCTATTTTAGATTGATTGAATAATCTTTCCAGGTAGTATAATAAACTGGAGTTAGAGGATTTGGATCATAATTTCCAGCTCTACCACTTGCTATCTGAGTGCTCTGAGTTAACTCATTTAGTGGCCCTTGACTTAGTTGTTCCATATGTAAATTTTTCACAGTAATATTTGTTGTGATCATTAAATGATGTAATATCCATATCCAAATATGAATATTGTTTAGCACATAGTCAAGCTATCTATGGGTTTTCTATCAAGCTTTTCCTTGAAATTTAATATGAATCTTAGGTTTAGCCTGTCCTTAATAATGTTTGATATTTTAACATTCAAACTAATCTTAAAAAACTCTAAAATCAGTCAATATTAATACTGTCCTCCAAAACAGTGCAAGGAATTTTTAACTTTAACATCATCTCCTCACTCTTTACTGTTTGCTGCTGTCTAGTAAATAAGTCTATCTTTTGACTCCCACAGATTATATTTTATTACTGCTTTAAATAGTCAGAATTAACATATATTTAGTCGTTTGCTTTCATTCTTAGAAATATTTTTGCATGCATTCAATTCTAAGTTAATAGTTTTCCTCATTTTCTAGTAATATTTGTTTATTTTAATCTTCATGGTGCGACAGTTTAAATTTTCACCTTTATTTTTTGAACTATTAAATGCACTTACTTTATAATCTGTATCAAGTAATTCTACTATATGAAATTGAGGAGACCTAATATTCCTGCTCCTTATGACAGCTGGCTCTTTCTTATCGTCTTATGTTTCCAACTGTGTTTGTGTGTTTGCTACCTTATTTTCCTAAAAATTTATATAAACCAGGAGCTTTGGGAAAAAATTTTGAGGCTTGGATGGTTGAGACTTATTCTTATATCTTGCATTTTTGTTCTCTTGAGCTAGCCCTGCCCCTAAGTTTGCTTCCAACCTAGAAACATTTTAAATTTATTTTTGGCTTGCAATATTATAATCCACAAATGCAGTGTAAATCTTAATCCCACCTGGATACGAGCACGTGCCTATTGCCATGAATTCCGAGATAACATTTTCTAACTTCACTATGAGCCACATGAGCCAAAACCTAGATATAGCAGTTTGATTTTTTTTCCAATTCTGTTCTTCTAAAGTGGTTGTAGCCCTTCAGCAATCTAACTCTATGGGAACATCTCAGTTTTAACTCCTGGCCTTGTGGATTAATCATCACTGGTTTCCCATCTCCCATTCAGATGATTATCTTTGAGGTTATAGGATAATCATAAAGGAACTACTTGCCTCAATACACACTCACCAATGTTGATTCTATTCTCAATTCATTTTGGCCTCTGTGAATTTTACTAATTTTCCTGAAAGCTAATAAATATGTTAAAAATGTTGTTAAAATGTGTAGTATACCCCATATATTAATATCTTGTGTGGCTAAATATTTTTAGTGTACCTCGTCTGCCAAATTTTTTTCCAAATGAAAAGGTTAGTTTCCTTTCAATGAAAATAAATGTTGACAGATCTTTCACCCAAGCTATAATTTAATTATCAGTAGTATAAACACAATTCAAAATGTAATCATTTAATTTAAACATAATTATAAAAGAAAAACACATTTAAAAAGTAAATAAATAAAATTCAAACTAACAACATTAATATATAATAATATATCATAAAAATTAATTTATCCATTCATTCACCTAATCTAAAGATGGATTGTTGTACTTGAATCATTGTGCATGTCTCTGGTAATAAGAAGTAGGAACAAGCAGATGTGGGTAGTGCTTTCATGAAGTTTACCAGCTGGAGATGTGATAGACATTAACTAATCAGACTCATGAACATTAATACTGCAACTGGCATGAGTTCCATAAGCTAGTTACATATGGGATTATGAGATCATATAGTAGGGGGATTTAATGTCATCAACATTTTTCTCTGAGATCTGTAAGCAGGATAAGAAAAATATTCTAGGCAGGGAATAGCCATGTGTAAGATCCAGAAAAAGAGTAACGGTGGTGCAGGTTAAGGAACTGAAGGAGACCAGGGAGACTGGAGCACAGATACCAGTGGCAACACGCTGTGAGAGTAGATTGGAGAGATACCCAGAGATCAAGCCACACAGGGCCTCATTGAATGCATTAAGAAGTTTTATTTTTATACATGAAATGGATAGTTACTTCTTTTGCTGCAACCAAATTACTCATTTAAAATGAATCTGCTGAAGAGATGTTCTGTCCCAGCTGAGTCAACTTGGTAGCCTTGTCAAAAATCAGTTGCCCATAGAGTTGAGGGTCTCAGTTTGATTCCAGTGATTAATATGTCTATCTTTATGGCAATATCATGCTATTTCAGAACAGTCTCCTCAAAAATGGTACTAATAGAACTGGATATGCATATCCAAAAGAATGAAAGAGGACCCCTATCTCATACCTTATACAAATATGAACTCAAAATGGATCAAAGACCTTAACATAAAAACCAGGACCACAAAACTTCTAGAAGAAAATTTGGGAAAGCATCTTCAAGATATGGTGGGAAGCTCCATGTACCCCCTGACTCCCACCAGCCACCGAGTGGGAGGGAGCATTCTATGGTAGGAAGAGTGTTCTGGTGAAGGGAGGAGAGGGGTTTCCTATCAGTGGGTTTGGTTACCTGGGCCCCCTTTGAACATTGGGCAACATACCAGCTGGCACCAAGGAGGCCCCAGAAAGAAAGGAGAGGGGAATCTGCTCAGGCAGCCAAAGCACACACAGCCCTGGGAGAGAGGAACTTCAGTGGGGAGTGGGAGGATGCAAGCAATTGACTAGTCCTGCATGCTGAAAACTATCAAAATTTAGAACCCCGTAAGGGAGGCAATAGTAGAAAGCTTCAATAGGCTTTCAAGGGCCTATTTAGTGTCCCCTGGGAGGAGGGGTCTGGAAGAGATTCAAGAGTGGTTTGGTTTCTTTGCAGTGAGTTCAGTGACCAAGGTCCCATTTGAATCTCTGAAGGGATCTCAACCTGACCAGGAGAGGGAAGGGGCATCTACTCACACAGGTTGTCAAGCCCAGCTGCCCTGGGAGAGAAAGCAATTAGAATAGAAAGGGGGCAGGGACAGACAGGAGCATAATCAGCAGGACTCTGGCCAATTGCAGATTCTAACTTGTCTGAAGGAAAGTGAGTGGATAGCTTTCTGAAAAGCTAACTGACCAAAGAAGAAAGTTTAGCTCAGTGGAGGAGTTTCTGCCTTGAATATACAAGATTCCAGCTCTTCTAGAGAAGTGATTCCCCAGGTTATCAGACATCCAACTGATGCTTTAAAACAGAGAATATATAGACATTCTTTTTGCATTAGTTTTTCTTGGATCTCTTATTTTTCTTAAAAAAACAATCCTTTTTTAATATTTAACTTAGTTTCCTTGCTAAAACCCAGTTCAAAATCTGTAGAGGGCAGGCTGCAGGGTAATTGATTGATGAACGGGCAACCTGAGAAACTCCTTAGGGGCCTAAGAAGGAAGGCTGTTATTCCATGGTTTTTATTTGTTTCCTTTTTTTTTTTTTTTTGTTTGTTTGTTTGTTTTTAAATCTTTTCTTCCCCCTCCCCCTTTATTTAAATCAGGTGCTGCTGTCTTATTTCTACTTTATTGTGTTTCGTCTTCATTTCCATTTTTTTGTTTACCAATTTTGTCTACCTACACTATTTCTATTCCTTCCTTCATCTTTCTATCTTCTGCTCCCTGTTGTTGTTCTTACATATCACCTATTTTTGTTTGGTCTTCAATTTTCCTTGTCTTTATTTCTCTCACCTTTTTTTTCTATTTTCTTTCTCTTTTTTACTTTTTTTTTCTATTTGTCTTTTCTTTTCTCTTTCCCTCTCTTCTCATCATTATGACCTTTTAATTCATCCTATGAATTTTTCTCTATTCAGTTTCCCATCTCATTGTTTGTACTCCACTTTTTTATTCTTATTCCTCTGTTCTTCTTACTCAAGTTAAATTTTTCATCTTCCTAGGTTTAAATGGTTCCTCTTCTATGTTTTAGTATTATTATTACTATTATCCTTTTTCTCTTCTTACCTTTTTCCTTTTCTCTGGCCTAATTATTTCTTTTTCAAGGAAACATAGACAACAGCAAGGAAATAGAATAAGAGGAATGAAGTATCAAAGTGAAAACTTAACACACATGCAAAAACAATAAAAAGTTATTGTGGTAGGAGGTGGTTTCTTAACGTTATACCCAAAATACGAGTAACAAAAGAAAAAATGGATAAATGGGACCTCCTCAAAATTGAATACTTTTGTGCTTCAAAGGATTTTGTGAAGAAGGTGAAAAGACATCTTATTCAATGGCAGAAAATATTTGGAAACCACATATCTGATAAGGGTTTACTACCCATTATACATAAAAAGAACATGCAACTCAATGATAAAAACACCAATAATTGATTTTAAAAATGCAAAAAGACTTGAATACTCATTTTTCCAAAGAGGAAATACAAACGGCAAATAAGCACATGAAAAGATTTTCAACATAACCAGCTATTAGGGAAATGAAAATTCAAATCACAATATGATAGGTCACACCTATTAGAATGACCACTATGGAAAAAAAAAAAAAGCAGAAAACTACAAGTACATTTATTCACTGCTAGTAGGATTATAGAATGTTATAGCCGCTGTGGGATACTGTTTGATGGTTCCTCAGGGAGCTAAATGTAGATCTGCCATACAACTTGGCAATCCCACTACTAAGTATATATTCAGAAGAACTGAAAGCAGAGACACAAACGAACATTTGCACAGAGATATTCGCAGCAGCATTATTCACAATTGTCAAAAGATGGAAACAGCCAAGCATCACCAACCAATGAATGGATAAACAAAATGTAGTCTATGCACACAATGGAATATAATTCAGCTGTAAGAAGAAATGAAGTCTTGATGCATGTGACAAAATAGTTGAACCTCGAGTACGTTATGTGGAGTGAAATAAACCAGAGAAAAACAGACAAATATTGTATGATCTCACTTATATGAACTAAATATAATGAGAAAAATAATGGAGCTAACAGCTAGGATTTAGGTTACCAGAAGATAGAATGAAGGTAGAGAATGGGGAGATAAGATGTAATTTGTACAGAATTTTAATAAGGTTGATTACCAATGTTTGAAAATGGATGGGGTGATGATAGCATGTTATAGTGAATGTAATTAACAGAGCTAATATGTCTATATGATTGTGATTGAAAGGGAAAGTTTAGGGTCGTGTATGCCACTAGAAGGAAAACCAGAGGATGGAACATGAGGCTGTATAGCATAGTGAACCCTGTTGTGGATGATGAATATGGTCAATAGTGCAAATATAAGAATGTTCTTCCATGAATAAGAACAAATGAACATTAATATTAAAAGATGTTAATAATAATGTGCAAATTTGGGTAAAATTACACCTAAAGCAAACTATGGACTGTAGTGAATAGTAATATATTAATATTTTCCATCAATTTTTAAATAATTATGGTAAGTGAAAGAAACCAGACACAAATTTCTGTATATTGTTTGATTCCACTTATATAAAATATAAATATAAATAAATTTATAGAAATAGAATTAGATTAGCAGTTATGTATGGCAGAGGAAGGATAGATGGTTTGAGAAGTAAATGCTAAGTGGTAGGGGGTTTTCCCTTTTGAAGTAATGGAATTGTGGTGATGAATGCACAACTCTGTGATTATATTATACCAAAAGTCACTGAATGTACACTTTAGATAGATTGTATGGTATGTGAATGTATCTCAATTCTACTTTGGATTCCACATATTTTCAAATATTATATTCTTTTATCTTGTATTTATTTGGAAGTTCAAAAGGAGAGACATAAATATACAGGATAGGAACCATTTTAATTTTGCTAATGATTCTTTCAAAGACTGCATTTTCCTTATAATACTCAAAAGCAGAGAAATTTTTTTGGTTAACAAAATTAGTTTCCTATTTTGCTCATAAAAACATAAACTTGGAACACACTTATACTCGTGATCAGATTCTAGTTGTCAAATATGGTGTATGGTAAATATAGTTTTATTTGGTTTGAACAGCTGCAAAGTGGCAAAACAGTATGATGTTCCATGATGTCAGGTCTTGAGAAAACAACTGTGGTGTAAAATTAGCCTATATGAAACCACGTATGTAAATAAAAGCAATCACATAAATGTGGAACCATTTGGACCCAATACTCTAACTAAGTGGAGAGCAGATGAATACATGGACATGATTGTCATAGACAGCAGCAGGGACAAAATATTGTGTTAAAAAAAATGTGACCATGTTAAATAAATGGGCTAAGGGAATAGTCTTCTCAAATAAAAAATTCAACAGAATTTGTTTGGTTGTCAGATTGGGAAAAGATAAAATAAGGTTGTGATCCAGCAGCTTAGGTCCAAGATTTTCACAATACAGAAAACACAGGTTACTAAAAACAAAACAAAGAAGGCAAGCTGCAACTCTGGAATACTGGTTAACCTCAGGAAGCTAAATTTCTTCTTTCTGGTCTGATTTCTTTTGATCATTTCCAGATGAATTCTTCTTCTGTTTAAGGAAGTAAAAACAGACTAATTATACATGAAAAAATAATACACATTTAAAATTCCATTCAAGAGTTTTATATAAATGTCTTCTAATTCCTGTCATTTTGTAAGGACAGCATTATAATCTCCAATTTTTAAAATGTATTTTTTATTAAGCACCTACTATGCACCAAGATAAGCAATAGAGAAACAATTACTTTCAAAACAGTGTTTCTGCAATATCATGGAAACACATGCATTAATTTAATTTTTTGCTTTTATTCTTTTATAGAAATAGAATATTTTGCTATAAGAATTATAAATTTTATAATATAAAACTAAGAATTTTATTCCTCAAATCTACATATAAACACATTTGCCATCTCCACACATGTACTCATATCTCACATGTAAAACTATAAAGCATCTGTTCCTATGTTCTTTAGGATTTGTCATTAGATTATAGCTTTTCATGTTACAATTGAATTTATTATAAATGTTGTTAAAGTTAGATCCATATTCTCCAGATATTTTGTTTGATTTATAAAGTAAGATGACCTCTGATTTTATTTTGAAAGCACATTTCTTGTGATCAGTTTCTGAAAAACTTGTTTCACATCCTTGTTCCTCAGACTATAAATGATGGGGTTCAGCATAGGGCTACGAAGGTATAGAAAACGGCCATGATTTTGGATTGCTCCACTGCCTTTTTTGTGGGGGGTCTAACATACATGCAGAACAGGGTCCCATAAAACACAGTCACTGCCACCAGGTGAGACCCACAAGTAGAAAATGCCTTGCACCTGCCGTCAGCAGAACACATCCTCAAGATAGCAATGAGAATAAAGATGTAGGAGGTGAGAGTGATAAGCAAAGAGTTTGATAAGTTTAATCCTGCTACCACACACAAACACATTTGCGGATGCTCACCAATAATTTTCCTGCCAACATCATTGTTTATGTATTCCCTTAATGCATGTGTATGATGGGAGAGAGTGAGGATGCTGGGTTTTGATAGCAAAATTATGATAAACACAGCAATTCCTGGAGCTCCCAGCAAATGAGGAAAGGAATTTGTATGACTCAAAGTTCTCAAGAGAAACAGAACCAACATGTTTTAAGGTTCAGAGCTTTTGAAAAGTCTGGCGTTTCCACTCCAGAAAGCCCAAAGTATAGGGCAGCAATCCACAGATGACACAGTTTGAAATCTAATGGAGATTATCCTGGTGAGTTACAGACTTTTGTCAGACATGAGTTTCCTGTTTTCTTTCCAATTTCTTCCTTCTGGTATTGAAATGTTTTATTAAAGCAAAATATCTCTGCTTTATTTTGGAAGCAGAGAATCTGTTTTCTAGATTCCACAGTTCCACAGATGGAAAGGAATTTTCCCACAGGAGAGAGAACACTAATGGATTATTTTGTGAAGCATTTGTGATACTCTGATTAGGTGAATGTATTTTGCATGAAGAAAAAACATATCTTTTTGTGGGTTCAGAAGGCAAACTGTGTGAGATCAAGTTTGCACACCCTCCAAAGGCACATACTTAAATTTAACACATGTTCCTGTGGGCATGAGTCCACTTGTAAATAGGACCCTTTGAAAATATATTACCAGGTAATGTGTGGGCTGATTTGTAAGTAGATTCTTCTAAAATCCTATTTGGATAAGTCCCAGCAGATTCAGTATGATCTTTTATTCTTTTTATTCTTTTTATTCCCAGCAGATTCAGGATGATCTTTTATTACTGAAGGCATGATAAAAAGTCAGAATTCAGAGGAACACACAGAGGGGGGAAATCAATGAGACCACCATGTGATAGAGAATTGCCTCAAGCAAAGCTACTGAAGCCAAAAGAAAAATGGTCTCTTCTACTCCTTGATTTGGGGCTTTTGGCCATAAACCCATAAGTGAATAAATTCTCGTTATTTAAGCCATCCCAGTATGGGCTCTTTTTCATAGCAGAATGGAAAACAAAGACATAATCCGTAGCATTAAATTTATGAATGAGCCAAGCACAGAAAAGGAGTGGAAATAGAAAATAATGTAATGAATGAAGAGACACCACCCAGAGCTGGAGAACTAAATGGCAGAAGATTTTAGTAATCGGCTACTCCTGTCTGTGCATTTGTTCTGTCTTCTGGGACTTAACTGTCACCAAAATCTTCCCTCTTACCATAGGTCTAAGCTAGTGTTTCTCAAACTTTCTTCTATTGCTGCCCCATAAGGAGACTTTTTAGATATTTTAAACAATCAACTTCCTCTCCACAAGTGAAAATTTAATACCACAGATCTATATTCCTATTCAATTACTGTGAACTTTTATATGGTTATCATTGATTGTAATGTTTGAGAAATTTTGTTCACTCTCAAAACCTCTTCTTTCTTTTAAACTCCCTTTCCTCTGATCAATTCTGGCCTTATTTATTCCTATGGCTATTAGAGGATTGGCTTCCAAGCCTCAATGTGCAAGTAAATCACCCACCAATCTTGTAAAATACAGATTTCAATGAAGCAGGTGTGGGGCTGGGTCCTTAATCCTGCATTTCTCTTGAGGTCCTAGGTGAGGCTGATGCTGATGGTTCATGGTGACACATCAGCGTTGGTTGTGGACTTTGTTTCCATCACATTCATAGGCTAATGGAGGAGTACTTGTCTCGGTGGTACTGTGATAGCTTGTGAACAAATGTATTAGTCTTAGGCTGATGTTCATCAGGCAAGATGACCCCACTCCATTATCCATCACATACATGGACTTTATCTGTATAAACATGAGGATCTTGGTGGAAATTGATTCTTGTCACAGCTTGAAATCCTGATTGCCCCCATTTATATATTGCCTTTTTGATGAAGCTTTCCCATCCTAATAGACCTCATGTATGCCTATAAACATATTTCAGTTCATTTTCTGCTAAAATATGATAAAGATTTGGATGTTTACTCTCCTTTGTATGTCTACAACTTTCTTAGGGTATTTTTTCATCTGCAATAGTTATTAAAAAATAAAGTGCAATATCACTGGTTGGATTATTACTAAGTAACATGGACTCAAACCATTTTTATATGCATGCAGCTCTTTTATGAATGGGCCATTTGAAAAATCTGAAATGTACCAGAACAGTGCATTTAGTGTATCTAGTTAAGGTTGACATTCAACTGCATGTAAAAGGGTGAATAAAAAGAAATGTTAAGAATTTGGTGGGATTAATTATCCACCCCTCACAGGTCTAAGATTAAGGAATCCATGTCTGTTATGGTAGCTCAATGACATTGTTAAGAATTACCTCTTCTTTTAGTTTACTCAGTATGTTTTTTTCATCCTCATAGTCATGGACTAGTTACTGAAGCTCCAGACACTAATCCATTTCCTTTTGAGAAAGACTGGGAAGAGATTGAGAAGTGCTGGATGGTTCTTTTTCAAAATTCTATTTTGTCAAGTATAACATCTATATAGAAAATATCATATCATGAGCTCAAAAATTTTTTTAAAAAGAAAAGGATTTAGTCCATGTAACCAGAACCCATACCAAAAACCAGAACAGAACATGGCCAGCCAGTGAGATTTTCTCTGACCAATTACTGCCATCTCTTCCACATTTAGGCAAACCAGGATTCAGAATAACACCCGTGCTTAGGCAAACCAGGATTCAGAATATTAACACCAGAGGTTATATTTGTGTTTCTGAACTTTATATAAATGGAATCTTAAATGTATATTTTTATTTATTTGGTTTATTTGCTAAACATTATATGTATGATTCTGACTTTTTTCTGTTTTTAAAAAGAAAATTACACATTTTCCTAATAATTCATTTAACAGACTGCAGATTACATAGCTCATCCAAAAATGTGGCAGATGATATGGTATGCAGAATAATTTGCCTCTAACGATGTCCATGTAATAATCCCTGGAGCCTGGGAATATGTTATCATACATGACATAGATGAACTAAATTATCAGATGGAACTAATGTAATCAGCTGAGCAATAGATTGGGAGATTATCCTGGATTATTAGATAAAGCAGAAAAGTGAGTATCAGAGTGGTGACATATGAGAAGTCTCGATGGTCATTGCTGGTTTTGAAGATGGCAGAGGGTCATAAGCCATGAAACACTGAGTGTCTCTACAAAGCTGAAAAACTCAGGAAAAAAATAAATCCTTGCTTGGAGCTTCCAGAAAAGAACACAGCCCTGCAAACACCATGATTTTTTGCAAGATAAAGATATTTTTGGAATTTTAACCTCTAAGACTGAAGGGTAACAAGTTGGTGTTGTTTTAGCCACTAAGTTTGTGATAATTCTTTATATCAGTAACAGGGAACGTGGTAATCCCTGGGTTCCTGGCATGGCTGTGAGTTTGATGATTAAGCTAAATATATTGTCACTCCCACCAAAATTAGTGTTCACCTGTTAACAAAAAACCCAGGTGTAGGCAAATTAACTATATTTTCTACAAACTACACTATGGGATGATAATTTTTAAAAAGTAATGAAGAGAAAATATTTGCCAACACATTATTAAAATGTGTAATAAAGCCATGTTGATCAAAACATTGAGAAAATGGCTTAAGTCTAAATAGATATATCAATGCAGGAGAATAAGAAAACAGTTCTGTAAAATAAAAGCGATTAAATTACAAAAGTGATATCAAAATCAATGAGTAAAGGAAAGATTTAAAAATAAATGGTGATTGTACAATTGATCATTTGTTGGAAGGAAATAAAATTAAATTCATATCTTAACCATCAGTTGCCATAAATTAAAATTCTGAGAAAGATTAAAAATAGCATAAGACTTATAGAGGAAAGTATACATTAACTTTCTTAGCATAAACTGATATTTAAAAACAAAGGATAAAACTGAGCACATAAATGATGGAACCAAGCCCATGAAGACCTGAATGTAAAAACTACAAAGAAAATAGTCCAAAAATGAAAAACTAAGGAAAATATTCAGAATATATTTGATATTTTAAAATACAACAACGTAGATGTAAAAAAAGTAAAAAATATATATACCTAATGGAAAATATGGACTGTTGTTAATAGTACAATTTTAATGTTCTTTACTCAACTGTAACAAAGTTACACAGTACATAGTGTCAACAATAGAGTGGTACATGGAAAGGTTTTATTTTTTACATGATATATCTGTAAACCTACAACTTTCTGAATTTAAAAAAATTAAAAAGAAATACAGATTTGTTATTAATGTGGAAAGATGCAATAAACAAAGTATATATTCTCAACTGAAGCAGGCCTTTTAAAAGAATAAATTCTTTGGCCTCTTCTTAGGTGGTTCAGGTTAGTTGCCATGAAACTAGGCTACAAGTACATGAAAGCATAGAAGGTAAAAGTATAAAGAACTTGTAGTGTTACTTGTTCTGACTTAGTATATCAGTTAGTTTACTGAGAGAGGTTCTTTTATACTACAGTGAGATATTTAAATATTTTTTAGTACTTATGGAATTTAGCACTCTACCAATTATTTTAAATATCTTTTGTTCAGATGTGGCTGTAAAACTGAGAGATTTGGTTTTCACATCAGCGTTTATTTGCTTTTTCAACTTCAGGGTGGTGGGAATACATATTGGAAGTAACTGGCAGAAACAACTGAGATAAACTCCTCCCCATGTTACACATGGCAGGTTAAGTTTTGTGGGAGTGGGTGGCAGCTTGGAAAGCAAACTTTCTAAAAGTATCTGGGATGGGAGGAGGGCTATAATGTCAGGTTTGGAATAACAAGGGTGTCTCAGGAATCTCAGGATTTTCGTTTCTCTTCCTCTTTCATAATTGCCCTTAGTGCAACATCTAACCAATTAAGCCACTTCTGCCTATGGTTACTGTGAGATCCACCATTTCACAGCCACTCTCTAGGTTTTGAGTGTTTTTGTGAACATCTTGTTTGAATATGTAATTTCTTACATAGGAATCAGACAACTAATGCATTGTAGCTTATGAAGTTATCCCAGCGTGGTAAGCTTACCACAGTGAAACAAAAGCAATAATGGAAATGAGTACAGACCTCTGCCTCCTCCTCCCTCCAAACCCCCCAAAAGTGCTATGAGTGGAACTTACCCCAACTGCATATAAACCAAAGAAATTCTAGTCAATGTGTATTTCTGGCTTCTGTCATTTCTACAAGGTTTATTACCATCCCACTACTTCCAAAAGGAGGTAGTTTAAAAAGTTTTCACTAGTGGCTTGTCTTCAATGCCCTTCCCACCTTGGCTGATGTTTCTCTGGGTGAGTACTGGCCTTGCTGCTATAAATCTGACTACCCTATGCTATGGTTATTGACCTTAAAATACCTTTGGTGTTTGGAATTTATTGACAGGAGTGTGTTAAGATATTAAGAAAAAGAAAATGGACCTACTGTCATCAAACCAAGTTGATTCCAAAACTTACTTGGATGTCACTGGGTGGTTACAATTTTTGTTTTCAAGTGCAGTAATTTATATATTTGTATTGCTCTGCTTTGGAACTGTAATTCTTTACTTGCTTGTCTACCATGTGTGTTTTTGCTTGTTTGTTGGATCGTTTTAATGTACATTGACAAGAAAAGAACCAAAAGTTATTTTTTTTAAATCATTGAAACACCCAAGCACCTAATGTGGGAAAAGATGTGGAGAAAGGCAGAGGCACCCTCACACAGTGCCTGAGGGATTGTAAAATGGCAAAGGCCTCTGCTGCCAATGTGGAAGATATTTTGTGGCTTCTTCAGGAAGCTAAGTATCCTGTTTGACCCCTGGTTCCAGAGGCATGATTTACAAAAACCAGTGAGGGAAAGTGGGATGGTTCCTAAAGAGGGAGTGGGAACATTGTCGGATCCAGGGGACCTGACCTGACTGGGGCCTAGCCGCCAACCATTCTTTTTCCTGTCCTGCCTTCCCCCCAGCACACTGCTGCTCCCAACACCCAGGATCACCTTGTTTGCCTACTCATGTCTGTCCTGTCCTCAACAGCCTCTGTCCTGTCTCAGACACCAGGACTGCTGGATCCTGTGCTTCCCAAGAGAATTGAAGCCCTTGAATGAAAGAACCATTTTCATTGGCCAGTGTCAATGTTAGGAAGCCATGGAGCTATGCATTTTCTCTGGAAGAAAACAAGATAAATGATTTGCTTCATTTCCCATTTTATTTGCAGCTCTTCAAAAGGAATAGAAAGCCATATCACAGAGCTATCATGACTACCTGCTTGCAAATCTTGTTCAGCTCTTCTGGCAGCTCCTCAGCAGTCTGAGCTGCTAGGTCAATAGAGAGAGGAAAAAAAGCTTCCTCCATTACCCATTTCTGCAACCTTGTGCATTGCGGGAGAAGACAGGGACAGCACATTTGTCAAGATATGTATCTTCTTTATGAAGCTGTTTCCATAGGTCACCATGCCATGTAAAGTGGTGGCTCACTCACACACAAATGTATAGAAGATTTAAAAAATGATAAGGATGAATAAAGTGTTCATACCCGGAGTGCTGGTCTCCAAAGGCTTTTTACCTGGAAAACACCACCCTCTACACCCAGAGCCCAAAAGAAAACATGGGTTTGGAAAAGCAGCCTCACCTCTAGTGTCTATGCAACCCTCTGCCTGCGGTATTGTATTGAATTCAACTCCAAGAGATGGAGTGGACTCCATTTCCAAATAAACTGCCAGAGTCAAGAAAGAAACAGAAACTTGCCAAGCAGAGAGCCTGGCTTTCCAAGTTACTGGATCTGAAAGGTGCCAAAAGAGTTCAGAGATAGTTGCTTGTAGAAACCCAGCTGAATACCAAGGATTTCCTGGCTCCAGTTGTAGAGGAGAAGTCCGTGAAGCCTTTGAACAATGCCACTGCCCTGTGTGAACAGCTACAGCTGCCATGGCAAGGTTGACAGTAAAGCTTTCCTCTGGATGCCAGCATTCCAGGTGCTTCTGACTAAGCTCCTGATAATCCTCCAAGCTCAGAGCTTGGTGGAGGATGATGTGGAAGGCAAAACAAATGAGGGGATCTTAAAATCTCATTTTAATGCAATTAAAAAATACTCAACTTGGAAGATGTAGAGCTCTGGGAGAAGATCAAATGTGCTCGATACAGATTCCAGACCACACTGAAACCTCCCAAGGATAATTTTTAAAAAAAATCTGTGGAAATCCACATGTCCCTTTGATTTGTATTTTGAGGAGGTCTTTCTATTTTGTAAATGCACAATTTTCTAGTTATTGAAAATTGAAATACTGTGGGTTTTGTGTTCTCTTAAATTTGCAGTTAAAATGTATGTCCATTTCATTATACTTTGGTTAAAATTACTGAGTGTTCTGTTTTGAAAGAAAGAGGAGAAGAATAATTATCTATATAAATATACAAGAGAAAGCTGAAGAATGCATATTTAAAAGCTAGTAGAGATTGCTATACATGAGAAAAATGAATGAAGACTTGATTGTTTATCCAAACTGGGCTTTTTAAATCTTGATAGGCACCATTTCATAGTCACTCTGTAGCTTTTGAGTGATTTTATGAACATCATGTTTGAATACATAATTTCTCAAGAGTCAGATTACTAATGCATTGTAGTTTACAAAATTACCCCAGAGTGGTAAACTTAACAAAATGAAACAAAGCAATCATGGAAATGAGTATAGTCCTCTGCTTCCTCCTCCCTCTACACCCCTTAAAAATGCTATTAGTAGAACTTCCCCCAACTGCACATGAACCAAAGAAATTCCAGTCGTTGTGTATTTCTTGCTCCCATCATATTTATAATGTTTATTCCCATCACTTTAACTCCAAAAGGAGGCAGTTTAAAAAGTCTTCACTAGTGGCTTGTCATCAGTGCCCTTCCAACCTTGGCTGATGTGTCTCTGGGTGAGTACCGACCTTGCTGCTTTAAATCTGACTATGCTTTGGAATTATCATTGACCTTAATATCCCTTTGGTGTTTGAAATTTATTGACAGGATTGTGCTAAGATATTGAGAGAAATAGAACAAAGTGTGGTCACTTCTAAAATTGAATTCCCTGTTCCCAGTTATCTAACCCTCCCACATTGTTATTCCAGTCTCAATCACAGGTTAAGCTCCACATTCCCACACATAACTCGGGTAACTCACTTCCCAAAAATCTATGTCAGTAAAAGGGGATGAACCCAGATACTGGAGACCTGACCTCATATTCTCCCTGAAAAGGCAATAAAGCATTGTATAGCTCTGTGATTGGGTTAGTTTTCATGCTTAAAATTGTAAGCCCATAGTCCTCAGGTAATGGGAATTTGGATGAAGTAAGGGAGAGACGGAAATGGGATATTGTGTAAGGGGACCTATATGATCTTCACCCTCACACTAACCGCACACACTTTCCCCAGTTCCATTAGCCTGGGTGTGTGCCCTTTCTCAAGAGAAAGAAATAATTACTGCTGCCTCTTGTTTAATTTTCTGTCTTCAAAACTTTCATTTTGAGTAAGTAGTCACTATCTCACTCATTTGGGGGCTTGTTCGGGATGAGGGGGTTAAGGAGAGAGACCCTCGATCTCTGCCAGCTGGCAGGATGTCCCACCGAAGTTTTATGGTGACTTTTGACATAGGAAAGGTTTCTCCCTGTCACCAAACCCAAAGAAAGCATAGATTGAAAAAGACATGTAGAGAAAGATCTACACCACAGAATCATAAAAGACTGAGATAAGAGAAGTTACATAAGTCTGTGCGCAAACCCAGGTAAGACACTTTATGTCTGGGGCCTGGGTGACTTGAAGAAGAGGGACTTAGTTCAGAAAGATCTTGTTGAGTCAGTGAGATTGAGCATAATACAAGACATCTTGGGCAAGATACATTGAGCCAGTATAGGCAAGACACATTGTGTCAGCAAGACTGAGTATAATACAAGACATCTCAGACAAGATAGCTTGAGACAGTACAGGAAAGATATGTTGAGTCAGTGAGATTGAGTATAATATGATACATTTTGGGCAAGATACAGGGCTGGAAGTAAGGACTAGGGGCCAATAACTCCTCAGAAATCTCAGGGAAAATGGGAAAGACAAATCCTAATAGCAGCTGGCAAGAAATTTTACAAGAGGTACTCGAGAACAGTCCATTAGGGACAAGGTTAGAAAATAGGGATCATCTTCCAAAATATGGAGGAAAAAGTAAAAAATATCATGATAAAATATTGTTATTTAATCTGGGCTGGAATCTCCCTTAAGAGTGGAGCTGTTCACTGGCCAAAGTTTGGCTCCATGGAAACCTGGGTTTGTCAAACTCTAAATTTGTAAACAATGGCCTCTTAGAGTAGTTCCCCTACGGTGAGGGAAAATTGGGTTTGTGAATGTTTCTTTGAGTAATACTGAAATAAGAAGTTTTATACTGACTCTTGGTATGTCTGGGGAGTAGTACACATGTTTGGAAAGATTTGGGAAGAAAGGAGAATGATAACCAGTCAGGGAAAACAATTAGTACATTCAGACCTGCTAACCCTTGTGTTGAAAAATTTACTCTTACCAGAATTTATCACCATCATACATGTAAATGGATATCAAAAAGGGAATACTTTTGAAGTTAGAGGGAATAGACTGGCTGACAAGTAAGCAAAATGGCTGGAATAGAAAAATGACTTGAAGCCCCAATGATGGTTTTGGTCCCTGCCTTACCTATAGAAGTTGGCAAACCTAATTTTAGTGACAAAGCATTAGAAAGGGTAAAAGCAATGGATGGAACTCAGACAGAAATGGAAAATGGTTTTTGGAGGATGGGAGAGAAACAATAAATAAAGCCATTGCAAGGGGATTCTTAAATCATCTTCACCAGGGCAGACACTGGGATGTCCAAAATTTATGCCATGCTGTTCTAACTCATTATGCATATATCAGACTGTACTCTGTAGCCCACCAAGTAGTAGATGGATGTATCATCTGTAGAAATGTAAATAAACAAAGTCTGAGGAACAACCCCCTAGGAAGATGATCCCCAGGGCTCAAACCTTTTCAAAGCATTCAGGTGGACTTCACTGAAGTACCACCAATGGGAAAATTAAAATACCTCTTAGTAGTTGTTGACCATCTCACTTCCTGGGTAGAAGTCTACCCAGTTTCTCAGGCGTCTGCACAAACTGTAATTAAAGTGCTATTAGAGGGAAGCGGCTGTGGCTCAATCAGTAGGGCTCCCGTTTACCATATGGGAGGCCCCGGGTTCGGTTCCCGGGGCCTCCTGGTGAGGGCAAGCCCGCCCGCACGGCGTGGTTAGCTGACCCAGCGAGCACAAGCAGCAAGGGGGGGATAAATGAATAAATAAATAAAATCTTTAAAAAAAAAAAAGTGCTATTAGAACACCTTATCCCTAAGTACGGACTCATTGAGAACATTGATTCAGATAATGGAACCCATTTCACAGCTAGAGTTCTACATGGGTTAATGAAAGTCTTAAAAATTGACTAGGATTCCCATACTCCCTGACATCCACCTTCCTCAGGAAAAGTAGAAAGAATGAACCAGGAGCTTAAAAGACAGCTTACCAAACTGATGATAGAAACTGGCTTGCCTTGGACTAAATGTCTACCACTAGCACTGTTAAGGGTTGGGATAAAACCTTAAGAGAGACCTAAGATTTTCCCCATATGAAATCTTGTTTGGACACCCTTATCCTGCTAAAATAGGATCTCTTTTTCAATAACAAGGCAAAGATAAATTTTTAAGAAAATATGTGCACTCTTTTGCTTTAACTCTTTCCTCCCTACAGAAAAAAGCCTTGATCACCCAGACTTTCTCTTGGGTTCCCAGTCCACAAGTTCCAGCCTGAAAACTGAGTGTTCATCCACACCTGGAAAGACATGCTATAAGATATGCAGAAAAGGCTAGACCCATTACATCCACATCAAAGGACCCGCCTCTACTCCCACACCTGGGCATGAGAGTCCTCGCTCCTAGACTGTGCCTACATATAAGAAAAATCCCCTACACCTTACTTTCAAAATGTGAATAAGGTTGCAATTTAACATTCCCTTTATTGGGCTTTCCTGATACTTTCCTCAGTATGACCGGATCCCCTGGTCTCCTTCTATTCCTCTTCCACATAAGCCTCCTTTATGGAGCCTCTCTTTCAAATATTATCATCAGAATTAATGGGGGAAAAGACTCCAAAGTCATCCAATTTGACTTTTGTACACTAAAAGAGATATCATGCAGAGGTTTAGATGACCAAAGGGCCCTAAGCTCTTCAGAAAAATACTTATGCCCCAAACCCAAGGAATCTAAGGGCCAAGTCCTATAGTATCTTCCCTGTTTCACTTGGGGCAAAGTCAGAAAGACCACCCAATTTAAGGTATGGACTGCCTCATGGAAAAATAATGCCTTATATCTGCCATGGAGTTAGGAAGCAGAAAGTGAATCTTGTAAGTCACTCCAATCTCTCACATCCTCTAAAGGAACTGTTAAGGGTGAATGCCAAATAAACCAATGCAACCCTCTCACTATTGTTCTTCCAGGGCCAATAGATAGCAGGTACAATTGCACTTTTAGAATTGGAGCAGATGTTACTGGCAGAGACCCACTAACTAGATTCAGAATTTTAGTAATGCCACACCAGACAAGTACTTCAACCCCAAGCCCCATTTCCACTGACTTGGGACTCCAACTCCCTACTAAGGCCCCAAACATCAAAGTCTTAGGAAATCAGATTTGAGGTTCACCCATTACAAATTAGAAAACAGTGAAAGGTAAATGAAAAATGAGTCTTTCAATGTCAATACTGCCTTGCGAGTAGATTTAATGTATAAATCACAAGTAGAATTGTTTCAACTGCTGAAAAAGCAGAAGACTTAGCAAAGTTGTTACTAATAAAATACTTGTGGGTTAGGTAATAAAGGAACCCAATTCACCTTAAAATAAAAACTTACTAGAAACAGTAACTAAGAGTTAATATCTTTTATAGATGCTTTATATCATAAAACAGTAGAAACACAATAACTGAAACTATAATTGGGTAGATTTAGCCTAAATCTACTATTGTAAGTGTAAATCATAAACTGAACATATTAGTGACCCTGCTTTCTCTCATAGACAGTTTATATTTTATTAAAAGAGATTTAACTTCCTGTAAAAGAAAGAAAAATCATTACTTCCATAAACTATAACAGTTTTAATTTTATTTAGCTTAAGGTTTTAGCTCTCAAAGTTTATGAAATACCAAGTATATAAATTTATTAAATCCTTAAGGTGATGAAAGTTAAATTCATATCTAATGAAATTAAGTTAAAGAAATATAGATCTGCAATCTTTTAAATGGATAAAGTAAATTCCATTGGTTGCTAATTGTAATCTAAAGTAAATTAACCATTCTAGTGGTTGTAGTCAATTATAAAGAGCTTATAAAAAGTATCCTCTAAACGGAAACATTTAAATGACTAGTTCCAAGAAGTCATTAATAACTAAAAGTCTAAATTGATATTAATGGAAAAAACTATTCATAGCAGTGAAACCTGTTGGAAGCCATCTCAATCTGCATATTCAAGTAGTAGTATAGTATCAAAAGATAATCTTAATTCCATTAGAAGTCTTCAGTTTTCATTTTTAAAAAATGGAAAGTAGTTTTCTTGTACTGCTAAAGTAAAATACCTGCTAATTAACATTTTCACAGTAAAAGTGTAGAAATAAAACACATTTAATTGGAAGTGTTTAAATAGTGTATAAAAATCAAGAGATAGACTTCAGTATTGCCAAATTCTCTTGTGCATTCAAACCAGGCCTTCAATATACTTCAGTTTGCCTCTCTATTTGAGTTATTGGCTAGGTTGGTCACTGACCCTTAAAACAATAAATGTGCCTACTACATCTCTGGTTGTGCTCCTGAAATCAATGGAGACTATGTTGGAGTTTCAAACTCCTTCAGCAGCCAACAATAGCTTGATATAGCCAAATGTACAATGGATATCGCCTCCAGACTGGCACTGTTTCATAGTGCTGAAAGGTGCTATGCACCAGGTCAGTAGAATACTAGAACCTACTTTCCTAGCTTCTCTCTAGAGTCAACGGTGCTACAGGATGCTGGCTCTGTGAAGGACATAACAAGTGGAGCAAGGATCACCAGAGTACTGTGAGTAGAACTTAAACACAATTGCCATTATAACCTGCTCCCATGGAGAGATAACATATAAGGTATTGCAAACCTGGAAATTAAATCTATTAATTATAGCTCAAAGAAAAACTTATGCATTGAGTAGTGCATTAATTATTATTAAGTAGATGCAACCAGCCAAATGATTTAGGAAAACAAGTTAGCATTTGACGTAATGCAAGCGGGAAAAGGAGAGGTCTATGTAATGATAAGAGAAAACCGCTGTACTTATATCCCAAACAATAACCCCCCCAGATGAGTCAGTTACTCAAGCCCTGTGAAGTCTCACAGGCTTATCTGAAGAATTAACCAAAAATTCTGGGATAGACACCAACCCATGGACCAGTTAGTTTGATTCCCTTTTTTCTGGTCTTAGTCTCGAATGATAACTATGATAGTCAGAATCTTTATTATACTCATATCTTACCCTGCTTGGTCCCTTGTTTTATTTCCCTAATCCAGTGAACCATTCAAAAGATATATGTAGTACCTATGGGGAAGAAAGGACAATCTGGACCCATGATGTTGCTTAAGCAAGCACCCACAAAATTCCAAACAACCGCAATGGAAAATTATCTAGATCTGGAAGAAATGGCAGAATCTGCATATAATAAGTAGTGTGAAAAGAGTCCAATAAATTCTAAAAAGAAGAGGGGGAATTGAGAGAAATAGAACAAAGGATGGTTTCTTCTCAAACTGAATTCCCTGTCCCCACTTATCTAACCCCTGCCACATTCTTGTTCAAGTCTCATTTGCAACAAGTTAAGCCTCACATTCTCACATGTAACTCTGTATAACTCACTTCCCCAAAATCTATGTCAATTAAAGGAGATGAACCTGGATACTGAATATGTACCCTCATACTCTCCCTAAAAAAGACAATAAAGCCTTGCATCACACCATGATTGGGTTAGTTTTCATGCTTAAGATTGTGAGCCCATAGTCCCCAGCCAGTGGGGAAATGGATGAGGTAAGGGAGGGAGGAAAATAGGCTATTGATTCAGGGTACCTAAATAATCTTTGTTCTTGCAATAACCAGGCACACTTATCCCACTTCCATTAGCCTGGGTATGTGCACTCTCTCATGAGAAAGAAATTAATTACTGCTGCCTCTAGTTTAATTTTCTGTCTTCAAAACTTTCATTTTTAGTAAGTGGTCACCATCCCTCTCATGCTGAAAATAAAAGATGTTTTAAAAAGTTGCAGATCAATGTTATTGAGCTAAAGTTGCATTAGTGCAGGAGCAGCATCAAAAGAGTTTGTGCTCCCAGGGGTGGGCTGGGGGAGCATCTTATATGGATGCTTAAGACAAAGGTGAGGTTGTACGGGAATGGGGAGAGATAAAGGAGAGATAATTTATGGTTAGTATGTGTGTTTTGTGAGCTGTGTGGGCTACAGAGGCTGTTCAGGCAGGGCATCCTTGAGGCCCAGTTTGTTCATCAGCAAGCAGGATATGGATATGGATTTTAGCCATATGATGAAGGTCAGCAGGCCTTGCCTGTGTCAGCTTGAACTCTTTGTTACAGTTCTACCTCTCAGGCTGGGGCAGGGGGTTTATCACCAACAGAAATGATTGCTGGCATGTCAGCTTGCTTCAGTTAACCTCTGTTTATTCTCTATGATTCCCTGAATAAAACAAGCTCAGGAAAATCAAGATGATTAGTAAAATCATTTACAATTCCAATCTCACGAGGAAAACACAAAACCCAAGGTATTTCAATTTTCAATAACTAGAAAATTGTGTATTTATAAAACACAAAGACCTCCTCAAATTACAAATAAATGTGACAAGAGGAATTACACATATTTAAAAAAAAATTAACCTCAGTATTTTTCAGTGTGGTTCTGGATTAGTTATCAGGTACATTTGATCTTATTCTCCCAGAGCTCTTCATCTTCCAAGTTGAATAGTTTTGAAATACTTTAAATTGATATTTTAGCACCCCCACAATTCTTTTTCTTTCCACATGATCTTCCACCAAGCTCTGAGCTTGAAGAATTGTCAGAAGTTTAGTCAGAGGCACCTGGAACACTGGTGGTGGAAGAGTTCATGGTTAAACTTGCCATCAGATCTGTGGCTGTTCACACAAGGCATTGGCATTGGACAAATGTTCCACAGCCTTCTCCTCTTCACCTGGGGTGAGAAACTCCTTCACAGAGCTGTATTTCCTCAAGGAAGAATTTGTGAACAGTTTCAGCACCTTTCTGACCAGGTAACTAGAAAGCCTGGCTCTCTACTTGTCAAGTTTCTGTTTTTTCTTGGTTCTCACACCTTCTTGGGAAATGGAATTCACTCCATCTCTTATAGTTGAGTTCAATACAGTACCCCATGCAGAGGGTTGCATGGACACTGGAGATGAGGCCACTTTTCCAAATCACCATTTTCTTTCAGGAACTGAGTGTAGAGGGTGGCATTTGCCTGCAAAAGAGCCATTGTCTTACAACCCTCTGATTATGAAGATTTTTTAAATTGTCATTTTCTTTTATCTTCTATACCTTTCTGCATTATAGAACCACCAAGTTTTGTGGCAATATGACAAATGGAAACAGGTTAAAAATGAAGATACATACTTAGATTTAAGGGAGGTCATTGTCTTCTCCCAGAATGCACAAGAGGTATGGAAATGGGCCATTGAGGAAGTTTATTTTTCTGTTTCTATCTATTTGCCTAGGAAATCAGACTGCTGAGGAAATGGCAAGATGAGTTAAACAAAATTAGCAAGCAGGGTGTCATGAGAGCTGTGTGATATGGCTTTCTAGTCCTTTTGAATATCTCCAAGTTAAATGTTAAATGAATAAAATATTATACCTTTTGTTCTCTTCAAGAGAAAATACAAACTCAGTGTCTCCCTAACATGGACACTGGCCAATGAAAATGTTTATTTCATCCAAGGGATACATTTCTATTGGGAAACAAAGAATACAGCAGTCCTTGGGTCTGAAACAGGACAAGATCGCTGTCAAGGACAGTACATTCATCAGAAAAAAAACAAGGTGATCTGGGGTGTTGGGAATGGCAGGAGGCTGGGATTTTTGTAGGACAAGCATAGGAATGGCCGTAGCAGTTTGGCATTGTTTATGAATTCAAAAAATAGTTATTGTTTTATGTTTGTAAACTGGTCTGTCAGAGGTTTCACTTTTAATTGATTAAATTAGGATTAGGACTTTAATTGTGCCATGTCAGTAGGACATTGAGTCCCTGCCCACCAACTCACAGAGAAAAAACATGGCAAAGGGCAGAGTTGGGAGTTTGGGGCTGGAGCTCAGGAAGTGAACACATGGAGAAGAACACAGAGGAATAGAAATGGCTCCTTAGACCCAGCAGAAACCCTGGAGAGAGAGACAGAGCCACTCACCTGATAGAGTACAGCTGGCCTTGTGTAGAGTATACCGCATCTGAACCTAGACAGAAAGAGAGTCCCAGAAGAGAGAAACTCAAGAATCCTGAACTCTTGGCAGACTTCAGCAGTAGACTTTGGTGAGGGAAGTAAATTATGATTTATGGCCTGGTAACTGTAAGCTTCTACCCTAAATAAGTACACTTCACCATTTTCCAATCCTTCTAGCTGTGAATGAGCATTCTTGTGCCTTTCTCCACATCTTCAACACTCGGTAATTGGGTTTATTTTAAATAATTTTTTTAAAAATTTGGTACTTTTATTGGCAAAGTGCATTAAAAAGAAACAAACAAAATACACACACCAGACATTTTACCAAATTCTATGTACAAACACTCTAAAAAATTCTGTATATTTATTTTCTTGTTTTATGATACCTCTTGCCCATGATATCAAAAAATTCAAGACTTATGGATGCCATCAGCTCTAAAAAGAGGAGTGGGGCCACAAACTGCAATGTGACTTGAGATGTGATCAGTGAACAGAAAGACACACAGTTTGATGATGATTTTAAAATAATTTTCTGTGTTTTTTTTTTTTTTTTTTTTTTTTTTGGCCTCAGGTTCCCACCAAATGATTTGGCATCATGAGAAATGAAAAGACAATTAAAATGAAGAATTTGTTTACATAGAAATACATGGGTTTGTTGTCTTCTTGCAGAATGTGTCTGAAGAGCTGACATGGGTGATCTAGGGAGCTATTTTCAGATTGGAGAAACTTTGCTTAGCAAATCTTACTGGTGAGGAAACTGTGAGATGACTTCAACAAAAATAGTAAGCAAGTAGTCATTGCTGTGTTGTATGGCTTTCTATTTATTTCAAATAGCTCCAAGTAAATGTGAAATGAAGAATTAATTTCTATTTTATTTTTTTCAAGAGGAAATACAAAGCCATGTGGCTTTCTAACACTGACATGGTCTCCACAAATATAGAATTCAGGCAATAAATACAGATCTAGTAGGATAAGAAAATACAGCAGTCCTTGGGTGTGAAACAGTACAGGATCCCTGTCAACAACATAAGATTGTATCCACCAGTAAGTACTCAAACTCATCTGTGATCATTCCACACTTGAATATGTCTGAGTTGATTCCAGACTTCTTTACCAAAGTGTGAGGAAAATAACAGTTTTCAAATCAGTCAGGAAAATATCCCATCTGGTTTCTAAGTCTGATCACAACCCTTGAAAAATAATTAGAGAATAATTTTTCTACACGACTAATGCATTTTCAAGGAAGCAAGTATCCTAGGCACAAATTGAATGTCTTGTGTGAGCACTAATTTCAGCTTCCATGGTTCCCCTGAGACTTGATCCTTATGCCTTTAGCTAGAAATGTGCTGCTTATGTTGAATTTCTGAATTCAAGTGGTCATCACAGATTTCACCATGAAATGTCTGGTTTTAGAGTCCTGGCCCCTTAAGGTGATCCTGCATCTTTAGTCTTGATCCAGGTCTATGAAAAGACTTCATTAGACCAACCCAGTGACTGAGCTTTAACCATATTCTTGGGTTTGGATCCTGTGTTGAGTGACTTTAGCTATGATGGTAAGTTCACTGCCAGTTTGCAATAAGAATGATAACGTGATTTGGGATGGTTGTTGTGGGGGTGGGGTGCTTTTTCTTCTGATTCACAAACAGCACCAGGTGCTGCATTTGTGCTCTTGGAGCAGGAAGTGGCTGCTCCCAGTGGTGGCATGGGTGTTATGTTAGATTTGAGGAGAAATTAGCAACTTCCTCAGCTTGATGGCTGAATAATGTGCTAGTGGTTTAAAACTTCCATTTAAAGTTTCTCTTGAATCAAGGTTTGTTTACGATTTTCTGAAAAGGGTGGCCATGCCCCTGACTACTCCCATCCACACTTGTTGTCCAAGGTCTTGGTATGTTTGAGAGCTCATCCCTGGACACTGATTTGTTTCACCTTTGCAACCAGCCCATGATTTTTATTTTTTAGTGGATAAAAAAGTTTTTATTTTATTTTAGTAAAATTAAATATAGTAAACAAGCATATGTAGCCTTACAGTTCCAAAGCAGAGCAAAACAAATATATAAATCATTGCACTTTTAAAAGTGTAACAAACAAATGATGTCAAAATCAATTTGAAACCAACTTGTTTTTTACCACAGCAGATCAATTTTCTTTTTCAAAATGTCTTTGCTTAATCCTGTAAAATAAATTTCAAACACCAAAGAGATATTAAGTTCAATGGCCATGGTATATGGTACTCAAATTTAAAGCAGCAAGGTCAATAGTCACCCACAGACACACATAGAAAACTTCAGAATAGCATTGAACAGAAGTCACTAGTGAACACTTTTTAAAATACCTCCTTTTGGAGGTAGTGGGATGGAAATAAACATTCTAGAAATGAAGGAAGCAAGAAATACACATTAACTAGAATTTCTTTGGTTTATGTGCAATTGGGGGAAGTCAACTAACACCTTCTTTTGTGGGTTGGGGGGATGAAGATACAGAGATAGTACTCATTTCCCTGATTGCTTTTGTTTCACTTTGGTAAGCTTACCCCTGTGGGATAATTTCATAAACTACAATGCATTAGTAATCTGATTCCTAAGAAAATACGTATTCAAACAACATGTTGACAAAAACACTCAAAAGATAGAGACTGGCTGTGATATGGTGCCTTTCAAGGTAGCCATGGGCAGAAGTTGCTTAATAGGTTAGACTTTGCTCTAAGGGCAATTGCAGAAGGATGAAGAGAAATGAAAATCCTGAGATACCTGAGACCCTTGTTATTCCAAAAACAACATTATAGCTGTGCTCCCATCCAAGATACTTTTAGAAAGTTTGCTTTCCAAGCTGCCACTGTGAAACCAGAGACACATTACCTTAATATCCTCATCAATTCCCCCTCCATCCACTCCCACAAATAGTAACTTGCCCTGCAAGACTTGTTGAGGATTTTATCACAGTGATTTCTGCCACCAATTTCCTCAAATATTTATTTCTCCCAACCTGAAGTTGAAAATGCAATTAAATAATGAAATATAATCAATTTTCTTGCTTTTACAACCACATATGAATGAAAGATATTTCAAAAATAATTTGTAGAGTACTAAATTGCATAAGTATATAAACATACTCACACATCTTACTGTAGCATAAAATCACATCTCCCAGTTAACTAACTTGCATAATGTCAGAAAAAGTAATACTAAAAGAACTTTATCCTTTTACCTTTCCATTTTCATGTACTGTAATCTAGTTTCATGGTAACTAACCTGAACTTCCTAACAATAAGCCAAAAATGTATTCTTTGAAACAGCCTACTTACGTTTAGAATATAGGTTTTTGTATTGCATCTTACAACAATAATAACAAAGGTATATTTCTTCCAAAAAACCATAACACAATCAAAACAGGTAAACATTAATATACTCAAATAGATCTTAACAAATTAAGAGAAAAACTAGTAAACATTGGCCTACCACCCCAAAGTGTGTAAACATCAAGGTAAAGGATATAGAAAGAAAAAGGGGAGCACTTTTAAAACATTTTGTGTGGCAAAGTATATGGTAAAATGAAAAACCTGGAAATACTAAAGTCTTTAAGATCCCAACAATAAAATAGTTTTAGTTTGACATGAATTTAATATTTTAAAAATAATCCATAAATGTATATAAAGTCTGCCGGTCATTGACCCAATTCCAGAAGTAAATGTCAGCTTCGTTTCCAAAAGAGGAAATCAAAAGAAAACACAAGCATTCCCAGCCCTCCACCCCACCCCTGAGCCTTGGGCCATTTTCTGAGTGCTGCCCCCACCCCACCTCCCAGGAACCTGAAACTGGCCCAAGCTGGAGAAACAGCCAAGTCCAAGGCTGGGAGTTTTTGTCCTGCTGGCACCTAGGCATTCCCACAAGACATTCTCCAAATCTACCCTGCCCCCAGGGTTGCAGGAACAGGCCATCATGCTCCTTGTCTTGTCCTGCTAGTTGTTGGGTGCCCCCTACAAGCTGGCCACTTTTATATGGGCATACAGTGTTGTCCCTTTCCTTTTGAGTTCCCTGGGGGGGTGTGGACCCCATTGGTGGTGGGGCTTCCCTTTGTCTTCAGCCTTTGCGGTATTTGGGCAATGTGGCCTTGGAGGATGGGTGGAGCCCTGAGCCCCGAGTTTCCATGGCTGGTGGCCGAGGGTGGAGGTGGTGTGGGACAAGTCATGTTGAGGTGTTTGTGCAGGACTTGCCTTCTGGGCAACCCCCACATCAGACCAGCAAACCCTACCGATCCCGTTTCCCTCTCCATCTTAAGGAACCATCCCTCCTTACAATCTGGTGGCAGTTGTAAATCATTGCTTCAGGGAACATTGATGTGAAATCCATACTTAGCTTCCTGACATATCAACTCCCCATCTGCATAGCAGTGGCAGCCTATGCCATTTTACAATCCCACCGGCAGTTCAGAATGAGTGATTCCATAACTAATACCACATCCTCTCCAATATTCGTGTTTTTTCTTAATTAAAAAGTTTGGGGATGTCTATTGAAGAGATACATTTTACAAAAATACAGAAATTTTATCATTTATAGATCACAGCTACAGATGCTCCAAAAAGTTCCTTCTCTTTACTTGTTTTAGGATACCTGTTGCCCCTGATATCACAAATATCCCAGGCTTTTTAATACAGACTTAAAAAGAGAGACGTGGGGGCACTGCAACATAGTCAGTGAACAGAAAGGCACATTTTTCCATTATGATATTTTTTAATATCTCAAAATATTTAAATGCTTGGTTTGGATAAACAATCAAGTCTTCATCCATTTTTCTCAAGTAGAGCAAACTGTACTAGCTTTTATTTTATTTTCTCAGTGACCAGATGTTTATTTGATTACAGCTCATTGTTATAGCTTGACTTTGCAGGGTTAGAGCTTGCGTATTAGCCTGGCTGGGGCAAGGATGGAAGCACCCTCAGTGTTACAGCCCAAGCCTGGCTAGGACAATGATGGTAGAGCACCTGGGGTGAAGATGGAAGTGTGCCCGGGGCTTTGGGGCTGCACTAGATAGAGGTTCACTGTGCAGCCACCCTGGGGGTGGATCCTTAAGTTGTGATGTTCTAAATGGTTAGTTATTATGTTCTGCATTGGGAGCACTGGCTGGGGTTTGGAAGGTAGATTAGCATTTTATGTTTTTTTTTTTAATATTTTAACTTTAATTTGTACCTTTATTAATTGAAATAATAAACAATTAAAAAAGAAAACAGTTGAATAAAAACATACATTTCTCAATTGAATGTACTGGATACATATAATTTTTTTTTGTATCACACAATATTTTATGCAATATATTTGGTTCATAGCAACACAATCATACATTATTTGTCCTTTTGTGTCTGGCTTGCTTTGCTCAAAGTAATGTCCTCCAGGTTCATAGACATTGTTATTTGCTTTATGACTTCATTTCTTCTTACAGCTGTATAATATTTCATCCTGTGAATAGACCACAGTTTGTTTAGACATTCATCTGTTGATGGACACTGGGTTGTTTCCAACTTTTGGCAATCATGAATAATGCTGCTATGAACATCAATGTGCAGATGTCTGTTCATGTCACTGGTCTCAGTTCTTCTGGGTATATACCCAGTAGTGGTTTTGCAGTCACATGGCAAATCTATATTCAATTTCTTTTGGAACTGCCAAACAGTCCTCAACAGTGCCTATTCCATTCTGCATTTCCACCAATAGTGAATAAGTGTTCGTATCTCTCCACATCCTCTCTAACACTTACAGTTCTCAATATTTTTAATAGTGGCCATTCCGATTGGTGTGAAATGATATCTCACTGTAATTTTTAAAAAATGATTTATTAATTTATTTATTCCTCCCATCACCACTGTTTTGCTCTAGAGATCTGCTCTCTGTGTCCATTTGCTGTGTGTTCCTCTGTGTATGCTTGCCTTCTTTTTAGACAGCACCAAGAATTGATCCTGGAAACTTTTGATTGGGAGAGAGGAACTCAATCTCTTAAGCCCCCTCAGCTCCCTCAACTGCTGCCTTTCTAACTGTTTCTCCTCTGTGTCTCTTTTTGTTGCATCATCTTGCCATGCCAGGTCTCTGTGCAAGCCAGCACTCCTGCGTGGGCCAGCATGCCATGCAGACCAGCTCATTGCATGGGCCAGCTTGCCTTCACAAAGAGGCCCTGGGTATCAAACCCTGGACCTCCTATATGGTACATGGGAGCCCAATCACTTGAGCCACATCTGCTTCCCTCATTGTAGTTTTGATTTGCATTTCCCTAATCATTAGTGATGTTGAGCATTTCTTCTTCTTTTTTTTTTTGCCATTTTTATTTCTTCTTTGGACAAATGTCAATTCAAATCTTTTGCCCATTTTTTAATTGGATTATTTGTCTTTTTATTGTTGACTTGAAACATCTCTATATCCTAGATATTAAACCCTTAGCTGAAATGTGATCTCCAAATACTTTCTCCCATTATGTTGGCTGCCTTTTCACCCTTTTGACAAAGTCCTCTGAGGTGCAAAAGGGTTTAATTATTAGGAGGTCCCACTTATCAATTTTTTTTTTTGTTGCACGTGATTTAGTAAGGTTCAAGAAACCACCACCTACTACAAGGTCTTGAAGATATTTCCCTACATTTTCTTCTAGTAGTTTTATGGTCCTGGCTTTTATATTTAAGTATTTGATCCATTTTGAGTTTATTCTTGTATAGGGAGTGAGATAGGGGTCCTCTTTCATTCTTTCGGTTATAGCTATCCATTAGTCCCAGCATCATTTGTTGAAGAGACTGTTTTGGATAACTTGACTGTATAGGTGAGGGTTTATTTCTGGGTTCTCAATTCTATTCCACTGATCAATGTGTCTATTTTTATGACAGTACCATGCTGTTTTGACCACTGTGTCTTTGTAATATGTTTCAAGGTCAGGCAGTGAAATTCCTCCCATATTGCTCTTCTTTTTTAGAATGCGTCTGGCTATTTGGGTGCACTTTCCCTTCCAAATGAATTTGGTAAATGCCTTTTCTAATTCTGTAAATAAGCTTTTGGGATTTTGATTGGTATTGCATTGAATCTATAAATCAGTTTGGGTAAGACTGACATCTTCACAATATTTATACTT